>VZTX01028060.1:106715-208514 GCA_013400915.1 Pardalotus punctatus
ACCCCCATACCCTGCCCCACCCCGGAGCTGTTGGTTGTGTGAAGGAGGGAGGGGGGGTGAGCTGAGAAACAGTGTCTTAAGAGGGAAGGCAGGGGAGTGGAGAAATGGTGCCTTAAGAGCCTATTTTTACGTCTCATTTATCCTCCAACTCTGTTAGGTTAATAAATCACTTTGCAACTTCAAGTTTCTCACCTGTTCTCCATTTTCTCTGTGTCTCTCCCCACCAGTGTCTCATCTCAACTCATGAGTCCAGTGTGTTTGTGTTAGTTTTTTCCCTCTCTTCTACATAGCTGCGGCAGGAGAGAGCATAGAGAGCAGGCACCATAGGTCCTTGGCATTTGGCCAGGGTCAAACCTTGACACTGTCTTAAATCTCTAGAATAATCATTTAGCCTGGCATCGCTATGGTCTCTACGTTATTTTTGAGTCATTGATTGTGCTATCATCCCTTCATTTGCAGATGTTTTCTTTATCTACAGAAATACCTCTTATGTTATGCCCTACTGGATTTTATATGCAATTTCATTCATTCCCCAAACCCCCCTTTTTCTTAATGACTGCAGTAAAGGTACTACTTGCTTTTCAGATTTATTTCTTGTGTGCCTGTATTCCCAGATGTAGCAAGGAATGCTTGTTTTACTCTCTATACAGTTTGGGTTTTTTGTATAACTGCATGAGGTCTTTTTTCTCCTGAACTAAGCAGATGCATATTCTAATTATTCCTTGTAGTTAATTCCTCCTGGCCTGGCACCATTTTTGTGACCTATCTCTGAATTCTTTCCTTTTCTGCTCTGTTTCTGGCATAAAGCAAACAAAAATGAAACCAGTATTCTGGGCAAGGCCATATTATTGATTTAAACAGTTGCATTATTATTAGCACTATTGGTTTCTGTCTAATAAGTAGTTTTGCTTTTCTGACTGTGTTGCCCTTCAGCAGAAGACTGTAGAGTTTTCCTCTCAACTGGGAATTCTGAAAGGTAGCTGTGGAAAAGTGAATGTGTAATGTTAAAAAGATAAAGACATTGGTGGAAAGTACCAGATGTACAAGAAAATGATCTAATTACAGGCTGTTGTCAAAAGAGTTCATGAAGCAAATATGCAGAGAAGATGGGAGAAAGAAGAAGGAAAAATAGCTGGTAAGTAGAAATGTTCATATGAGAAAGTATGTGTCTGTACTCAGAATGTGGCTGGTAGTGGTTGGAACTTCAGTATCTCATGCTGGATCCTTGCTCTAACACTGGCATCTTCAGCAGCGTGCAGTGTTCTGACTGGTGCATTGTGATGGGCTGTATCGTGCCTGGATGTGTCTCCAGCCCTTAAAGTGAAGTTTTCTTTACCTAACCAGAAGCCTCAATCAAATTCCACACACTGACAGCCCTCAGTTCTGAAATAACTATAAGTTACAGGAATTTAAGTTAAATCAATATGTTTTATGAAGTTTAGCATTGGCTAAACAGCTATGACAGTTCATACCAACCCACACTTCACACGAACCTACTGTAAGGTATAACTGAAACATCTGATGTCGTGGTTATTTCACCGTGCATCCTTCTACACTCTGGCCAGATGCTCTTACATTTATTTCTTGTAGAAGGTGCATTTAACTGATTGACACTGTGTGAATATGATGATGGAAGCCCTTATTTTGTACACAATGAATATATTGATAGATTTATCTCATTTGCTGTAGTTGTCTGTCATGTTTAAGGACACTAATCAGTTGTTTTTTGGGGACTAATGAGAACTGTAATAGCTAATGGGTATTTACATCATTGCTGCATTTTACCACCTAATAATATGAACACCAACTTCAGTTCTTTCAAGTCTTTAATTTTCACTATAATAATCTTCAATTACATTTCATCAGACAATAAAAATATCAGAAAAATCAATGTTGAGACATTGGTGATTCTGGAGTTGCTCTGATAGACAATTTCTTTGAATGCTACACTCTTAAGTAATAAATTCCTGCAAAAGTCCTTGAGAACTGACTTTAAAACAGATCCAGCTCAAACCCATATTTATCCTATCTGCTTCTCCTTTTGCATTAATTCAACTGTGAAAAGAAGAAGATATACTGACAAGCTTTTAATTTTTTTAGATATTTTCAAACTGTGTTTCAAATGGGAAATATTAACTGGGGAAAAAAGTGCTTCCCTTTGTCATAGTAATCCAGATTTTTAGATAACTGGTGTGTCATTTTCTATTCTGATCTGAGCATCTAAAAATGAGGCATCTGCTCTCAGGCAGAGTTCTGGGCTATTTGTGGTTTGGAAAGAGATTACCTGAAGGTAAGACATTCTATCTTAAAGTAGGGTTCCAAAAGGAATGGAACAATTTACCCAGTCCATCTTGGTTGCCTGTTGTCTGTTCATTATTTCTTGTGGAGAGCATATTTTCACTGACTCATTGTTCCGTGTTAGAAGCTGTCACAAAATATTATATGACTTACTTGGCCTGTTAAGCATTTTCAGATGTGCCTGTGTTTCACTGAATAATCACTACTCTCAGAAATAAAGACGTTAAACCAACAAAGCCTGAGGTGTTTTGCTAGAGAGTCTTGCATTTTTGATTACTTTCTTGATAGTCATAGCAACAACTCACCATTTTGAAGGCTGCATATTTCTTTATATGTGCATTTGAAAAATACTTACACACACTGTTTCTTGGCTCCAATTCATTGCAGAATTTGTGTGTGCTTCTTACTCTATGTTGGGATGTTCAAGATAAAAGGTTAAACTAATGACTACTTTTTGTTGTTTTCCCACTATTAGACTCATCTTTCCTTTGAATACCAGTGTTGGACTATTCAGTCATTCAGTCTTTTTTCATTCTGTGCTGTCTCTTCAGTTCTTCCTACTCTTCCTACTCTTTTCTCTTTCTTGCACAAGAAGCTTTACAACAGGGCAATTACACACCTGCCTTTTCTCCCACAATGATAAAAGTGACATAAAAAGTTCTTGTAGTCTTTCTCTTAGGGATTTACTTGTGCCTTGTGAATCCTTAGGATTCACAGGACTCTTGTTCTTACCGTGTTCAGGGAGATGCTCCAGCTGCACTGGCCTAGTGCTGGTGCTGCACAGATTTTTTTAAAATTTTTTTACAACCTCATATGCATGCCCCTGCCACTGTCTTCAACACTAATCTGGAGCCAGAGTTCTGCCTTCTCATTTGACTTGGATAATGAATGCACTTGGTGAACAGCAACAACTTTTTGCTGTGGATAGAAAAAACCTACAATTTCCATACTTCACATCATGCTCCTTTCCTTACTCTCTCCTTCCTCTAACGTTTTTGAGCTTACAGGTGTTTTCTAGTTAGTTATTATTTAAGTGGTTAACTTCTTGCTAGCACGTTAATTAAAACTTGCTGACCTGAATCTCTGGGTACAATTTGCAGTGTAATCTGTAGTCTCTAGTGCATCACTGTATCTCTATTAAAAGGAATTCTGTGTAATGATGCTGGGATTTAATTAGTTGCTTTGCCGGTGTTGTAAAACATAGTGATAAATGAGCTAACAGGTCCATGGATCATTATTCTACTAGAGATGAGCTTATTAGCTGATTATGAATCATTAACAAAGTCTACATGGGATTTGCTTATCTAAATCACCACAATTTTGAATGTTCAAAACTCTACATTCATTTCTTTCAACTAACAACATTGTATTTAGATTGTAATCTTTGCACGATTTATTCTGGGAAATTGTTTTCTTTAGTGGTGAATTCTAATTATTTTCTAAGTGTTGTGAGAAGACCTGGTGTCCATCTAGGATGAATACAAAACTGCATTGTAAGGTTTTGCACAACTGAATTTTTTTTCATTTTGGTTTTGAGTATGTGTTTATTAGTCTACTAGCATTGAAGGAAAGACAGAAACTCAGACTCTAACCAACTTGCATTTCTTAAATAATACACTAACTAGAGCAAAATTAAATACTCTGTGCCAGCAAGAGCTGACCACATAGAAGGGAGCACATTCACACTGTTCTGAGTTTTCAGTTTGGAGGTGGCAGTAAGGCATGTGCAGCATCAGTGCAGTTGTCAGAAATAATGGGAATTAATAACACAGAAGTGTACTTCATGTAGAATAATCACCTGAGAGATGCTTTTAGAAGAAAATATTAATAAATTTGGTACTGTGAGTTTATATTCAAGTAAATTTGACAGAATTTCAGAAGAATTTTCCGCTTCTCTTTGAGTATCTGCAGTTGTTTAAAGTGCATTCTTCTCTTGACCTTCCATATTTAACCCATCTTAGTTAAACAGGCTATAGGCTGTTCTTCTGCTGTTCCATAATGTTAAAATTGTAACCAGAAAGTACTTTGTGTAACCTGCTTTGTGTCCTTACTAGAAAATAGCTTGTTTAGGTGTGTAGAAGTTATCTCCACCAGGCACGTGTCTGATTCTCACACATTCTGATACATCTGTAGAGTCTTGCCTATGCTATATTTTTATCCTGCCTTTGATCCACTGCTGGAGATAAATTAATATTGTGAAATGGGCATTTAGTCTTCTCTGTCCAAGGTCCCCTTAACTTGAGTGCTTCATAAGGATACTTGAGGGTTGTCTTTGGAAGGTGGGGTCCTTCCGATGCTGGATTTGCTCTTGATCTGCTCCCCAAAATGCAGCTGTCATTGAAAATGACCTCTGCATAATCTGCCTTATTTGTTTCTGTGCAGGAAACTGTTGATAATTCTTCAGGAGTAATCCTGGCAATAATGTAAAAAAGATGATGATGCCAATGGCAGAGGTGCTGCTATCATACACAGTTCTATAAATACAGAGTCAAAAAACCCAGAAAGTTTCTTAACATTTAGCAGCTGAAAATGGATAAAATTTTCTTGTGATTCTACCAGGATCCCTTGCTTCTGAATTTCCTGTTTACAGAGCCATTAGTTCTAATACTTTCTGATCTTCTGTTTATCATTTCGGGGTAAATATTATTTGGTTTGTCCCAGTGGGAGCAAAATGCATACTATTTTTGTTTCTGAATTATCTTCTTTCTCTGAAACAACCTTTTATTTCTTCCTTTGAAAAATATTTGTAAAATGACAGATGAATTTCCAGCAGTAGTAATTTCCTAATGGTTAAGGAAACAAGTTTGAATTGCAGAGATGCAGCCACAAAGAAAAATAGGAGAATTAGAATAGCACAGTTTAAAATAAAAGAGGATAATAACACCAAGCGGAATGCTAGAAATGTTCAATATCCTTCATGGTACAACTGGAAAAATTGAATTTGTAAGCATATACTCTTTAGCTTAATTTCTGTTTACATATGCATAGTACCTTTTCAGTTGCAGAGTACCAATGATCATGATTTACGATATTATTAGCTGCACTCAAACATAATAGCCATTTGATATTGTGAAATAATTTATTAATTTTAAATTAATCGCTTTTTATATAGATATATTTTAAAATAGCCTAATCTGGTTTATATAAGATTTTTATAAAATATAAAGTGGATAGCATGTCAGTATGAAAATATCAAATCCTATTATTTTCTAATTAGGATGAAATACTTACCCTCTACATTTTTTTAAAATAGCAATGTTAATTTTGGTTGTAAGCAAAATACTTGAATCATAAGATTCATACTGAGTAACCTTTTTCATATCAGTCTCTGTGCAATTCTGGAAGCAGTGTGACTTTATTTTGTAGGACACATTTCAATTTCATAAACAGTAGAATGTGGACATTTAAATGAATTGAAACAACACAGGTTAATTATTCAGGGACCTCAGACTAAAGTTAACTCACAACTAATGCATCATATGCTCTCATTATAACCTGAATCTGTCCCTAGATTACTGGGAGTACAGCCATTCACCTAGTAGTATCTGTCTGACTACAGGTTTTTTTCCTTTTCAGTATCTGTTTTGTTATTTTCAAAAGGAGGATCCCTTTTTTGACACATTAGTACATTGATAGGGATAAATCTATGTTTCTGCTCTGATAAATCAGAGTACTGATTTCTGGGTTTTGTAAAGGTTGTATAAAATGTGATTGGGCAATATCTTTGAAGATCATTATTTCTACCTTTATAGATACATGTAATAGACAATAGCAGAGAATACTTACTTCTAGAGCAACATTTATAAACATTTATCTTCTCAAGGTGATGCCCTTTAATAGAGGACAGTGCATGGTTCTTAGTTCAGCAGTTCTGTCAAGTTGGAAGCAATCATTTGATTTCACTTTTATACATATGCTTAGGCGTTCAGAAAATTCCTGTATGTAAAAGAGAAGTCCTGAATACTGTAAGCCTAGGTCACCTACAAGGAGATAGATTTCCAAAGTCTTATTGTTGATATTTTCTGTGAACTGACTTTATTCTGACTTTGACTTACTTCAGGCAGCAGCGTGCACAGATATGAGTGCTATTTCACTTGATATTAATTTTGGTTTCCATTTTAAAGGATCTTGTACTTGCTTGAAGTTGTTCATGTGCTGCAGATCAAACAGTGCTAAATGTTTCCATTTTTGTCTCTTGCAAGAAAAAAAGGCTAGGATTTTCTTTTTTTGGTTGGGGTTTTTAATTTCATTAACATCTTTGAGTGGGCTGAATAGAAGAAAAACCCAAGTATAATTTATTTTTCCTAATATTTTGGAAGTTTTCAGTTTAATCCAATTTTTGTCTATCTGATCATATACAAGATGAAGCCAGCAAAACAGGTCTCAGGGGATAAGGGAACAAATTTAGATCAAAGTTCCAAATAACCCTATTAGAGTAACGTAAAAAAGAACATGGTAGACTTCATTTGTTCCTCTACACAGAAGTTTATTAAGTTTTTTAAAGATCTGTTGCAACACAAGAGCCATTATTGACTTGGGACATGAATTTCACACACACATCTAAGAAAAAAAAGTGTTTGCCACTGAGTCCAGCTGACAATCTTAGAGCATTTAGTATTTTTTTAATTTATATTTTTCTTATCATGTTTTTACATAATCACAAAGTGATAGAATCTGAAACATAGTATTTTCCTCACCTTAAACTAGAACAACCCATTGCAACAGAAATAAGCAAGCAATTCTGTTCCAGGCAGCTTATTGTTTAACTATAATGTGGTTTCCCCAAGAATCATGGAATCATGGGTTTTAATTAACTCTAACAGGTATTTAATGGAGATTTAATAAGACAGTTATTGTATGTTAATTAAATGTCAACTGACTGCTAAGAGGTTTTTGCAGTTATTGACGTTTACTAATTATCCAATAGATAAACCAATTTTTCATGTAAAAAACTCGCATCTATATAAGCAATAAATATGCTCATAGATTATGTATATTGTCATAATGAAATGAGTGATATGCTGTGTTGAATGTGTATCTTGCATCTCTCCTGTATAGGCAAGAAGAAAACAATTTGCTCCTCCTAAGAGTGTTTTCTCTTGTTGAATGCAACTCAGCTGCTGGTGCAGAATAAGTGAGCGACAGGATCCACAACAGCAGTAGAAAGGGGCGTGGAGTTTTGCTTGAAGTGTCTGTATGGAATGAGACGGGGGCCACAAAAGTAGCTCACATCTCTGCACCCTCCCGCCAGGGTTTAAAATGAAGATGTGACCTGTAGGAACTAAACTGACTAAACTCAGGATTTTCTCTTCCTTTCAGAACAAAGACTACATTGTGACGTAGATTGGTTGTCCTTTGTGTGTTGAGCATGAGCATTGTGGAACAGGAGTTTTGTTTTTAGAAGCATTTCTGGCATCAAGCATGCATTCAGTCCCTGGCAAATGCATCAGTTCATTCTTTGTATTGCCGATTATTAATCAGTACTCAGTGTATTAATGAGGAAAGGAACTGTAATCATCTCTGATTTATGCAAATGAAATGCAACCCTCAGACTCTTGGTCAGTTGCCAGGACAGTCTGCAGGTGCTGAAAGCAAGGATGACCTTTTTATTTGAAACAAAGGGAAAAAAATCCAAGATATTTTGCTAGGAAAAAGATTCTTACTGCTAATAAAAACATTTCTAGGTCTTTGATAAGGGCCCCAAAGATGATCAGAGAGCCCAAGCATCTCTGCTACAAAGACAGGCTGACAGAACAAGGGATGTTCAGCCTGGAGAAGAGAAGGCTCTGGGGAGACCTCATTGCAGCCTGCCAGCACTTATACGGGGCTTATGAAAAGGAGGGAGAGCAAGTTTTTCAACTTTTTACACAGACAGATAGTGACAGAACAATGGAGAATGGTTTTGAAACAAAACAAAAAATAAAAAAAACTGAGAGATTTAATTAGATTTTATGTAAAAAATTTTTGGTCAGAGGGAAGCTGTGGCTGCCCCATCCCTGGAAGTGTCCAAGGCCAGGCTGGAGGGGGCTTGGGGCAGCCTGGTCTAGTGGATGGTGTCCCTGCCCATGGCGGGGGGGTTGGAACTAGGTAATCTTTGGGGGTCCCTTCCAACCCAAGCCATTCCATGTTTCTATAATTTTGTGAATCTGCCCTATCTGACAGTCTTGCTTAAGTCCCAACTCATTAAATAGAATATACCTTCTATAAGTTTTTACAGGTGGGTAATGACTCGGGCCACCTTAGAGATATAGACAATTGCTTTAGAATATAAAGTCTCTATTTCCAAGGGGAACAGTTAATATTACTGTGTAACTAAGCCTGTGTGGGACTACAGCACAGAAATGGGACTGAGAAGCACCCACCAGAAAAGGGGATTTCTGCATTACTTATATCAAACCTAGCAGAGTATTTGAAGATTTTGTTGGACTTAGGACAAGTGCTAAAGCAGGTTCTTATCTCAGTTGCTTAACACAACACACCTTTAGGTAAGGGGTATGCTTTGCCCATTCTTAAGAATGGATGTTTGACATAATTTACTTATTAAAATGCAAAGTAGCAAAATTACTTCAGAATGCAACAAAAAGATGAAAGCAGGCTCTTAGAGTACCGAATTGCTTCATTTCTTCTAAATCCTATACTCCTCAAAATTAGAGAGAAATGGAAAGTAAATCTTTCTCAGAAAACAACAGACTCATCCTGCAATGGAAAAGAATGATCATGATGAAAAAAAGTACTACACAGAGACACTGCCAGATGAAATAACACCTATGACCTCTGATGTCAAAGGGAAAGATGCTTCTTTTCTTGTACAGAAATCTTTCCTGGTGCTTGGGTGGCAGACATGATCTATGCTACTCTGTTCAGGATTAGTGGATTAACTCCGCTTCTCTCTGTTTAAGAATTGAACATGGCTGCCCTGGGCCCTTTGTCAGGGAGACTTTTTACGTCTTTATATCCTCCAGTCCTGCTTCTCTCCAAAAGCCAGCATACTGTTCACTTGTAGGAGACAGTAGCTTAGAGATGTGCATTGAACAAGTAAACATATTCAATAATATGGTGCATTTAGGTGACACAGTGGTGTTGATTGCTAATCAATAAATGCTTCCTGCTGACTTCTATGCATCCTGCATGTTCAGTAAATAAATCTGATCCTTCTGAAGATAATTTGGCCCCAGACCTACATAATTTATCATTAGTTTATGTCTTGACCAGAGAGAGATTTTAAACTTCATCAAACAGTGTTTCAGCCAATTTAATCCTTCTGTTATGCATTTAGCAACTACAGAAAATGATAAAACTTCCTTAAGATGTTTCAATAGCTTACTACCTGAAAAATGGAAATTATTTAGGAGCTTCCAACAGAGAATTAAGAAAAATAGTTTATTTATTTTGCAGATGCATATGTATGAGTCTTTGCAGTCTTCCTTGAGGAAAATGCTGTCTGTCCTAAAGCCTGAGAAAAAAAGGACCATTTTGTGGAATGCCTCCATTTGGCAGTAAGCATTTACATGCTTTTTTCTCCCTTGCATATTTGATTTCCAGTGTTTGCAATTCAAACATTTGCATTAAAGGCTATAGCCAAATACTTAAATAACTACAAAAATACCTAAGCCTAACCTAGAAACTCTTAGCAATTGACTCTTTAAAGTGTGTTTTAGTCTTGCAGATATGTCTGGCCTAAAGAACTTACATTGCCATGCTAGCCTACTATCGCTGTAGTTATTGTTTAAATGGCAGTTGTTCTTGCTAGTTTGAATTACCTTCATTCTAAGTAAACTCACCAGTTAATGATCCAGCTAGTTTCATGGTGTACTTTAGAGCATGAAATTCTCTGCTGTTAACATCCACCTATTTCTCTCACCTTCAGTTCCATAGTGCAATTTGCTTTTCTTACTGGTGTTGTGAAATGAGACTTTGCTTTTCCATCTCTGCTGCTAACATCTGTTGGACTAGAGAACCATTGTAGATGTGTTCCAACTGATCTATGCCATTCTTTTCCAAATAAGAGAATGAAAGCGGATCTTACGTGAAGGTGATGACTAACTTGGGTCACTAAAGCTTAGCATGCCCCTTTCTCCCTCCAGACTCCATCCCCCTCTCACAGTACACTAAGTTGCAATGATGACCAAGAAAGTGAACTGTCTTACAATGTCCGTGACTGTAACTGTGCTGTAAACGACAATATCAGTGCTGTAGTGTGAAACAGGGATGCATTTCCGTTTCCCCTTTGTATTTGTTGTGCTTCCTGAGGAATAGGCTACAAGATCTTTTCATGCCATATCATCCTACCTTGTGCATGGCAAGAGGAATTATGTCTGTAAATCTCTCTAGCTGCCAACTGTCTTTTGAATAGGACAGGACTAGTCAGTCTTCAAATTACAGACAGGGAAATAAGGTGTGCATGTTAGGTTTTTCCAGGAACTATGTCAGTTTACACACCTGCAGCCTTCTCTCTGGGAAAACCCCTCATTGCATTAATCTGTTACAGAAAAGCATTGGACAGGTTTTTCCTGAGCCCTTGACAGTAATTCTCCAGAGGCTACAAATGTCTACCCTGCAGTCACAGAAATGATTACAGTACAATGTAGATGTACCTGATATAATTTAAGGCTGTTTAGCTCAGGTACCAATTGTGGTTTAGTTTCTGTAGTATAAAGCTGAGTATGGACTGATTTTTCTTGATGGGATTTCAGTGGAGGTTAAATGTCTTCATTCAAGCTATGCAATGGACACCTTCATGTACATTAGCCTTACTGTCACACATTAAAAGAATAATATTGGGGGAGGGGTGGAAGCAGTCCTTGTAATGTGAGCTGCTGAAAGGCCTAAATTACATCTGAGCTCCAATGATATCAGAGTGGTCTTTTAAATCACTGTTGCAACATAAGTGGACAGTTCTACAGTGTCTCATCTTAATAAATGTAGTGCTTTTCAACAACAGCTCTTTACTGTATTTGATCTGTTTTATATTCCTTTCCTCCTTAATTGGAAATGTTTTTTAGTGTAATGTAGTAGCAATTCCCCCTTGTCCAGAAATAGAGCATTGCCCATGGGCTGTTTGTTAAGGATATGCCATTACGGTGTTCTCACATCTTTGAGGTATTAGTAGAATTCTTTTCATCATTTCAAGTGTTCAGTGACATGCTGCTGGATTTAAAAGATATTTCAGACCTTGGATAATGAAAAGATTTGTAGCCCTGTTCAAGAGAAAAGTAAATCTTTTGGTTTGGACTAATAATCACAGAAGTTCCTTAAAATAATTACAGAATATTCTGAGTAAAAAGGTACCCACAAGTATCATTGAGTCAAGCCCTTAAGTGAATAGCCCATATGGGGATCAAACCCACAACCCTGGTATTATTAGCACCATTCTCTGGTCAACTAAGCTAATAATGCCTGTGAATATTTAGAAAACAGTTACCTACTTTGGTGTCTTACACGTTGCTCTCCCTGAGTCATTTGCAGTTTCTCTGCTGGCGTTGGAATTCCAGATTTTCTTATAAGTATTTCTCAGGATTGTATAGAAGAGACCAGTGAAGCTTGAGAACCTAGATCTCACAGATTTTTGTCCTTGCCAGTTTTAATAGTGAAATTTTTCACTTTCATGTCTATCTTTTTTCTTTTTCCCTGGACTGCCAAGTGAAAGAAAGCCAATCATGATTCTTTCTTTTTTTGAAGGATTATGAAGTTAGTGCTTTAGCTCACATGTAAGTTTTACCTCTTGCTCTTTTATAATATTTTAGAGTCTATGATTGTCCCTTTTGATGGGAGAATTTACACACACATGGGTGCAGGCATATGCTTATTCAGGAACTCCTGCTTCTCTCCTTGCAGCCTCTGTGTGGAGACGTTTTATCCTGTTAGTATGTTACTCACAACCCTAAGGAATGATGCAGGAAAAATAACTGCATTAGTCTAAGATGACTGTAAATATAACAGTAATTTTGCTAAGAAATGCAATATGGCACTGGACACATGGTCCACACTTTCCCCATCAGCACTGTCTTCTCATCTGTTACTGTTTACTCTACTGTCATCTTTATTGTTCATCATTCAGGCTTTCTGCATGATGAGCACAGAATAGCTAAACCAGGAACTTTAGGCTGAAGTGAGGGGATGAATTCTAAACTCTCTGCATGAGCCAGCCCCTAGCAATTGGTGAACCGACTCTTTGATTCTTCTATATCATAGCTTTCTTTTCTCTTGACTAGGCTATTGTCACATTGCTGTTGACCTCTAAACCCACTCTCCCCACCCCCAGCCTGAACTCTGGATTAGGTTTCCCAGGGAATAAACCATGGGCAAAGTTCTGCTAGCTAGAAAGAGGGGGAATGGTTCATGCTGCCATAGTAACATGACCTCATACTGCCTTCCTGGAACAAAGATGGTTTTCTTGTCATTTTTTCTGCCACCATGAGTGTGTAAGCCCCCCCACTGTTTCTCCACTTGGGAGGGGAGTGAAGGCTGCACACCACACAGTGAAAAAAAGAAGTTTCTCTTCCTTGCTTAAAGTAGGGCAGTCATCTAGGAAACGGGGGAATCAGGTGACCAGGGGGAAAAGAACAACAAAAAATAAAGGGGTGAAGACCTCTTGGTCAGTAATCTGAGCTTGGAGTCTGAATTTCATGTAATCACCTCAAATCCTAGCTATTCCAATTTTTAACTCAGTTAAGTTTAATTTTTGAAGTGATGCATTTAAAAAAGAAAATCCTAACTCCACATTAAAATTGTTATGCTCTGAGCTGTTTACTGTTGCCAAGGACTGAGACGTTGAAGCTATCCTATCCATTGTAGCATCTGTGAAATGTCAAATCAGCAATTGACAGTTGCCCCAAAAAAGGAATACAAATGCTTGAAATGGTCGGGAAAGAAATAGCAAAGTAGAAAAAAGTTGCTATAACAGAGTATAGGTCTGTGACCTCCAGCAGAGTAAATATTACACAGTTTTAAAGACCCTGTCTAAAAAGCACATGGTAGAACTGAGAATGAACCAGTGTATGACACCAATGCTAGAGAGGGGCCTTACACCATTTTTGTGTGAGAAATGAGAGAGCAAGCCCAGAACAGGTATCAGCAGAAACACGATAGAGCAGAGAGAGCCATTGAAAAAGACTGGCTGTGTGCTGTTTCTGTCCGTGTGCAATCTGCAAGGCATTTCATGAAGGGTAACTTACTGTGTACGAAATTAAGAGAGATGTAGAACTTCTTCACACATGACCTTGGGCCCAAGAAGCCCCCCAGCTACTAAATATTAGAAGGTGGGGACAATTTTGGGCAAAGAATCACAAGATAGTAAGCCTGTTCTGACACTGCTCCTTAGGAATAAACTATTGCCCACTGCCAGGGACAGGTTATTAGGCTGGCTTGGCTTCATCTAAAAGACCTCTACAGAGCTCCAAGTGATGCAGATTTATAACTTTAACAACTGCAGTTTAGTAAACACAATACAGGTTCACCAAAGCTCTGATACTTTTCATAGTTTTTGCAATGTATTGTCAAGTCATCACTGTCTCTGGAAGCAGTTCCCTTGATTTAGATGCAGGTAGAAATCAGCAATGCCTGCTTCAGCAAATGGCAACATCTCAAATTGATTGTTTTTCACTTAATTTGAAGATGTCTTTACATGAGGGGAAGGGTCAAGGGAGGAGGGCTGAGCTACTCATTTCATATTGATGATTATTAAATACTACTCTCTCACCAAATTGAGACTTTTTCAGTAATGCCAAGAAGCATTTACAAGCAGTCTTCAGCAGCTTTCCTTTTAAATCTCTGAAGATAGGCCTTAAAAAAGAGGGAACAATCCATCAAAAAACCACCAAAGTAAAAAAAGGGACAGGGAATGACAATTTTGCATGAGTACATAAAATCATAGGCAGGCTTTGATTAGAATATCTGTTATGTTTGGTTGAATCCCCTATCACTTCCCAGCCACATATTCCTTCCCTGTTGGAGGGGCAGAGCTGGCTCCTCTGTCTCCAGTCAGATAGAGAGAGCAGAAATTTTGACATCTCTCTTCTCTGTATGTAAAGCTGTCTTGCAGAGCAAGGAATCACTTACTAAAGGGATGACAGCAGTGTGGTGCTTTAGTGCATGCTAGTCCCTTTGGTCAGGAGATAAATTCACTGGGATTCCATAAAAGCACCAGTAGTAGAATGTGTGGAGATTAATTGCTTATGTGGACTTCAACAGCTTCTCACATAAAGAAATAGTGTGCAAAATTATCAGGCTCATTGTCTTTTCCCCTGTTAATTCTGCCCATAATGAATGACTTATTAAATTTGGAGGTTTTTTAAACTTTGTTAATATTTCTTAGAATCAACACAGAGTCATAGAATCATTAAGGTTGAAAAAGCCCTCTAAGACCATTGGGTCCAACCATTAATCCAGTAGCACTGTCTTCACCACTAAGCCATATTCCCAGGTGACACAGCCACACACCTTACAAACACTTCCAGGAATGGTGACTCTACTATTTCTCTGGGCAGCCTGTTCCAATGCTGCCCTTTCAATTGAGAAATTTATCATAATATTCAATCTAAACCTCCCCTGGCATAAAGAAAAAATAGACACTTTCATGTATTAAGTGAGGAAGAAAGTTGGGGGTGGCAAAGATAAATAAAAGCATCATCTATAGGGTACTGTACCATTATTGGGCTTGAATATTTGTATCACCTGAAAAAGTAATTGCTACTGTTAAATCAGAGTTTACAGAAGGAAAAAGAAGTATGGAATGAATAACCTACCTGAATTTGCAGCAGTATATCTTGGAGCCAGGTGAGGCTGTCCTGTGAAAGCATCACAGCTCCCAGTGTTTCTCTCTGCCAGGCACATACTTCAGTTTGAATGAGAAGGCAAATGGAACAGCTGAAATGTCAAAAACTCCCTGCTCTTCTCAGCCACACAAAAGCCCTCACCAACAAACCCAGGGAAGATATTGGATTGGAAGATATTTTTTCTCCTTCCCTCCCCAGTTCTGCTTTTCTGTTCCTGTGTGTAGCCCCTGACTTCTGTCTCTACCATCAATGTCTGCTTGTGAGCTGCAAGAGCCTTCTCTTTCACCCTGTATTTCCCTGCAGAGTTCATAGTCTTCCTAACACAATGAGTAACTATAACATGTTGGAAGAAGACAAGGTTAAGAAATAAGGGTAGAAACTTAAAAATGTAATTTTTAAAAGTTTAGTGGGGATTTTTGGTTGGTTGGTTGATTGGTTGGGTTTGGTTTGGTGGGGTATTGGTTTTTTTCGTTGTTTTTGGGGCTTTTTTTGGCTTTCTTGTTTGTTTGGATTTTTTTGGTTTTGTTGTTTTTGGGATTTTGTTTGTTTGTTTTGGTGGGTTTTTAATTGTTTTTTGATTTCTCTTTGGTTGTGGCAGGTTTTTTTTAATAGAATAGGAGTTGGACTCTTCTGCCTTTGAGCATGACCCTTGTCTGTCACTTCTCGGATTCCTCCCCTACTTCAATCTCCTTTTGCAGTATGTTTTGTGTTCCCAGCAGCCCTATACCCATGCCATGCTCCCCTTTAGGACAGCAATGTCTAGTATGACATTAGTGGCCCACTGGGTGGAAAATAGCAGGGAGATATGAGCAATTTGCACCAAGACTTTTTTGGGGGAGCAAAGCAAGGTAACCCTTTCAGGGACTCTCCCAATGTCTAAGCCCATTTTCTGCTTCTGTCTCAGTTTTTGTTCTATCACATTGTCATTTCCCATTCTTCTTTGAAGTGTGCAATAAGAAGGAGTGTTGCATCCTTCTCCATTCTGCAGCAATGGAAAATCTCCTCTGGGGTTCTCAGAAGAGGAGCCTCAAATTATCCTCTCATTAGTGATGATACATCCCTTCTGCGCACTGTGCCATTCCATTGTACTGCTTGTGCATTGAGCATTAGGAGATAACTGCCTTCACAACATATGCCATTACTCATTAAGGGACCCTTCCTAGATTATGGCTGAGGTTTAATGTCTTGTTAAAGATGTTTAACACTTTGAGTTTTGTTTTTAATTTAAGAAGCAGCATGATCAAAGTGTGCCCTGAGAATTTCTCTCAGATTTTGTGAAATTTGCAGGTTGGCCTGCTCAGAGAAGGTGATCCTTAAATTGAATTGCAGCCCTCCAAGGCGTGTTTGAATGTCAAGCTATGCCATGATCTGACATGTTAATGGCTTTGAGAAAACAATGTGTTTCAGAGGTAATTGCTGAAGCAGTGAGTTCCCGGCAATATTTTACTTAAAAGAAATGTGCTGTTTCTCCACTGTGGAGACTGGAACAATGACACTGAACAACTGAGTGATATAAATCTCTGCTTGCCTTTTAATGGTCATTATATTCTTCTGATAGGCTGGAGCAGGACCTCTGTCCTATCCATTGTTAGAAGCTGAAGATAACATTCGAATCAAATATTATGTTGTTATTATAACTGGACTAGAGAATTTATTTTATTAAAAGAATAAATACTTTTAAAGTCACAAATAAACCTGAAATGACCTTCCTAAATTAAAAACCATTTGGCTGTCCCACTGAGGGTCATCTTCAGTTTTACCAGATAAACCCAAGAAGGGCGATTATTCATAACAATCCTGTTGCTACATGTTTCATGCTTGTCTTTTAATTAACGTGCAAAAGAGAGATGGGCAGCAGCTGCCATTTTTTCCAGGCAGCCAAGTATGATGTTGAGGATGGAAAAGACGGTAGGTATAAGAGAATCATCTAGTGAAGATGAACACATGATGGTAATAGAATCAATCTTCTAGACTTGACAATTTGAGTCACTATAAATATGGATTTTAAAAGTTCTGAATCAGTCTTTGGAAAGTACTTTTTTTTAAAGAACAAAATCCTTGTAGATCACAGAGGTGAAAGCCAGGTTCATGTATGTGAAAGTACATGAACTTCCTGAAGGAAGCCTACATAAAGATAGAGAGAGATTATTTACGAGAGCATGTAGTAAGAGGACAAGGAGGAATGACTTCAACTGAAAGAAAGTAGTTTTAGATACTAGGAAGAAATTGTTCCCTGTGAGGGTGGTGGGGTCCTGGCACAGGTTGCCCAGAGAAGCTGCAGCTGCCCCATCCCTGGAAATGTCCAAGGCCAGGTTGGCCAGGGCTTGGAGCAGCCTGGGACAGTGGAAGGTGTCTCTGCTCATGGCTGGGGGTTGGAACGAGATGGGCTTTAAGGTCCCTTTCAACCCAAAGTTTTCTGTGACTCTATGATTCATGTGAGTACATCTTTGCAGGGACCTACTTAAGCTGCAAGATGTAGTCCTTGATTCTGCAGATTTTATTCAAACTGAGTAGAAGCATGATGTTGGACCAAAGTTGTCATGCTCTTTCCTATGTCTTTGTGGGGCTGATACATTATTTTTTTGTGTGTATATTTAGGTTCACTCCAAACTGTCATCAGTCTGCAATCTAGATGCAAAGTGAGGGTGGTAGAGCTAATGGTTCATTTATCAAGAATTCATTTTGATAATATATATGTGTATGTACACATGTGTGTATATTAAAAAATTGAAGAATTTTGCTCCCTCTACCTTGATTTAATGCCATTAAGTGTGTCATTTGAGTTATATGATTTCTTAGCAGATGTACAGCTGCCAGACCATGTTGCTATGTGTCAGAGTTACAGTATTTGTGAATATGATTGAAACTGTGTTGCACAGGGTCTGAGATCTGAAAAAGGGAAACAGAAACAAAGTCCTTTAGTGTCCTTGAGGAATAATTTCAAGGCCAGTCATTAAAAAGTGAGATGGATTGCTCTAAAAATAGAGAACAAAAGTGAAGATCATTGCTGGTCTTTTAATGATATATGCAGTAACATTTCAGTCTACTTTCATTGTTGCTCTTTAGCCATCTGTCTCTTACAGAAAGAATTCTTAGAGAGGTAATCAGTGAAAGAGTGTGCGGCATCAGAAAAGAGGCTCGCTGGGCTAAACATAAACCTTCTTAGATTTTGCAGCCTAGGGGAAATAAAATTGGGAATTTGGGAGTCAGTTGGGTAAGCGTGGGATAATACCAGCATCGGAAAGTGGAACATCAAAGGAGGGATGGATTTGTCCCCTCTAAGTGCTCTGAACCCTAGGCTGGGACTCTGATGCCCTCATACACGTGGCCTCCATAAGCCAAGCAAAACACATTTTGTTAGATTCTGAGTAATCTATCCTTCTTCGATATGGATCTATGTTCTATTTGTTTCTTCTTCCTCATTCTGTAGATCCCTGAATATGAGTATCACATCTTCTCCCCTCCAATGCACATTTGCATTTGAACAATGTAGATACTCAAAATTATGATTTTATGAGTAAAACAACAGTAGGAAGCACAGAAGGAGAAGTCAGAACTTCCCCTGAATAATTTTCCTGTGCTGTTAACCTTTAGTAACAGATAGGTATTGTTTTTCTATGTGTTTTGTAGCCACGACTACTAGTAGAGCATTGCAAGAATAATTGCAATGGTAATTTTTTTTACCAAATTTGGCTTTAATGTTATGCACTAGATAAAAAAAAAATCATAAGGTTTCTTGGGAATATGTATATGTTTTAAAATACAACAACTTTAGATATCTTGTTTGCTTTCTGACTTTTTGAACTGCCCATATTTGTACCCCTTGTTTTCTGTTGTTTTCAGGTGTGCATGCTAGAAACTTTTTCTTTTAAGGAATATTACTCTGTTTAATAATCTGCTCCTAGTATTTAAGATTAAACTCAGCAAAAAATAGCACAAATTGTGTGATAAAATTTGGTACAACTACTGGTATATTAAGTACTTGAACTCCCATTCTGGTGCAATCTGATGTCCTGCTTTGTTTGTAATTTGCATTGGCATCCACCAATTTCAAACTTGATTTCAAGGCCTGTCTTTCCATGTCCTGACTGAAACTGAATTTATGGGTTATTTTCTCTCATTAGCTTTGTGTCAGACATTCCATACTCTCAGCAACTCTCTGCACACAATATTTTAAAAGCATCTACTTTCTTTTGCTCTGTGTGACTCACACACATGCAAAGTGGTGCTACTGCTAAAGTTTGGCTGCTTTGACTGCTGCATTTCTATCCTGACCTGCAATTTGACAAGCATAGAATGACTAAGGGCAGTAAACCACATTCTTGCCTTCTCTAAGAGTAATTTTCTTCATTGTGTCTTTTCTTTGATCTGAGTAAAAATAAGGAAAAAATAGTGAAGATACCTCAGTGTAAAAATATGAAAACATATGAGCTAAAACACATGTCGTGCTGAAGACCAGAAGAGCTTCTGATTGCTTATAAGGCTTGAGTCAAATAAATAATAGTCCATTTGGACAAAATCTTCCATCTGTCTGGAAAGACCCTTGTTGCAAAAAGAAGATATTCCTGAGAGACATGAACTGCTAATAGCAGCTGTGATGAGATATGAAATGAGGACTGATTTATGAAGGTTTTTGCTTTTTAGAAATAATGTCATGCAATTTTGACTGCATCAAACTCAGTTTAAAACTGGGTTTTAATTTTTTGAAGTGTTTTTTTACCATTTTACCTGCGAGAAAGTGACTGATCACCTGTTTATGAATCTGTGACTGAATTTTATGGAGAATGTTCTGTGCATATGCTGATGATTTTTTTGGGTAGATAAACCTCATAAAATTTCTTTCGTTCTCTAAGAGCTCTGACTTCCCTTTAAAAATATGCCCTCATTACTCAGGCTTTAGGAAATTGAAAGTCTAATGCTTTTCATGAGAATTCAAAGCATCTGAAGATTTTTATTCTTTTTTTTTTTTCATGTTTGGGATGAACACTTGAAAAAGGGTTAAATAGCAGCCAGAATAATTAATCACAAAATCTTCAAAGCAAATAGTATTTTTTAATTATATCAGATTAAGGTTATTAAAAGTTAAGTTCTGAACTGAGAGCATTTTCCAGTGAAAGGTACTGCAACATCATTATTTCTCCCCAAAATGCATTTACTGTACATTTCTCAAAGCCATCAGGCTTGATTGAAAGCTAATGAAAAAGCTGTCCTACATCAGTTTATTCCTTGTATCCATTAAGAATAATTACGGCTGAACAATTTTTGATGCCTATAACCTTTGCAAGTGTTGCTAATGGCATTATAAATTGCTCCTTGTCCAATGACTACAGTCTGATGCTTAATTCAAAAGCGCTCTGTCAACAGGGCTGATTTGTGTGGTTAATGAGTGCGTTTAAAACAACAGCCTCGGCTCATGCATCCTAATGTTGATAAAAGGATGTGGTTCAATAAAGAGGCTTGTCCGTAATAATTAGCAGCAACAAATGCTCTGGATTAGACCGATTGCAGCATTAGTGACTCGGCTTTCAGCCTGTTTCAGAAAAAAAAGTTTCCATTTCTAATATTTCTGGCCTTAGATTTAACTTTTAAGGAGCGGTCCTCTGTAAGCCAGTGGGATGGCTAACAAAACATAGATCTTTAATACACACCATACTGGGAGGGTCACTGAACAGTCTAAGGCCTCTGCTCTATTTCCCTTCAGAGTTTAATGTGGAAAAAGAAAATTACAAATTAATAAGAGATGAGATATAAAGACCTTATCACCTCTTCTAGGACAGAAGTCATCACTTAGAGTTTTCTTGGACAAGGAAGCGTACACATTCCAGCAAAGTGTTAGCAACTAAAAATCTGGTATTCAGAGACTTTACTGCTGATCACTGGGAGTAAAATAAGACAAATCAGTGACCTGCAATGAGCGGTGCCTGAAACTGTGCCCCTGAAAAGCTGTGTACAGGAAGGGATTTACTTTTTGAGAAAAAGTCTAAATCCAAAACTGATATGCAAAATCAGTCCAGGTGAATAATCAACTGAGAGTACCATTGGGCATAGTCAGCAAACATGAAAATAATAATTCCTTTCTAAACACTGTTCAGATTGTTTCCTTCTCATCACTGTTGTGCAGCAAACTTTGAAACAACTTTTAGGTCCAGTCTCAGCTGTGTAAGTTTTCTCTAGAAGTTACAAATTTGTAATAAACTATGATGTGCTATGAATTTCTATTTTGGAATAGAATTTCTGTGGTGAAAAAATGTTGACATCTGGTAAGGTAAGAGTAGTCTGACATCCCAACTACTTCTTTCCCTTTGCAAAGGGACATCTCCTTTCCCTTTCCCCTGCAAAGGGACTCTTACCCTGCCTTTTCTCAGAAGTCATGTGCTTGCAAAGAAGAATTAATTGCTTCCTTTAAAACCAAGTTGTTAAGAGCAACCTTCATACTTTAATTTGGTTTGAGTGGGTATTTACTGTGATTTTCATTATACTTTTGATGGGGAACAACTACCAGATATTTTGGTTGTTGCTGTTTAAATTTGACATTGTCCATGGTCAGGCAAGCTCCCATAGGTCATTTGAAGGCCCCACCTTGAGACCTGTGAGGAGTATCAGGTAGGAGAGATGTGTCTGAATTTGAACAAAGAATGATCTTTTCTTTATTCATGTCAGGCAGGTGGACTTCTTTAATATTGGAAGAAAAAGAGCCACATTCTTCTAAAAATGTGACTGAGGATGCTGCAGGGAGTGGCTGGAATATCTTACTGCAGGGAAGGGTCAAGAACATCTGGATATAATGCTGTAGAAGACAAAGTGCTTCACCAAGTGCTCCTGGCAACTGGCCAAGGGGAGCAGGCAGGTGAAGGCAGGTGACGGTGCATGGCAGCCGCTGCCAAACACTCCAGCTAATTTTCTGCTGAGCTGGCACGCGGCGCTGTGGAGTTAAAAATGTTTCAGAGTAGCTTTCTTGGCACCTTTTTTTCCCATAGAAAAAAAATGTCAAGTAACTAAAGGAAAGTTTTAAAATAATATTTTTATGCCTATAAAGTCAGTTTGACATGGTTAACTGAGCGTCACATATAGTAACCCGTTCATTTAGTCCTCTCTTCTCAAAGTTAGCACTTTGGAGTGACATGCTGTGGCTAATACCATACAAATTGCTGGAATGGGCAGTTAAACATCGAGGTCAGAGGTTAAATGAACATGGTTGTTTATGAGGACACAGCCCGAATCCATTTGCATTTTAATATTCTTTCTGTGAGACAAAAAACCATTTTGAGGACAGCTTGTTTGGAAATCCCATTAACAGGTTATTTATGGGACTCATGACTGCATGACCCTTAGCCTTGTTTTGTTAAACATGAACTAGACATGAATCAGATGGGCTGTTGGGCTGCTGCTATTGTTTTCCATAGCATTAAATGTCATTGGATTCAATTATTCTGAATCTGACACTTTCTAAGTTATTGCCCTCATAATGCCTAATTTTCCTTTTTTCTTTGTCAACCTTATTATTTCTGTCTGCTTTAAAAAGCAGAGACACTCTAAAAAGGCCATTTCCACTTATAACTGATCTAGGTGAGAATGGAGAACTTATCTACACAGCTCTTAAATAAATAATTGGGAAGACACAGTTTAAAGAAATTAGAGGATTCCAGTTACTATCATGGTGCATTTTAAGGAATACAGAAATCTAAAATTTTGTCAGGGTAGTAAAACTACCTATGAAAAGGTCAGGTAGTAAATGTCTAGAAATGAATGGCTTTTAACCCTTTTTGGCAGGAGTATAAAATGATGAGTGATAAATCAGGCTAAGAGGATGATGTTGCTATCAGTCAAAATGTGAACAATTCTCCATAATTCCAAATAACAAGTTTTATAAAACAAATTTAGGTTTTACATGTGTCAACAAAAATCTTTAACACAAATCTTTAATTGAAAGGAGATAGTGGATGGGTGACAGACTACCAGCAATTAATGAAAAACCATTGATGTTTCTTGTATGAGAGCTGTGCAGTTGAGAGCAGCCTTATCATTGCTAAAGGACATGGGAAGTCCTAGAAATCAATATGTTCTATCTTACATATTCTTCGCTGGCATTTTATCTCTTACTGACCCAACATTTATGTGTGATGGTTTTGACTGAGGAAAAGTTAATTTTCTTCTCAGGAGCTAGTATGTGCCTATATTTTGGATTTGTGCTGAAAACAATGTTGGTAATTCTCTTCTTCCCATTTTCCTTCCCTCTTTTCCCTGCCTTCCTTTTCCAAGTTTAAAATGGATTTCCTGTATGAATTGTCTATCAGTGGAATTCTTCTTCAGTGGCTAATTTATTCTTAATAGAAATTGGTGGGTTGAGGGTGGGGTGGCGTTAGTTTTTCTTTTGTGGGGGTGGGGTTTTATTTCTGAAGAAAAAGGAACAGTGCATCTTTAGAACAAGCTTGTAAGTATCATGATTTTTCAACTAATTTATACTATATGCTCCCCTTTTAAAATGTTAAATTATCTCATTGTATTTCTGAATATCATGTATACTTGGGCCTGAAATTAAGCTTGCTGTATAGTTGTCAAAATGACCACAATTTGCTCTATGAAATGTTCTGATTGCATGTGTAATTCAAAGCAATCCTGATCTCTGTATAAACCAGTACAGACTTCTTAGGGGCAAAGTTGATGTATGCTGATTGGGCCTTCAGTTCAGCTGGCAGCGAATACACCTGCATATTGGAAAAGATGCAGTAAAGATTTCCAAACTCCTAAATTCCAAAGAGACAGAAAGAAGAGAAGAAAAGCTGTTTCACTACACTGAAGGTTTCAAGAAATGCTGTTTTTCTTAGGCATATTTGTTCTAAGTTCTGTTGGAAAACTGCCGCGGTATTACCTCTAAAGTGAATATATTCATGTATTGTATTGCGAATGCAACTCCTGGTTATAACTCTTGGTTTGTCCCGTTTCTTACTGAAATGCATGAATTCAACAACAAAGGTGAATGATATTAGGAAAACCCATTCATTTAAAGTAGTGTGACCTGAAGCATTTCTAAGAAATTCTTTCTTTTAAAGTACTTTAGGTATTTAGTCAGGAACCAGCCAGCTCCTTAGGAATATTTCTGCAAGTCTTCCGAAACACTGCATAAGTCTGTGACTCCCTTCTTCTGTATATGTCATTTATTAACAAATCTGCTGTATGGCAGAGATGTTTAACTATTTCATATGCTTTATGTAATAATTAAGGCAGATATAGTGCAACACTGGTAACTTGTATGCTATAAATAAAATACTTTTCAATCATGGAGGTTGTTTCAGAAAGACATATACAAGCACGCACCACAATAGAACAGCTTATGCAAATGTGTACAGATTCTATAATGGGAGGCCCTGCATGTTGCAAAGAACATGTAAATTAGGGAAAGTTCTGCATAACTGCACTTCTTGGTTAGTTATATATTATTTTAATAATCTGAATTCTGCCATTGTAGGCAAAAATTACAGTTTTCTATTTAATATCAATCACAGTTACTTTGAAAACAAAAAAATACATCACAGTGAGTAATTTACCCTAAGAATTTAGACTTCTGTCTGGATCATACCTATGAGCAGATGATGATTTGCTCAAAATCACACCTAAGTAACACTCTTCCTTGAAAATATTTTTCTAGTGTTTTTTATCAGCCTTGAGAATAAACCATCAAGTTTGGCCTGTAAAGTTTATCTGTGACTGAAATTATTATCTGACATAAAATTAATGTTGCGTTTTACTAAATAAGTGCAAAATAGTTCCCAATAAGAGTTTCTTGCTCATGGAACTCATACTTACGGATCCTCTGTGGAATCCTCTGTGGATTGCATTTGTTTTTCCTTAATAAGTCGTCCACATAAAGTTCAATTTCTCCAATATTAATGGAAAATTATCATTAGCAAGAAGGAAAGTTCAGCTTTATCAAATCACAAAAAGGAAAAATGTCCTTGTGGAAACTCTTTTTGTAATTCTAGTTGTTGAGTCTTCATCAAGTGACTGTTGCCACTGAGGCTGAACTGGTTCATAAGTGCTATTGGTCCAGAAGAGTACAGAAGTCCAGAAACAATTCTGCATATGGATGTACCCTCTGAAAATAGTATGGAATAACTATACATGTTTTCTTCAGGTTTGTTGTTATTGAACAGTAGGATTTGCAGAGTTTTCACACCAATTATGCTTAAGACTTTCTTCAGTTAGGACTTCCAAAGATAAGACTGTCATGGTTTCAAACAGTGCTGTGCCTCATGAGCAGATTAAATGATGTAACACAGAAGTGGACAAGAACAAAGGTTAACTGGAAACTGCCCAGAGCATCTTGCTCTAGGTCACCCTACTCTGACTGTGTTTGCTGCCTATGCTCAAGGATCTCAAGACCTGCCTGGGCACCCAGTCAAGACAGACAATGTTTTCCTAAATATTTTTATCACTGCAAGACATTCTTCCTATGCGTAGATGCCTGAATGATACATTTTGTCACCTCATTTGTGCAAAAGGCACCATTAGAGATTGCAGCTGCCAAAAAAAATGTGTATTATTCAAGACAGCAGTACTAGAATAATCAGTGCAAATTGAGCTCATAAGCCCTTCACAGACCCTGAACCTCTTACTGTGAGTATCTGCACATTCACATGCAGATCTGCTGCAGTTGTAGTTCTATTCAGTGAGAACTTTTTCTCTACCTGTTACTCAAAAACCACCTAAGAAATTATTTTAAAGAGTATTGGCAGCTTTGCTGCTCATTTTTTTCTTTTTCATGTTTTAGCTTTTACACCTTCTAGGCGAAGCATGAAAAACAAGCCAAAGAGAACTAGGGGAGAAATACGTTTCCAAATGAAGCATTTAAGCCTCTGAGTTCCTATCCATTCTTTTAGATCATTAGGACTTTTAACAGAACATAGCTCTGAACTATTAATATGAATGCTTTTCCTGATGTTCAGAGATCAAAAATGACCATAAATACACGCATTGACTCTAAATAATGATGATGACGATGATGACGATGATGATGATGATTATGATAATAGGAATAATAATAATAATAATAACTTTTTCAGCATTGGAAACAGTTTTGATATGTTGGTATGAAAGAAGTGTTTTGTTTTACTTCATTAAGCCTGCTTAAGATATTTTTATTAGCTTTTGAATTTGGTTCATTTGACATAACAAATTCATAGTTTGGTCTACCATTTGAACATTTTTTCCTCAGACTGAGCTTTTGCATTACATCTTGGAAATTTTGTACTTCTCCCTCAAGCTTCTGAAAGTTCACAGAAAATTATTCCCAGTTTGCTCAGTTATATGGTGGGAGCTTCTGGTTAAATACGTGTGCTTAATAACAGTAAATAAATTCCGATGTTTTATTTTTACTCCTGAATAAAAATGTTCATTATATTGCTAAAAAAACCCCCAATCACTATTCTATTTAACAGTGAAAAAGAATTGTACGTACCCCTGCAGGAGCTGAGGAATCTATTTTCATTATAACAAACATTGATTTTGCATTAAAAAGTCTCATTATTTGAGGTAATGACAGTTGGGTTTCTCAGTTATTCTTCTGGTTCCTAAATCATTAAAACCATAACAGTAAAAGAGCAAATAGGAATGCACAAGACTCCAAACTGTATTAAAATTTATTGCCATTTTTCTTTAATTAAAATTGCAATCATCTTTAAGGCAGATACATACTATCAGAAAATATTACTTTTGAGCTCTTTTGAATAACATCTGTATTTTTGCCTATAGAAACATCACTGAATCCAAATGTATTGATCTTTTAATTAATATTAGTAGAGTAGAATTAATACATGGACTTCTGGGGACCTCATTCTTCAGTGTGTTACTCCCGATTCTCAGCAGTGTATTCTGTCTGTGCTGGACCAGTGAAGCTCAGCCTGTGTCTTACAGCTGGAAGGTGTAAGACAAATCCATCTCACGTGCATGTGTAAAGATTTGTATTTCACATGCTCTTACCCTCAAATAATTCTGATTATGGAATTGGTGAGGAGGGAGTCTTGTTTTGTTTGCTTTCTGTAGACAGAGTGCTACTTTGAAAAATTCTGAGGTGTTTTTTATTAATGGGCCTGAAGGGAAATCAGTCCCCTTGTGCTCTCTCCTTTCCCATCCCCTCACCGCCCCCCCCACCCTCCCCCCTCTCCTCAAGCTGGGACTGCACGGACATTAATGTATTCTGTGTAATGTCAGGGGCTCACTGAATGCATCTTCCCGACAGCACGATGAATTATTGACATGAGGGATGTTCCCTGGTGTATACTTTTCCAAGGTTATACTCTCTGATATTAGATATTTATTTGGCATAAGGTAGGGATAAGAACCTCATTGCCACATTATGTCTGACACAATCAAGTTTTGGGGAATTTCAACAACATTAGAAGACTTGTATAATATATTCTTTTAGAGACAGCGGCACAGCTTTAAACAAAGTGTAATCCCTGCTGCATATCATTTCCACCCCAATGCAAGAGGAAGTGAGACCATAATGCTCTCTGCATCATTTCCCCTTTGTGTTCAGTTGCAAGGACTGTTCACCTAATATTCAAAATCCATGTGTTCATTAAGCAGAAGAGAATGATGAAAAAACTAGAAAAAAAAGAAGCATGAAAATAATGAAAGACGTTTCCATGAAAGTGGCATAAAATTGAGTCACTGTTTCTAGATATTTGAGGAAGTATTTGGAAATAATTAAATAGTTGATATCCACTACATTTTCCAGCACTTGGACACTGCAATTTGGTTTTGATGCTGACATAATTCCTAATTTCTTTGAATAAGATGTTGTTTATATTGCTGCTGTCTGTAACAAAAGGATCTGGTGAACACTTCACTCACTGTCACTGAGGCTCTCCTTGTCAGTCCCTTTGTTAGCCAAAGCCTCCAGGGTTTGTGTCCTGGGCACTGGACCTTTTGTGCTCCTCATGCTGTAGTCTAAGACAATAGGGAGAAAAATAAATCTTCTGTGACAAGTTTACTTAAAGGGAAACTACCACATTAAATAAGCATATAAATATACACACAAGTAATGTTATACCTTTGGAAATTTCAGAAAAATTTCTTTTCTTTATATCGGTAGTTAACATCCTCATCTGTTTGTGATGAGGTAATTGTGAAAATCACATAACTTTTCACATTTCAGGCTGTTCTTTACACAGCATTTTCCAAAATCTAGGAAAAAAAGGTCAGCTCTTTTACCATTTCTTTTTAGTCAGCTCTCAGGATATGAATATTGAGTCCTGCCCCAGTGGGAGACTAGGATGCAAATATTTCAAGGGAGTGTTTGAGCCTAAAAAAAACTAGTTCTATGTCTAGTGAATTGTTTATGGAAATAGGACCAAAAAAATAATATTTTCTAATAATGATGGGTGTCATTAGAGAGCATAAGCAAAACAAAACATTTTTAGGGGATTAACCTAGCCTTTTGCAGGGGAAATTATCTTCAAATATGAGGGCCTCAAATCTCTCTGTTTCTTCATCACCTTTTTATTTTATACAACTCTATAAATTCACTTAATGTAATTTTCTTTGGTGAATAATTTAGTGAATTTTAGCAGGATAATAGAACTAGAGTGGTTTTACAGTCATCCTTACGTCTTATTAAATCAGGCTGTTTATAAGTAATTCTTGCAATTTGTTTATGAAATTCTCTAGTAAGGTAGAGACCAAGATTTCATAATAAAGATTGAAGAAAACAACAAAGAATGTACTGAGAAAATACACTGATTGATAGAGAAAATACTGCTTAATTTGTTAAATGACCATTTAAACTCTATTAGCAAATGAGGTTTTGGTAATGTTTCATAGCCACACACAGCTACACAGTCCCCTGTAGGCACAAATACATGCTTTAATTTCATGGAAACTTTTCAATTAGCACGGGAATGTCAGGGAAATCTTCTGGAGTACAAAGAAGCTGTAATGGTGGATCTGCCAGATCTTGGACTGCAAACTGAGTCTGTGTGATGGTGTCCATCACTGTCCCCATGTGCAGTGACATGTTCTGGGCAGGCAGCATCTTCTGACTCTCAGTAGGTTTAGGGGGATTTCTCTGTTGCTGTGACTGCTTTCAGCTTTTCTGTGAATCTGACTCTATTAATTAATTACACTGAGGGTTTTGTTTGGGGTTAGGGTTCTTCATTGTTTTATTTTGCAATACTGTTTTGTTGAAAAGCAACTCCCAACACTGGGGAAAGGGCTTAGGAGCTAATTGGATGTTAATGAATGGAGGAGAATAAATACCTTACTAGGGGAAAAAATGTTCTCTATTTGAAGATCACTATCTCTAGTGATTCATGGTTTATCTGTAGGCTTTGCCTGGGGTATATTCTAGGTTATCATAGAGCTGTTAATAATATTTAAATTAACATACACATAACCTGCTTGTAATTTGGGTTCCATTGTGCTGGAAATTTTACCAAAGTATACGTGTATTACTTCCTTCATCTGGGGAATGTACAGCTTAAAAATACCCAGAAAACCAATTTGTAACACTGAAAAAATGGTGAGGCTGAATCCTTGATGTAGTTCTTCCATAGCTCTTGGGGAAGCTTTATTAGCTTTTTTTATATTGCTATTTCTATTGTTCTTTCATTCAGATGGGATCAATGCTTTAAACTTTGTTGAGGATTTCTGGAGACATTTCTTGACTCTGAGGATTTTCCATTACTTAAAAAGCTTTTTGATATGACATCAAAGAGATTTTTTAGAAAGGTGTGGAGATGATGCATGTCTAAGCATAGGGAACCCCCCTCCCTTACCCGCACCATCATACCTGGAAGACATTCATCATCTACATTCTGTTTTCCAGCCTTAGAACTCATGCTAGTAGACATGGAATAGTCAACAGGCAAGTAAGAGCTGCATTCAGACACGAGTTTTTCTTTTTCCTAATTTACTGAATTTTCTACTCTTCTAATATCTGAGGAAATCCCTGTTTGTCAACTGCATGTTCATCACTGTGCAGTTTTTCAGCACAAGACCTAATAATTGTTTACAATGTAACCTATAAATTCTATTAAAAATTCCCACTAAAGATTCTTTATTAAATGTTTCCCCAGCTCACTCTTCAGATAGTAAAAATTCCCTTGTTCTAAGTGTTATCTGTTCAAGATATGCCACTAGCCAGACAACCATTTCATTCTTGTTCTCCTTGCACTAATAATAAATCTCATGATTTTAACAAAGGTCATCTGAGCTCTGAATGAAGGACGCAAAAGGGCTATGTCAGTGCCTTAAGTCTTATCTTTACGGCAAAATTCCTTGCCAAACAAAAGTCATTCGAACTTGTTATTTGGGAGAAGTACTTCTTAAACCTGAACAGCCATAGTTAGCAGGAATGACTAGTTTGAAGAGCCCTGTGGAAGCAGTAACATTATTCACATCGTGCTTGACTTTCTCGTTTCAACAAGTAATGTTTATGAAACATTTCTGAGAGGAACCTGAGCTCTGTACCGCACTGAGTTCTAGGCCCTGTTGGACTGAATGCACTGCCCTGATAATTAGTAATGAGGATATTCTCTGTTCTTACCATAGCATTTTCACCTAGAAATCTCTAAACACTTTCCAGGCCCAGGAGACTCTTCACTTCCAAGAAAATACCAAGAAAAAAGTTTAAAATTGCCCCAAAAATTAGCAGAACAATTGCCCCACAAAATTGCCCCAAGAATTACCTGAACAATTCTGTACATTGCAGTTATACAAACCCATGTGAAAAAGAAACAGGGGCTTGAGGCTCCGGAAAACACTTGGCAAAACCAGTTCAAGGAGTTGGTGACTGTAGTTGCAGTGTTTTAGGATTTTCTTTCTCTCTCATGGAGAATACAGATAAACTGTACTTTCTTAATCTCTGTGTTTTGTGTTAGAGGTGTACAAGCCATGACCAATAGGTCTTTAGGGGTGGATTGTCTTTGGCCAATAGACAATTGTTTATTACTGTGTATAAAAAGAACTTCTTGTAAATAAAGTGCTCTCTTCGCCATCTTGGAGCCTGTCTGCCTGACCTCTCTACCTGCTTCCACAAATCCTACAAATAACAGAAAAGCAAACCATAGGTGACTGCTGCTGAGTGCAGTCCTGTTCCACAGCTGAGCATAAGTAGGAAATTAATAATTGCTCTTGAAGTTCTCAGTATTTAGCAGCTGATGATATTTTTGGGGTCTAGGGAGAAGGCACTCTTTTGTTGAAGAGAAAACACGGCACAAAAAGGGGTGGATCTCCTGAGTGTGCCGAAAGGCAGACCCTTGTCTGTGGAGCCCCTGTCCCGGGATGTGTCCTGCCAGAAATTATCTGCTGAGTCTGCTTCCCCTCCGCGAGCTCGGCTGCTCTGACCACCTTCTCTTCCTTCTTGCCTTTCTTTTGTCTCTGCAGCTGTTTCCCTCATGGCTGCAATTTGGTTCACAGATTGATCAGAATAATCCAGAGTTTGGATTGCCATGAAGACTTTTTTGTCTTTGGGGAGTGAGGGTGGAGGGCAATGAAGAGGAAATTGTATCAAATAATTTGGATGTATTGTGGGGACTTGGGAAGTTTTTTTCAGTTTGTAACTGATGTTGTGTTTCTGGAGAGTATCCTGTTTGTTGTACATGTAGTTTGGAGGAATTAGGCTGAGCTCTAATTTACACTTGTTTAACTACAGATGCATCCCCACTGCTATTTGTTTATCTCACATTTATTACACTCTTCAAAATCCAAGTTAAGCACTCAGGGGCTTTTTCTAGTAACACTAATGGAGGAGAATAGATGCATTATATGTGAATAATGTATTATGATGATACAATTTGGGTCTCTTAGCTCTAACTGAGACCAGTCCTGCTTTACATTATTTATAATTTATGCACACCTTCCTGAACATTTTTATGTAAATATTTAATATAGAAAGTAAGTTAACTCTTTCATTTTGGGGGTTCCCAGTAAAAAAGAGGAGAGAATGTAAGAGGCCTTTCAAAAATCTCTACCCAAAGTAGGCAAGTGGCCAGTCTTGCTTATTTTCAGAAATTAAGAGAGAAATGTGAGAAATTACAAAGGAAAAAATGTATGCTGGCTTATCACCAAATCCTTTTTGCCTTTCTCCTTCCCAGCTACTCTTATTAAATTGAATTAATGTTGACTGCAGGCAATATATTTGCAGTGCTTGGCTGGCAGCATTTGCAGCACACTGTTTTCTGACGCATTTTGTCTTTTGGTGTTTTGCTCACTTTATACCAATATATCCATTTTGAGAGAGGTAGCAGAGGTGCTCTCCAGACAAATCAGCAGACTCCCTTTCTTGTAGTCTCCTGAATGTCTGAATTAGACATTAGACCAACAAAAACAATTAGTCATTTCTGGGAAATCTTTATTGTTTGTCTTCCTGTCTCTGACTCCAAGAATACACAGAATGACAACAATATACCACCACCACATGGCAAGTCTCTCTCTTATATAAAAGTTGGTGTACTTGTATCTTCCCTGTCTTCAAGAGCTGGACTTACCCTCCACACTGCAAGAGGAGCTGAAAGCTTTCCATGTAGAATTACCTCAACAGACAAGCTGTCTGAAGTTGCTGGTTGTCCAATTTCCTTTGTTTTGCCCTTGCTATTGTGAAATATTGTCATATATTTAACACATAAATTGTTGCTACTTTTGAGCTTGGAGCTCAAAGTAGAAATCAAATCAGAAGCACAGCAGATTAGCAATAGCAAATTAACAGCAGACATTCATCGTCACTGGTTACCAAAGTTTTCCCTTGATGCAGTCCCATACATGCTCTCTTCCCCTTCCTGTAGCCCTACAAAATTCTGAACTCTGAGCTGGTTAGGATATAGCAAGAATATGAGCAATCCCTGGTACTCCTCAGTATCCTTCTCTGGGGAAAAAAATTTAAGGGACAACCTCTTCTAGTAGATTTAAGGCAGGTAATTTATTTATGTAAATCTGATTGCTTTTGTTTGAGAAAAATGAGTACATTTTCAGGTGCGTGCAAACTCACGTGACAAAAGGTATTTTCAGACTGTAGATCTGTACTGTCTCTATCCTAGTGCACTCTGTTCTAGCATGAGATGTTGACTCTCCCTAATTGCTGCTTTTGTGGTGTGGGGGGGGGGAAAAAGACAGATATTTACCAAAAAAGGAAAAGCATTAAAAAAGGAAGATTAGAGGATTAGCACCAGGTCTTCTGAAAAATAACATCCTATAGTTTGAATCCATGTACCTACAAATTCCCAGCAGGCTCTGAGCCAAAGAAATATACAGATGAAATAAACATACAGAAAGACAGCTGCATTTTGAAATCTAAGAATTGAGTTATATACCTTTTTGACAGCTTCCTGAATCACAGCCCATATCCAAGATGAATAAATAGGTATCTGGCCCTTTAACTAGGTTCCATTACATATAATTAAAGACTCACAGAATTAAATGGCCTACATGGAAAGTGGCTTTCAGTGGGCTAAATGCCTGAAACAATCTCCTTGCCTGAGCATAGAAGTGACACTGGCTTGCAGATCAATATCATCTCTGTTATTAATATCAAAAGCGCATTACTTTGTTTTTGCCTGGCTGTGCTCCAAGTCTTGAGCCCAGCTCGCATCCAGCCATTTGCCTGGACCATAATTTACTTTCGTGAGTTTTTAAGGTATTGTTTTGTCAGGGCCAATCACCATGAAGTTATAAATGATTCTGAGGACTTGCACTCTCTGTTAGTGGCGTATGTGGTGAAATTAATTTTTAAAAGTTTCATGTCAATTACTCCTGTCCTTGAGTTATGCAAGGGGACAAAAGAGCAGAGATTTAAAGATATGAGTGATATCAAACAGATGAGGTAACGACAAACAGAAACAGCAGCTTGGGACCAAATAGACATTACACTATCTTTAATTGATTCATTGAATTAAACGATGCTGAAGTTAAATAAATATTGACCACTTAGCAAAAGAACCATTGATTTTTATGATGTACAACATTTACATCATATACTGCTCTAGTCTACAGATTTTTAAGCTGCAAGACTGTCAGTTCTGGTACAAATATTCTGCAGGACAGCTTGTGCTGCTGCTCAGTTCTTTTCTAGAATTATTGAGGTATAGGTTAGCAATTTCCCCTGTTTTTTGTTTCCAAGAATAGTTTATTTTTGAAGAGTTAAATTCTGTCAAGTCATTCATCTCTGGTGTCAGCTGCATTAGCAAACAGGTCCTGTGTTTCACAGAGGTGGACAGAGTTTTGCAGTGAATTATTTGGGTATGGACTGATGGTGTGGCTGGGGGCACTGGCCACATCAATTCTTCAAACATCTGCATCATCCTTTTGTAGAGATTAAAAGACAGGCAGATGCTGAGTTTCTGTCAAGTGAGAGAAGTGTTTCCTGCATTGCAGGGGACTCTCTGCAATGGCAACAGCATCCCTTATGGAATAAATTACCCTGTGTTGTAAACTGGAAAGCACTGACACTGTTGGGCATCTTCAAAAGGGGTGACCTTTGCAAACACTCCCTGTAGCTGCTTTTTTGAAGCTGACATGTTAGTGCCCACTCTATTAATATTTATTTAATTACTTAAACATGCTATATCTTAATTATATGATATCTACCTACTCTGGAAACAAACTAAGACAGCAAAATAATTTGCTTACAGAGCAAGAATTTACATCTCTGTATCTGTTACAGCTGCAGACCAAAGCTGTATTTTTTTTTAATAGTGTATTTGTAGTTTTTTCACACGAGATGTGCCCCTGATTGTGAAACTTATACAAAGTGCTAATCACTGACGTTTAGTTTCTCACAGAAAGGGAAAGTGTGAGATCTCTTCCTGGCAATGCAAAGATTTCATTAAGGTGAAATCTATATGCTTAGTAAGGCCAGCTTTGGTTGCATATAGCTTTCTGTGTCTGCAAGAACTGCCAAAACACCAGTTAATAGGTTATTATTTCAATTAGTCCATGATTACTGCTGCTAATCTCTAATTCCTCATTGTTGTGGCTCCTTTTGACTTCAGTTATTAAGAAGCATTTGGATTTTATTACAATTGACAGGAACTCCAGACTTCTCCACAGATAAAACACTGCCTGTTGCAAAAGAAATTCAGAAGCGTTGAAAAGAGCTTTTTAAGTTTTGGGTTGGGGTTTTTAATGGGATTTTTAAAATTACATAATAAACACAATATAGAATTCAATTAAGTTGGAAAATTATAAGGCTTACAGGGAGACACTGGATTTCTTAGAGAAAAATCAGAATGTCTTTAATTAGTTTTCAATTATAAATACAAGTCTAACCTGGCAAAATGAACAAAATTAACTAACACAAGATAAAGGAATTATTGATGACAACAGGAAAGACAGGTAAAGCATCTCTGTACTCTATTACACCGTCCTTAGCATAAAGATCTGTTCATTGCAATAGTGAGACCTTGGAAATTTCAGTGTCCAGTTCTGATGAGCACATGGCAATGCTTATGCTTGCCAGAACCTCAGTTGTTAACAAACTGCAGACTGTATGGAGAGCAGCTGGAGGGATGTGGATGGTGAATAAGATATTTTGTGCCCAATCTCATGGCTCTATTTACAAATGGGAATAAACCTTCTAAAGAAATATATAATAAGAAAAACATTTTGCAAACAGGTATTTGCCCATTTTCCATGTCCAGCATTTACACTGACTCAATTTCAATTGCTGCTGTCTTTCTTTAACACAGTGTTGGCAGCTTTAATTGGTGTTTAATTGAAACTCTCCAGGTCTCTGTCCAAGTTTGTGGAAGGGTCAGGGTGAATTTGTCTTCCAGTGAGCAAGGAATTGACCTCCATATGGAGTCAAAATCTTGGACTGTAAGAGCTTAGCTTTTGATGTGTACATCTCTAAATGTGGAAAGATGCTCTCGTTGCCGGGTGTTTTATAGGGTTGCCAATTCCCACCAGGCAGTAGGTGCAAGAAAACAGTGAGAGCATTACCCTTCACCTGATGACATTGCAGACTTTAAGCTGCAGATGCTGGGGGACATCTTATTAATATATGGGTATCTGAAGGGAGGATGTGAAGAAGACTGTGCAAGGGTCTTCTTGTGATGCCTGATCACAGGACAAGAGGAATGTTCTGTTTTTAGAGCAAGTGTTGGAGTTCACTGCATGGTTTCACAGCCTTGTTAGAAGGAACATGACTGGCTCAACATTTTAACAGTAGGGCAGCAAACAATAAGGAGAGTCTGTTTCCCTCCATCCTTCCCAGCATGCAGATGCCCCCAGTAACAAATGTGGCATATAAAAATATGTAAAATTCATAAATGAGGCAGCAGCTGTCTACAGCTTCAGCAAAATGCTAAATTGCTGCATCACTGTAGACTCTAAATGGCAATAAACCTTCCACCTCTCATAAATTAAGCAGACTTTCAAAAAAATGGTATCTACAACTGCAACTTTTTATGGATGTTTGGTAACTAATAATTTTGTAAAGTGTAATTCCTGCTCATAAATTCTCTTCCAGGTACATATTTAGGGAGAGCTAAAGCTGTGCAGCAAGTTGATAGTAAGTTTTAATATGACAGTACCAAAAACTCTATTAGATTTATCCTGAGGCAGTGGCTGCCCAGTAATTACAAGAGGGGAGACTTAACAGTGGTTTGAGTACTAGGAGAGTGACTTAAAGGGTGTGTCAGAGTTTCAGGAGTTGAACTTGGAAATACTACCTATCTGAATTTAAAAAGTGATCTTTGAACGCACCTATGTTTTAAAAATTCGTTCAGTAAAAGTCAAGCCTGTCAGGATAGCTGTGACCTTCCCACATAAACTCTGGGAACAAATACCTTATAACCATTCAAGAGAAGTATCAAAGTCCTCCTTTATTGTTTTTGTTTTTATTACAAAAAGGTTTATTCCTGTGTTGATATGGCTGTCATTTTTTACCCTGCAATGGTGCACTTTTTTCTCCCCCTAGCATTGGTCATTCAGGGATCTCAAAACCCTTCAAAAATTCATCCTTGTCAATTGCCAGTTTAAAGATTCCTGTTATATGGTGGGTTGTTTGCAACAGGCAGTACTTTGCCCAATAGTGTAGCAAAATCAGGATTGAAATCTGGATGTTCTATCTCTCTTTTCTTTGTGCAAACCGTAGTCTAATTCTGTTCATACCAAATAGGACTTTCTACATGTAGTGGGAAACAGGGTTTAGGAAGTACAAGATCTGTAATTTGGTGTGCTGTTCCTTTGCTAAGATGTTTTTTAGCAGTGGACTAATTTGGAACAAGTAACAATAATGGAAATGTACGAACAAGAATGAAAGGTGAGGAAAGATTTGCCTCCATTCCTGAACAAGAGCTGATGTCCCTAGTTAGCATTCATAAGAAGTGGTGCCAAGTTGTCAGGATGAACCCAGGTACTCCTGAGTGAAGACAGCTGTGTTCTGCCCTGAGCTCTTCTTCCCAGTTGTTTCCTGTGGGCTTTTCTGTTGGTTTATTTGCAGGATTATGTGAAAAAAAGACCGAGTTTCTGAGGGCTGCTTTGGAAGCTGTTTGGAAATGTTGCAAACTTGCTAATGAACTGCAACAATAGCACTTCGTGTTCTGTACGGGTTGTACTACTTGGTATCTTACTGTGGAAAGAATGTGAGGGAGAAGCAATTCCAAATCTTCCTGGTATTATCTGCTGTGAAAAGCTTAGCAGAAGTCCTTTGTTTTGAAAATGCCCTACAGATAAACTATTTCAAATTCCATTTTACCTATTTTTGGACACCAGGCAACCATACCTGCATTATAGCAGGTGTTTAAACTTCTTATTAAAGGAAGTAGTCTGTACTGTGAAAAGGTGAATAAAGTTCCTCCTGAAATGAGGCAAGAATTTCAGATCTTTTAGTGTGGCCTCAAATCATCATGTGCAGGACTTGGGCATGAGCACAGCGTCATCAAATGCCACGAACTAGATCAGTGTTTCTGAAGTACACTGGACCACTCATGCCAAATCAATTAGAGGTGGCACTTGTGATTAACTTCCTTGTTGGAAACCTGACTACACTTATTACTGCTCCTCCTCTGCAACCGTATTATGAAGAAATTCTATTTTTCAGTACATGAAATATTTTTTTTAAATTTAGTGTTCTGTTTCTTTGGTTTTATTTATAAAATTCCAGCATTCAATGGTTTCATAGGGTGGCTGGGCTAACTATGGCTCCTTGCTCTAACTGCTCAGTCTGTCCTGTATACTATAGCAAATAAATTTAATATGAACTGAAAGGCAGCAGATCATTCATTTAATGAGATAAAGCTTGAGTAGTCAATATTACAGATGAGAAATTCAAATGAACTACTAATGCTGTTGGAGCATTGGCTTTTCACATTTATAAAATTTTACTTTCTGTATTTATTTTTTTTTATAATTATTAGCTCATTGTGGTTTTTTCAAAGCACTTAAGAATGTTTTTATATTTAATTTTCATAGTAGGGGGTTAATGGTGCCACCAAATCCAGTTCCCTGTCAGTGTTGAATCTCCACCCAAGGAGGGGAGTCTTATTAAAGCTACATATAAAGGGAGATGCACAGATCTTTTTCCAGCATCCCTTCTATATTTAGACTCGGAGGGTTTTGTTTAGTGTTATCACTGTGGGTATGGATCATGTTAATATCAAGTTATGTGTGCATATGAGTAGGACAGCATATGCTCAATACTGGCTTTCTGTTCAGCTCCAGAGGCAAAACTCATATCTGAACACTTACAGAAGAGGAAACCACACTTCCTAAAGTCACCTGGGGGAGACTATGTTTGCAGTTACATACAGGATCATTTGGCTTAGGAGCAATTCCAGCTTCATGTTACAATTTGAAGTGACATTTCTAATGCTGGGGAAGAAAAATCACTTTCCGGATAAAAAAAGGAAAGAATAGGGGAAAAATATATAAATACATATCAGCATTAATAAAATTAAATTAATGATTGCCGTTTTTTTTTTTTAAGCTTGCTCCTATGAATCAACCATTTCTGAAATTGAAGTTTATCAAATAAGAATATTGTTGTTATATATTAACAAACTGGTGGCCATTCTCATGTCTTATTACTCCATGCACTGGGGTAGTGTTCTTAGGTTCAAGTTAACCTTGGTGAAATATATCACAGTTCACTAATGTTTCTTCAACTGTCTGATAAAAGGCCTTGGCCCCAACAACATATGAATATTTAAATTACTGTTAATTATTTATAGTATATTTTTATTAAAATTTACTTACAGCATGACCAAGTAGCATCTAAAGCTCACTATGTTCTGATGTTGAACGTGCGTCTCGAACAACATGACTGCTGCTGAAGGGAGAAAATGTCCATGTTTTTATCCTGTGTTGATATCTGTAGGAGTGAATCTGGAAGATCACTGAAAGGAGGCACTTGTTGACGCAAACATTTTAGAGAAAGGTTCTAATATCTGGGTGCTAGTTAAATGAAAAGCTCCTGTTTCTAATAGAAACATTTGATATGTAACACCTCAGCACATGGTTGAGGACAATTAAAAATTTTTAATCTGTCTCACACCATTGAAATCTCAAGTGATGGCTCTTACAAGCTTCTCACCTGACTCTTACAAAGCCTCAAGTTTAATGGAAAACTTAACCTAATTTATCCTGTTTTCATTTTATCTTTTTGTGTATGCTGTGGAAAGGCATTTTTCCCTCCTTGATAATCAGATATGTTCTATATTTTCCACTTTTTTGTCAGCTCTTTAACTCCTTCCTGACCAAGGTAAGAGTGCTAGTCAACATTTTCCTGGGGGTTTTTTTGGTTTTTTCGTTTTGGTTTGGTTTTTTGCAGTTGCCTTTTCAGCTTCTAGTTGTGTTTCTGTTGATCCTCTTTGAATTCCCTTTAGGCTCTTGTCAGTTCTGTAGCGAATATTGATGATACCCATCTATCCAGGTATTTATGTGAACTGTGTATTTCTAAGGCAGCATATCCATATAACCTAACACAGTATTCCGTACGAGCTAATAGGAAATCCCTGCAAGACCAGATTTAAATCTCTCTGGCTGGTAGCACAAGGTGATGCCTCTGCATATGATGACAACATTTCATTAGCCTTTTTTGTAGCTGTATCTTCATGCAACACCATATCTAATCTTCAGTTTGCTGTCTCTGCTAGATGTCTTTCAGCACTACAGCTTCTTTGGATCTCCTCTCTCTCACTGAGTGTCTGTATTGTGGATTATTTTCCCTGGACATATTAGTGTATATTTTTCCATATATGAAGATAATAAATGGAAGAAGTAGAGATGAAAAGAAAAACCATTACTTGAGAGCAGAAATACAAAGAGATGCAAAGAAAAGACTGACAGGGAGATAACCAAAGAAAAATCAAGGAAGAAGAATATGGAAAAATAAAAAAGGACTTAAATAATCAGAATAAATTAATTAATCAAAGTGCAGATAATGTGGACTAGAATAGCAAAGCAGAAATGCAGAGAGCTAAAAAGAGACGGGTATAAGGATAATGAAGGATAAGTTGAAATATAATATATATTTTCAAAATAATGCATTGGCTTGCTAGACCTGACTTTTAGCAAGCCTGTCATACTCTGGGAACTATAAAGCTTGTGACAAGGGCTTACGAGAAACATCAGATTTTTCCCCTAACAAAAACAGTGATTTTTACTGTGATCATGTTTTTTTTTGCAATTCTCTGATTTTCATAGTGACTCATGATTTTTATGCAATATCACAGATATAAAAACGTGATTTAGAAAGGGTAAGTGAATTGTCAAAGGTTATAGAAGTAATTGCAAAGAAACACACATTTTTAAGTCTCAGGATCAATCCTTAAGTTTCTGCAATATTGTGGTTAGAAAGAAGGAATTCTTGTCAATTCTTACATCTTCTTTCCATATTATGGATGCTCTTATATCATAGGGGTTGTTTATGATTTGTTGACCTCTTTTTTCACCATCTTGTCTCAAATATATGATCATAAAATGCCCATACGATCCAGTGAAAGTCATTGCCTAAATTAAAGATAGCTGCTAGAAGTGTTTGATTTGCTTCTTTTCTCTGGGTGTGACCTTGTGAGCTCTAAGTGTGCAGATTGGCCAGCATTCTGTGGAGATGGAGGGGTCAGGGACCACCATGTGAGAACTACAGGTGAGAGGTAGAGAAGCCTGGAGCAAGCCCTTGCTGGTTCCTAATAATAGCAGTTTCCTTGCTGGAAAGACTGGCAGAGAGGGGAATGACACTTCATGAAAGTGGCAGGGAGAGCGCAGGGGAGGACTTCATTCAGCAGCCGAGCTGCCCTCAAAGAGATGATGTATCAGATATTTCTGCTTGTGGCATTCCCACTATTGCCAGGGGCTTAATAGGATTTGCATAGTGTGTATGGGTATTCCTAGGGGAGAATGACAGAGATCATTAAATGGAAACAAATAATAAATAAGCTCCTTACAGCCCCCACAGGTATATAAATATGACTGTTTGCAGGGCATGCAGGCGAAGATAGATGGCTCTGTGTGTATAGGGAAGGAATCCATAAGGCAGAGAGGCTTCATGTTCCTCTCTCCATCCAAGGACTGTGCATTTGCTCGCTGCTAAGGAGAGCCAAGTGACTGTCACTGACTTTGTGTTGAGGGGATGTAACCTGAGTCACAGTTGCCAGCCATTCTGGCTTGAAAAGGTCAGCTCCCCTGACACAGGTGCCAATGTCACAAGTTATGTACACGAAGGCCTCCCAGGCACCCTGGGAACAGAAACCCAGCAGCATCCCACCTGCCCAGCTGTCCATCCTTATGGGGCAGGGGAGAAGGTGTCTGAAAACAAGCAGACTTGTGTCTGTAGGGGAGCTGCCTGTTTTTTTTTCATTAGAAGATTTTTAGAGACCCAGTCAGTAACATTATGTCACATCGGAAGAGGAAGGATACTGAGAGATTTCATGGCTGTAGGTGTTGTGACTCTGTTATTTATTCCACATCATGGGTTGCTGTGGTTCAAATTAGACTAAAGCTTAGGAAATTCTTTAACTGTGACCTTTCCTATGACTCAGATCACAAAGATTTTCTGTCAGTTTGCTCTGGGCTAGAATTGAAATTATGTCTTAAAAGTGGAAGACACAGTGAATGAATCAGGAAGATTAAAGCTAAATTATTAGCTCCAGACTTGTAGTACTCTGTTTTCTACAAGGGATCAAAAATAAATGTAAAACACTGATTTGACATATCCTGTTAAATGGTTAAGTATTTCTTTCATTATAAACATTATAGAAGAGTACCTATTTCCAGGCTCTTGTATTGCATGGCAGGTCATCTTGCACCTCACAGGAATTCAAGCCAATGCCAAATCAGCTCTGTATCTATGAATGATATAAGTTCTGTTATCTTTCTTGTTTGCTTACATAAATATCTAAAACATAGTGTTCAAAGAGCAGGAGGGCGTTTTTGGTTTTGTTTCTTTCCAAAGAGAAAGGATAAAATTATTCTTATTGTCTTTTTAAAAATGCTGATAAATTGGGTGGTAAAGAGAGAGAAATCTGCAATGTCAGAGAAAGTTTAAAAGACATTAAGCTTATTGGTTGCAAAATCTAATTTTGACCCCAGCGTGAATGGAGTCTAGAATGTAACTTTTCAGTGTGCAGCATTATGACATGATACTTCTTGGGGATCTATTTCTATAATTACAAACTGTCTATTCCTAGTAAATGGGAGCAAGTAATTTGTATAATACTTTAAAAAGTAGATTTACAATGTCTTCTGCAGCCTTTAGTGGGTACTCATTTTTTTTAATATAATTGAACCTGCAACAAAGATTGCAATGCAATGAAGAAAATAAGTCACATAAACCCTTTAATGCAGAGATGGAGGCAAGTTCTGCTGTTGCATGCACCAGTGCTTAGCACCTGGGGTATCTCAGCTGGAATTGAGGGTGTTCATGGCTCTGAGAGTTTGTCAGAACGGTTGTCTCTTGGGACTTCTCAGATGTTATGGCAGGATCAGTCTTGATAGTCACTTCTGATGATATTCAAACAGTAACAGCTAAAACTGTCAATAATTTCTCTAGCTGTGAATTTAATGTTTTCCCTCATGCTTCTAATTTCAGCCTGAAAAAAGTGGGGTTTTTAGGGACTATAAAAGATTTATCACTATAGTCATATTACAGTGTGCTGAAAGTTGCTCCCCCTTTTTTCTGACTCTGCTTTCTCATTTGAAAGTTTGTTTTGGGAATGCACTCATCACCTGATCAGCTGGGTAGTACCTTTGCATGGTGTATCTGCATTGCCAAACTAAAACTTGTCTGAAACTCATTTAACAGTAGGTAAGAGTGTTTCCATCCCTGAAAACATTCAAGGCCAGCTTGGATGGGTTGGATGACATCAGGTTGAGGCTCTAAGGAACCTCATTAAGTTGAAGAGGTCCTTACTCATTGTTGAGGGGTTGGACTAGACAAACTTTAAAGGTCCTTTCCAACCCACTCTATTTTATGATTATATGAATCAAAACATTCAGACATTCAAAGGAAATGTTTCAGCACATTAGGAATCTGGAATGATCTTCTGGAAATATGATGGTTAACCTGGTCACCATAGAACTTCTAGTAGTTCTAACTCAGCAGCTAGTTTAACGTGCAAATTAAATTACATCGGTAGAAGAATCTCAAGTTTTTAGGAAGTATTAGATACTTTCCAAAAGGGCTTGAAATAAAGCTGGAATCTGCTAAATGACAGATGGAAGACGTAATATTGACCAGGATGGGGCTTAGTTCCTCTGTGGTGGCATTGAAGAACTCTGACGTGTTTTGATTTCTTGTCTACTTCTATGATCAGGTGACCCACCTAGTGGAAGAGGGAAAGACTGTGCATGTGTCTACCTGGATTTCAGTAAAGCCTTTGAAACTGTCTTCCAGAGCATTATCCTGGAGAAGCTATAGCCCTTGGCTTGAACAGGGGCAGTGTTTGCTGGGTTAAATGCCAGCTGATGGCTGGACCCAGCCAGGGGTGGGGAATGGTGCTGCATCCCGGTGGCATCTGGTGACTAGTGGTGTCCCCTAGGGATCAGTGTTGGAGGCAGTCCCGTTTAATGTCTTTATTGATGTTCTTGATGAGGGGATCAAGGGCACCCTCAGACTATTTTCTCCTGACACCAAATTGGGCAGGAGAGGTGGAGGTGATCTGTTGTAGGGCAGGAAGGCTCTGCAGAGAGATCTGGACAGGTTGGATGAGGCCAATGGTATTCAACAAGACAAAGTGCTAGGTCCTGCAATTCTGTCCCAACAACCCCATGCAGTGTTACAGACTGGGGGGAGAGTGTCTGGAAAAGCTGGAAAGGGACCTGGGGGTGCTGGTTGATGTGGCTGATCATGAGCTGGCGTGTGCTCAGGTGGCCAAGAAGGCCAATAGAATCCTGGCCTGTATAAAAACAGTGTGGCCAGCAGGACCAGGGCGGTGATTGTCCCTCTGTGCTGGGCTCTGCTGAGGCACCTCAAAAACCTGTGTCCAGTTCTGGGTCCCTCATGGCAAAAATTATGCTGAGGTGTTAGAACATGTCCAGGGAAGGGAACAGAGCTGGGAAAGGGTCTGGAGAGTCCATCATGTGAGAAGTGGCTGAGGGAGCTGGGGGGGAGCTCAGCCTGGAGAAAAGGAGGCTCAGGGGGGACCTTCTCACTCGTTACAGCTCCCTTGCAGGAGGGCCCAGCCAGGTAGGGATGAGGCTCTGCTCCCAGGGAACAGGGGACAAGACAAGAGGAAATGGCCTCAAGCTGCTCCAGGGGAGATTCAGGTTGGACACCACGAGGAATTTCTCCACTTAAAGGGTGATCAGGCATTAGAAGGGTCTGACAAAGGAGTTGGTGGAGTCCACATTCCTGGAAGTGTTCAAGAAACAACAGGACATGGCACTTTGCGCTTTGATTTAGTCGACATGATGGTGTTTGGTTAAAGTTTGGACTCGATGGTCTCGGAGGTCTTTTCCAACCTTAATGGTTTGTTAATTTCTTTCATATTCCTTGTTCTTTATGAAGGCTTGCAGAGTTGAGGCCATTCAAAGAGCTGAGGCAAGCTGTGAATGGAAGTTCAGTTGAGGAGAGGATACCCTGAAAATGTGAAACAAGTGTTAAGTACAGTTGTCTGCAGTGCTTAATTGCCCCTGAATTTTTTTTTCTGTCTTTTCATTTTTCCTAGGTTGGCATTTTTGTGGATGAATACCACTGAGAGTTAAGGACTTGCTGTGACTCTCACTCTTACTTATAGGAGTTTTGCCTGCAGCAGTCACATAGTTGAAAAATATAGATCCATGTGACTGCTAAGAGACCACTGAGAAGCCAAGTAAGTAGGACTCATGGCCATTTTGCAATTCCACCTCATTAGACATGTTTTGGAGCTTATGATTGTGCTGTGAGGATAAATAAGTATAAATATTATATTTGCCTCCAGGTTATCTTTAAAAATGTATTTCTCTGTCTCCCTCCTGCTCTTTCTTTCCTTCCTTCTCTTCCCCCCCGCCCCCTCCAATTTTCAGTGTAGTCTGTCAACTCCTGGTAGGTGAGTTATCAGCTCTGTGGTCTCACAGTATGGTGGCCCAGCATAAGGTATTACATTGTAAAGGGTTGCCTTGTGGTGCCAATTACCTGAGGTTCTAGAAAGCAAAATGTGCAGCATTGTGATTAAGTCCATGTACAAATAGAAATTTGCATGGCCCAAAAACTATTGGAAAAAGTATTGCGAAAAAGTATTTGACTTATCCTCAATGCTACATTTTCAAAATATTTAAAAGTGTCAATATCTGTCTCTTTTTTTCTCATTTGAGCAACTCTTGTGTAAACTGTTTTTGAGATGTAGAGTAGCAAGACATTAGGGAAAAGCTTGGGTAAATACATACCTAAATTTGTATGGTTGCCCAGATGTTGATCTTTCTTAAACACACAAAGAGCAAATTCTTTTTGTGGAACATACACTGATCCAGTTTTTTACCTGCTGCAGACCCTTGTATCTCCAGTGAGTCTGTGAAATTGTGCTAATTGACACCAAGCAGGACCTATCCCTCTGGCGTCTCTTGCCTCAGTTCAAAGTCCATATATTTGCAAAAACAAATGGACAAGTTTCTTTCTGAAGGAGAGATATTGCACCAGTGGTCAGAAAGTGTCTAGGGGAAGCAGTATTTCAGTGATAATTTCAGGCTCTCTTGTGTGTGCGCTGTTAGTTTCTGTCAGACATGCAGTCATGGGTTGTTTGCATGTTTGGTTTGGGATAGTCACTTCTACACATTTCCTGAAATTGCTGTTATGGCTGCTGACACCAGTATTAGGAAAGAACCCCTTTTAACAATTCTTCAGTCTGCTTTATTACTTGGTCTCTATATTTCATATTTTCACAGACTTTAAGAACTCCTTTCTAAAACATCACTAAGATGTCATCATCAACTGCTGTTATGCATAAAAGGACAAAATGTGACAAGAGGGTTCCTTTAAACAGTTACACAACCAGGTTTATTTATTAATTATTATTATTTAAACAATACACAACCAGGTTTTGTGTAACTTACATGCTTATTTTGGCTCATTTGTGTTTCTAGGAGAGGATGCCAGGAAATATTGTTGCCTTTTTGCATTCCAGTTTTAGGAGGATATTTAGCGTTTGGGGCTTGCTAGCTCTAGAATGTAGGAATTACCACGGGGTGGCAGCGTGCAAGCCCTGAGTGACTGCTGATTCTACTACTCTCCTTTTACTCTGTTATCAGCCTGGGTAAAGCTGGACTAGATGATCCTTGCAGGTCCTGCCCAAAGGAAACTATTCTGTTTTCCAGTAAATCTAGGTGTTTAAAGGTCATGCACAGATCCTGAAGGATTTCTGCTTTTACAAAGGATACTTTTTACTGTTATGCACTCACAGTCAGTATATGCTCAAGTCAATATATGAAGCAACTTTGCACACTGGTCAGGAGAAAGACTGCGATCCTTTACCCAAAAATCAGAAGAGGGTTTTAGAAGCAGTGACTGTATTGTTCTCTATATCTTCCTATACCAGCTCTCCACATTCAGAAGTGCAAATAACACAGTGCAAAGAGACAGTGCTCTCTTAGATGGAAATGTTTGAGAAATACAGGGCGTTCCACTGTCCATATGTATACATACATGGGGAGCAAACAGCAGAAAGGAACTCTGCTCATGTTTTTATCCAGAACATTTTCACTGGCACCATTAAAAGACCTCTCATAAATATTTGAGGATACTGTTTGCATCTCCAGTGAGGGGCAGTTAGTGGGTAATCAAGAACCAAATTATGGCCAGCCTTGCCAATAAAAGGTGCTTCTTGTTTTCCTTTCTTCACAAATGTTTACTCTTTTGAATACTTGTACAATGACGGTAGGAAAAATTCCATCAAAATCATTGGCTCAATCTATATATAACACAGTCATAAATACTTCCCAAAGTTAGTCCAAACATACTATGCTGCAAAAAAATCATTATTGCTACAGAATATTTTGTATAAAGCAATTCTTTAGTGCAGGAATGCTGAGTCTGCATGCCCAAAAAGTTAGTAAAACTCTAACAGCGAACAGAGATGAAAAGAATTTAGCTCTTCATAAACAAATATTATCCAGAAGGCTTCATATGTCTCTTTTTTCAGTAGCATGCAAAGTCTCTGTACATAATGTCCACAGAAAAGACATTGGATATAACTCCTGGCAAGGAATAAGTTGCTTTCAGTAGCAGCGCTGGAAGCCATACACAGATGAGGTTCATGCTTGGTGCCGTGGGAGGAGTGAAATCATATTCTCTCTCCGGTCAAATCAGGCATTGGTCTTCTAATCACAGAAAGCTTCCTCACAATTTCGACAATGCTTTTGTCTTGGTGAGGGATCCTCAAGGTAAATAAAATTGAGATGCAGCTTGTAGCATTTCTGCAGTGTGCTTTCACTTGTGGTATACACTGTAATGTAATATCCTTTGGTTGTTTAGGTTAGGTTTTTCTTCCGTTTGTTTCTCTTCCAAGGTCTCATTTCAGGTTTTAAAACCTCTAAATAAATTAATGTCTTTTTATATCCTCATAGTGAAACATCAGGCTGTTTGGATAATGAAAGTGACAGTGTTTTGGGGAGCTTTGTGGCACTGCACTGGAATACATTTGCATTTATCATCTCATATTATTTCAAATAATTGTCTAGGAAGTCAGAAAACCTGCCCTAGGAAGTTACCTGACTGAGTACCAGTGTGCTGCCTATAAATCTTGCAAAAGAGGCCATTTGGCTATTTGTGTGTGGTAGCTCATGGACTCATGTTGTTGAAGCGAGACGGTCTCATTTAAGCATCTGACTGTTGCCTTTTTTGTGAAAAGCTTTTTCATACCAAGTACCATATTTAGTAAAATTGAGCAAAATTCTACTCAGCTTCATACGTTTTTCTTCAGACCTATGCATAATTTTTCAAATAACTACTTCCTATGAAATCCAGGCTTCTCAGCACTTTTCCATTGTACTCTTCTCCTCCCTGGCCCCCAAAATCTTTTTGTTAATTTGTCATTCATCCCACTCTCTGCCAAATAAAGGATGGTTCCAGAGCAGAGTTATGAGCAGTAAGGAGGCTGGCTAGGCTGCTTACGGCTCATAACTCTACTCTGGAACCTTGTTCCAAGTCAGTCCTCGTTCTGACTACAAGCCTTGGTAAAAGCAGGCTACTAGGCTACTAGTGAAGGATACTGAAAAATTCAGTGAAAGATATTAAACCACTAGTAGTTGATTCTAAGACATACCTGTTCCCTAAGAAACAAATTACTTGCCCCCAGACTTCACATCTTCTTACTGCTGCAGATAAAAACATGAACTGGTTTCCTTTAAATTCCTTTAAAACACAGAAAGACAATTCTGCAAACATTTAAAATTGCAAATTGCTTGTTTGCTTAAGATCAGATTTATTCAAAAGGGTGCCTGCTCCTTGGGGACTTGAAGAGGCTGTTTCTGAGATGATCTTTGTACAAGGTAAGCATTTTCTTCAGATTATTCCCCGCATAATATGTCAAGAAGAATACAGTGTATTTGTTATTTCCTAAAAAAAAATATCAGTTACCTGAAACCTTCCCTCTAGACCTATAATATTTATTTCAGTGTTCTGTCAATAAATATAACAAGGTCACTTTTCTATCAGATTAGTTGCAAGAATTATTTGAGGAAAATTCTATTTGGTAAATTCAGTTGCAAAAAGCAATCAGTAAGCACAAAATCCCTTGCTGTTATTGGAAGAAACATGGAGCTCTGAGGAGTTGTTCCAGAACAAGTATTTACACCTTTGCCTCAGAATTCTTTTGTTGGCACCTGAAGGCCAATTTGCCTTCCTGCTCTCTTGCTTTCAAATAACAAATGAGGGGAAGTGAAAGCTCACATGAAATCTGAGTAATGTTGGATATACTAGAGCAGCATTCTGAGTCCTGCAGTTCTGGTCATCCTTAATAGGAAATCCCTGTTTGCTTTTGTTGTGCATTAACCAAACCTCTCCTGCATCCCAGAGCCTCACATGTAACATTGCCAGTGGCACTTCTCAGCTTCAGCGGTCCTCTCGAACACAGTTTTATAAAAGTAACGCAAAACTCAAAATGTAGATTCACCATTTATGTGTAACATCAGAGAAGAAAGGCAAGCCTGCCTGTCCTGCTAGAATAACCTTTCCTTAACTTTATCACCTCCTGCTGAAGATGCCAGAGGCAGCATTCCCAGCTCTGTGCTGCATGCTTAGCTCTGCTGCTCCCAGGAGGTATAACAGCAGAGGTATAGTATATAATATATATATAATCAAGAGTCCTCTGATGAGTCCTGCGCAGGTATACCCTCCATTTGGCCCAGAAAGAGTGAGATTTGTCATCCATACTGGAGAAAGTAAAACTAGAATGAAAACAATCAGAAAATATTTTAAAATTAAAATGAAAACAAAACATTGAGGATTCTATACCCAATCACATTGTAACACACTCTATTCCTACATCAAATAATTTTATTAAGTGCATCTTCAGCTCAAAATATTTTGGGGAACAAAGAAAGATCCATCTAACACAGTTTCTCAAATAATGACACAAAATTATTATCAAAGATTTCTGTTTATTCTGCAATATTTATTGGAAGTTATTGTTATAGGTGTAGCTTCAACCTCTGTGTTTCAAACCTGTCTGCATTATGGCTTACAATCCAGTTTTGACAGGGGCCTGTCTTCTGTAGAATTTGTTTTCACAGCACTCTGAGGAATATGAGGAAGGTACCTGGCTTGTAGCAGATGGAAGTAGTGGCATTAAAGGGCCATAAATGTATGTGGGGAGAGCGGAAAAAACACCAAAAAATCCTTAGAAATTATGAAATATTTTGTCAACCATGTTGAGACTGATCTGCTGCACACAATAGTGGAGGCTAAAAGAAAACCATTTCTACAACATAATAGTGACACCTTGTGAAACAAAAAGATTTTAAAAAACACCAAAAAACCAAATTACTGCCACTAAGTTTAACATTTAATTAACTGGTGCCACAGTTCTGAAGTCTCTTGACTTGGCATCAGTGCACTTCTTTGTTTTAACCCTTTTTTCTGTCATACTAGATGCTTGTTTTAAGATGATTTCTTGATTTCAATTGCAAAAATCACAGTACATACACTTTCAAGTGGGATGATGCAGTAATAAAGCTGTTACAAAATAGTTTTACTAGTACTGAAGTGGTCACCAGACTGCTAATCTGTGTGCAAACAAAGAGCAAACTAAATTAAGCTGGTATCTGCTTTATGCGTTTAAGGGCCATGGATGAGCCTAATTGACTTGAAGTTTTGCACAAGAATTGTGTTATTTGTAGATGCTTACAGTTCCTGGAGCAACTGTGCAGTCTGTGAGGGTGTGTAGTGTGCATGACAGGATAAGCCATGCTCTGCATGTTAACTGCTGATGCCACAGCAAATTAGGTTGGAGTTGGAAGAGTCCTTGCCAGATAATCTGAGAGCAGTTCTAACAAATTTAATTCTTTCAAATTTTATTTTTTAATCTTCCAAAGGAAATCTTTGTAAGTTTGTGAGGCAAAAATTGTTTTGTTGTCATAGTTAATATCAAGCATTTGAAAGCAATTTCTTTGAGATGGCATTGTGCATCAGGCACAAGGGAAACAGGCAGTGACTTTCTTTCCTTCAGCCAGATCCACATGATGCCCTGACAAGGGCCCACTCTTGTAGGACTGTTGGCCAAAATTGCTTTTGTAATGTATTCTGGAACAGCAAGGAGAGAGGTACTGGAAGCAGCCCAAAGAGGGGGATCAACATAAAAGCTGAATGCAAAATAAATTATTGTGATTATATACGGTCACTGAAATAGAGCTGAAAAAAAAGTGGACAGAGCTAGTAAATAAAAAGCTAGTAAAGATAAAACCAGTGCTTAATGATACGGGTTTTACCTTCAGAACATAGTCAAAGCTTTAGAGGCTCGTCCTCTTAACATAGCTGCATAAATGTTAATGGACAGTCCCAGGTATTTTTTTGCTAAGTATTTTGTATGCAAAACATTATTTTATTGCTTAAAATACCCAAAGACTTAAGACTGTGCAAATTATGAGTAGCTTTTGAGATTTATTTTTTTCAGACTGCCACTGATATTTGGAAAGAAGAGAGAGGAGGATGAGGAAAGGCACTAATGCAGAATACATGGTTTTGGTCGTTGAAGAATTACAAAATATACAGACAAGCCAGTGATAAACAAATTACCTATTCTGATCTGATAGTTGAATTGGTTTTTTTCAAAACTGGTGATAACTCTCTAAAATTTTTTCTCAGCTTGTCTAAGAATATGATTCACAGTGTAGAAAAAAGAGAAACACTTTTCATGATGTCATGATCTTGTAGCCAGCAGACAACTAACAGGTCACAGACCACACAGTCTGACTTGACCAGACAATTCAGGGAGAAAGTGTATAAAACCACAGCAGGGGGTTTCAAAATATCATGTAACTCTCCATTTTAGGTTAACTTTCATGTTTGACAGCGACCTCCAATGAAATAGCAGCACGGGGAGTATTTGATGTCGCACCTTATTAGTCATCCACAGGTAATTAAAAGTTTGAAATTAAATAATTAAGCCTTTTTTATCAGCACTGAGTTGTATTTTCTATGTGTGTGCAATCAGCTACACATTCAGGAAGAGAGTGAAAATAGAGCTTATAACCAGTACAAACAAAACTATCTTAAAAGCATGTTGGCCTTTCCTATGTCAGCATTTTCCAGCACTTTAGAGATTTCTAGGTTTCTTGTGAGCCAAGTCAGAGGATCTTCCTTTATGCTCTCAAGTCCAGTGTGAATGATAAGGCGACACCATCTTTGAATATTCTAGTAGTATGTTAATTCAATTGTAAGTTTGGGTTAACTGAATAGTTAAACCTGTAATTTTCTTAGAAACTGGTATTCCAACAACTGCAGATATATTTAGCAGAAATGCATGAACTCTGTATTTGCCAATGTCATTAAAGATAATGGGAAACAAATCTATGCAGATTGTAGCGGTGGTTCAAGCCCAGAGATTTTCTTTCCCCCTGAGGAATCTGTGGAGACCTAGAGCCCCCTGTCCCTCAGTTCATAATGGTATTTTCGTATCTCCCTCTTTCCTCCCTTCCTCCTTCCCGACTGGTCCCTGTCCCTTTGTCCCTCCCTGGTTCCTCCCTGTGCCATTCCGAGATTGGTTGTTACCCTCAGAATAAAAGTCTGATGCTTTGCTGAGGCCGGGGTCTTTCGTCCTTGACCCCAAGCACCTGACCACCGTGTGACCGCGTGTCTGATTGGGGTCCGGGTGAGGGAACACTCTCTTTGCAGCACTCCGGCCTTTGGGAACAGCGTGGCTGCCGTCCTAGGGAAAGGCAGCTCGCGGCTGGGGGAGACGGTCCCTGACTGCAGTGGACCTGATGCTCAGGGATGCTGGCAGACACGGCCGACGAGCTGCTGACCATCCCTGGTGGTCAGCTGGTCCAACCCACGCGACCGGCACAGCAGATGTCCTGTGCTACAGGAGAAAAGTGTTTTCCCAATGTAACAAAAGGTAAAAGCCTATTCATTGAAGTACAGCTAGAAATTATTTCTAATTGGTATGAAAGAATCCTTAAATCTGTATACTGCTTTTAATATTTTGGGCTTGACTTACAATTAATATTTTCCATAAATGAGACAATAGGTGAAACATGAAAATTCAGAATCCTTGAACATTAAATGCTGTCTAAATTTCTAATCATAGCATCATTTCTAATGGTTTTAATGTCAAAAAATAAAACAACCATGAAGTTGCTTGTATCAGCACAAGACAACAAAGTTTTTGCTAAATTACCCCTCACATTCCTCAGCAGAATGTTCTCTGGGTTTATATGACAAGCATGGGCATGGTTACAACATATGCAGGTGGGACCCCACAGCAGAGTAGGGCCCTGTTCCCACTGCAGGACACTCTCTACTACTGGCTGCAAGGTGGGTTTGGTTCTGCTCTTCCTCCCAGTCTGAGTGTGCTCCCGCAAAGGGTGTTACCAAGCAGGCTGCTCCCAGGTGTACTGTACTGAGGGTGAGAGAGGCTCTTGGCTCTGCCCCATTTTGTTTTCTCTGTCTGTTGAGTCTGATTGGGCTTCCTCTTTCACAAGTGTTTTGCACGCTGCTTGTATGTTTTGTCAAAATAGGGAAGTTTTAAAGTCAGAAAAGCCGACATTCAGCAGTCAGAAATGGACTTATACGCAGATTCATGTTCTTCAAACTCCTTTCTCCTAATCGTTTTTGCATGAAACATGGTTGGTAATAGGAACATCATTGGCCATTGCCTTAGGCAGCTAGTCATGCTAGTTTCTTGAATTAATATTTGATTGTTGCATAGAAAAAGTATATAGACTTAGTGTTCAAGTAACAGCATAATTATCTCCTTGAGATAGTTGGACCTACCACTACCATTAACTGTTCATCTCCGCTGCCAGTGTGGTGAAAAGAAAGGTCAGGTGATGGCTGGATTGGCAAAGGAGTGGTCATGTTTGTGTATGTGGACAGAGGAAGGAACGTAAGGGCATAAGCCTCTACTCACTTCTCTGAGATGGACTCAAGCTGTGATTCTTTTTCCAGACTAAGATGCTCTTTGGAAAAGGGCTGTAAAGTCTGTGTAAGCTTTCCTGATGTGCTGAGCGCTGTGGTCATTTACAACACTCTGTGTTTGGTCGCAGGGTTTCCTTCCCCGTTGGTGAGAAAATATGCCACTCTTTGCCTTCAGCTCAGCACAGCTGAGATTGCTTTCCATCCTGTTTAACAAGGGCTGTGCAGTCCAGCAAGGGGAGGAGGTTCATTCAGTGAAGGAGGTATGTCCAAGCTGCACAATTGAGAAGCTGTTGTGGTTTGGATCCAGAGCAGGCTGCAACACCATGAAATTGGAACCAAGTGCCCACAAAGTTGTTTGAAGGGACAGATGCCTTGAGCTTGTATTTTGCACCCACAGTTAAACAGAAACACAAGTCTGACCCTTGGAAGCTCATGGTTCTGACAAAGATAACTGCATTCTCAGACACTTTATGCTGAAGAAAATCCCTCTGCCCGTAACCAAGGTTTGTCACAACTCCCAGCAGTGTGGAATGTGTTCCCCAGCAGGTCAAAAAGTATTGCCAGAGATAGCTCTCAAAAAGTTTCCCCATTCCTGGAGCATTAAAGGGTTCCAAAGGTATATGTGGAGCGTGCTTCAATGCTTCATTTTTAAGTTATTGGAGATAACAGAGCCCTTACATGAAACATAAACCTGGCAACAAACTAGCACATGCCTTGGGCAACAAGCAGTTCTTGGGTTTTTTGATATCATTCATCTCTGGAGTGTCTGTCAGTGATGCATTATATGACAAATCCTCATCTTCAGATACTAAATTCTTAGCACAGAATAAATTAGCAAGAGCAGAAAATTCTCATCCCGTAAACTTCCACAGAACACTGAAGCTTTGGCTTGCCCACGGAGCACACAGCTGAGTTTGGCTTGGTCCAAGACACTCCTGCCCAAGCAGGAAGGGAGAAGCAAATGTGTATGAAGAGGGAATGAATCCAGTATTACTATTCCATGTTTGTCTCTTCATCTTCTATTTTTACAGTTAAATACTAATGAGCAGCAATACCTGGGCTTATCAGTACTTTAATTACAGGTAAGATAATCAGGGTTACTCTTTGTAGTGCCCTGTGGTTTTCAGTGTACTGTGAGGTTTCTCACTAGATGGTTAAATTCTCATTTTATTTAATGTTTTATTTCAGCACAAACTAGTCCTTTAACTTCAAGATCTATCCAGTTACCCTAAATTGGAGAATTAATGGCTAGGAAAGGATAGTAAAGTATAACATCAGTTACCCTTTAGCAAATTCATAGGTTGCATTAATTATCAGATCAGAGTCTTCATTGCACTTGGCTCCAACTCTTCAGTTCACAAATGTGAACAGACTGTCAGGACTGGGTCTTTGCTTATACTTCATTAATTCTGTTTTACACAGGCACCAGCTGAAAATAGCAAGTTGGGCAATGAGATACAGAAAAAGAATGAACCACACTGCTGGAAATACATTGAAACTTAAGAATTTCTAACAGAGTAATCACTCACAACCTATACATACATCCATGTGCTTAAAAGCTTCAAGACCTACAGAAATCAAAAGGTACTTTCTGTACAACTTTCTGAATATTTTTGTAGCATTTTTGCGCAAGCTCTAATTTTCTGTGGTTGCTTTCTATTCAGTATCATCAAGTCACTGTGAAATAGACTGAAGGGAGATGAACATTTCATAAAAAACTAACAAACTTGATTTTACATTTAGAATGCTGTACAAGAGTTCGTACTGGGGACTTGGCTAGTGATTTCCTGTCATATTAAAAATTGTTTGCTTTTGTAGGTTATACTTTCAGGGGATGCCCACTGGCACTGCTATTTTCTACAAAACCAAAACATCTGCATGTGAAACCTTCAATGTGGAAGAGTCAGGCCGAATTGAAGGCACAACCAGAATCCCCAAAGATGAAGACAATGTCTGAAATAAACCCATCTCTGCTTTATAAGGCTTTCCTGTAGTATTAGTGTTCTGAGAGGGTGAATCGGAAGTATCTGTGTTTCCATGCCCTTTCAACTACAGTGTGTATGCTTGTGGCCAGGAAGTGCAGTACTGCTCCAAAGAGCACAGAACTGCTCCAGCCGGAACTTCAGACTGCAGGAACCTATTTTTTTGCTGTTTGGAACAATTATGTGCATAACTTACTCCCCCTTCCTCTGTGCTTTGGCTGCTGTGAGGCTGTGGCTGTGACTTGGCGGGTACAATCGATAGACAAAGTACTCAGCTCTGAATGGTCTTCAGAGTAGCTGTAGCTGAAGGTTATATGTGCACATTCACTACACACACAAGAACAACATTTTAAGTGGATATAAACCAGAAGATGTTATGGAGAAAATAGAGAAGAAAACATTAAAAAAAAAATCTATAAAAATCAATGCTTCGTACCCTCATCCTGAATGTTGTATTTGAGGGCATAAGCACCCCCCTTCCACTGCAGAGGTGGCCGAGTTTGGGTGACTCTGTGAGGCTGCTGGAGACGTGGATAAAAACAGCTGCCACCAATGCGTCTCTGACAGAGCACCAGTTGGCCAGTTTTGTTTCAGAAGATGTACATAAAGCAAGTGTTTGCGGAGTTCTGTCAGTCCGTCAAAATTGCCCAGGGACTCCGTACATATGTTGTTTTCAGAATTCCACCTAAAAAGGTAACCACTATTGCACAACATTATCTTGCTGTAATGCAATCAATCATTCATGTTGCACAGCAAGCCTGTAAGAAAACAAGAGTAATCCATTTGCTGTGAGATTTTCATCTTTAACCTAAAGACTTTTCATATTAAGAAGTAATTCTAAGTGGAATCCTTTGTATGTAAGAATGCTATGCTTCTTGAGTTCCTTTTCTCATAAGCCTGAGGTAAAGTGTTCATGCAATGTGACCATGCTCTGTTGTTTGAACACATTCAGCTTGTTTTAAGCAAAAGTATCTTTTATTCACTAGAATCATTAGTAAAGGGTGGCCACCTCATGAATGCTACTCTCAGAACTTCAGAAAGTAGAAAAATTCCTATAATTCCAATTTGTGCTTTTGTGGTTTTTAAAAGAACACTGTTGAATCTGCACTTGGAACAGGGTAGCTGAATCCTATTTATAGTTCTGTTCTGTCTGGTGCACTTCCTCTCACTTCCCTACAGAATGATATGAATGAAAATGACACTATTGACTATGTGGGTAACAATAAAAGAGCTTATAGAAATAAGATTTTTATAGATTCAAGACTAAGGGAATCAAACCGCCAAGTTATGATCTTTGAGAATAGGGGGAGGATCAGGCTATGCTAGTTGAAGAGGCCCCACTGTTGGGTCTTCTTCCTTGTAAAGGTGCCAGGTTTACCCTTTCTCTCAGACCTTCTAAACCTGTCTAGAATTGCTGTAATGGACATATAAGTGACAAATAGAAAAGCAGTGTAAAAGATGTTAATCGGTCTTTGTTCTTTTCAGACATCACACACAGGACCTGGAGTAAAGATTTTGTATGGAGAGAGATAGATTTTAATTAAGCACCTTAATAGAGAAATCCTTCTTGTTTTTTTCAGAATAAATCAAGGAAGTAACTTTGATGTAATATCATTTTCGTCTAATCAGTAACACTCTGAAATTACCATGTTGTTTTCCATTAGAAATACCATCATCCAGCTAATCAGATAAAATTATTTAACATAGCTATATTGCAACCTCAGCTAACATTAGCCTGGGCATGTATACACACAAAACAGCAGATGGTGAGTGAATTGACAAATGTTTATAGGGAGAAAAGGGCAGAAAATATCAACAATTGTATATACTCGTTTGAAAAAGATACCTGTATTTTATCTCAATTCACTAATAATCAAATAAAGGCTTATCAGGATTTTGCCATCTGCATATAGTGAATACTGATTACTAACACCAATAAAAAGCACATGTCTTTAGCCTTTACTTGTATGCACAAATTATTAATATTGCCATTAAAAATTTTGGCTTTATATTGGCATGAATTCAGAGGTTTTGTTTGATGTAAACCAACATGTTGACAGATAGCTTTTTTACCAGAGTGTTTGCCATTTTTTAAACACAAAAAAACCAAAATGCATGAAGATAAATCAGTTTGCAAAGCTGGGACAAGTGTTACAAGTCTGGAAAAGTGATGAGGTTGCTGTGGCATGACTGTGTATTCGATAAATGTGTGTGGTGGTTATGGCAGTTTTACACAACTACAGTTTCTGTGGGCAAATTTGCAACACTCGTTTCTGACAGCCAGAGGCAGGCCTCAGTTAGCCTTGAATGTCCAAGCACTATTAAATGTCATTAATATTTATTTTCTATTACAGTAATGCCTTGAGGTGAAGTCAAGTGGGTGCAGTGTTTGCCCAAAGTGAGAGCTTGACAAAGTGGGCAGGAGTGGGAAGCTGAAACACCTGGTGGTGTGAATTACCCAAGAGTACAGAGAACAGTTATGTGATCTGGAAACAGAAAACCACTCATCCAGATAGACTTTCTTTTGACCCACAATAGATACTTCTCTTTCTAGTGGAAGTTCTCCCAAGAAGGCATTCTCAACTGAGATGTAGGGAGTGTTATCTCTTAACCATATAATTCAGTCACATGAGGATCTGACTCAGTAAAAATCAAGGAAGGTCGTGTCCCATTTTTTCACCTACCATAGAAGCCAAACTAAGGGGTTTGGGTGCATGAATGCGCATTACAAGAACCATGCAAATGTCCTTCTCAGAACAGACTTTCACAATCACTTGGCATGTTGGTTTCTTTAGTTTGGCTAGATTTCTACCAGTTTGAGCAATAGGAAAACCTAAAACTGCCAATATTTTCTGACAAGACTTGAAGCCCTGTGTAATAGGTTCCATCAAAAAAAAAAGAGTTGCTTTTATTGCCATCATAGCTGTAATGCGATTTTATGTGTTGTCCTTACACATACTATAATTTCTCATATAGAGCTGTCAGCAATAACCTTTTGTGGCAGCAGAGAGGAAAAAAATCCCCAAAACACATACTTGTCTAACATATATTTTTAGACCTTAAAACTTGTCTAACCGTATACACCTGTGTTTCTCTGATCTCTCGTGTAGTGGAGGAGGATTGTGCCTTTTACATGTAGGTAGAGCAGAAACAGCTGACAGGTCTTGTGCAAAGTAGGATCTTGGAGGAAAGTCACAGTCCAGCCTTAGTTCTGCTCACCTGGTGTGTGCAAGGACTTGGCACCCTCTGCAGTCCTATGTATGCACAAGAACATAAAATATTTTGTGGTTTTGTCGTTCAGTTTTCCTTCTTTAATTCTGAACACAAATAACAGCTTAACCTAATGCGAAGTCATACAAAAAAATCTTAGAAGGTTTGTACACATCAAGAAGAGATGACGGCTGCAGGACCTGTAAGCCTCAAACAACCAGCAGTGTATTTCACTCCCTGCTGCCTCTCCTGCTGTCACAGACCAATTTATATTTTGTGCCTCAATAGGAGATGTTCCAGTGCTGGCAGAAACTTCTAATGATCCTCAACCTCACATGCTGCTCTGGAAACAAGTTCTGAAGAATACAGAAGATTTTGCAACATATTATTCCTATAAACAAAAATGTATTTCTCGCCAGGAATTCATATTCAGATACTCTTCCACAGGGTAGCATTTTCCTCATTTGTAGATGCATTATCCCTTGTTCACATTCTTTTGCTTTTTCAGATATCTCTTTGCCTTCTGATGAACTCTGGTAAGCTGTAGTATTGTTAGTGGGATTTTAGATGATTGATTAACTGTTAAGATAGTTTCCTTCTACTGATGGAAACTAGTTACTAGTTAAGTAACTAGTTTCCTTCTACTGATGAAGTTGTAACAAGTCCTTTCCAATCTGTAATAAGTATATTATCTGAGCAGGAAGACAGAACTATTGTAATGAGAAAGCTCTAGGTAGTAAGTTACTGACTTAGAGCAGGGTGGGCAGGGAGCCATTCCCACAAATTGTATCAAACCTGATAAATAATGGAGCTCAGTACACAGGCCTCCCTGACTGTAGCAGATCTTTTCCAAGCTGAATTATAGGGCCCCACATGCTGGTTTGATATTCCAAGGTAAAATGCAGACAGCATTTGCTGTGAAACAGGAGTCTGCTTGCCAGTTCACAGGGAAACGGGCTTCATTTTTTACCTTACCTTCCTGACACACAGTTATTGGCACACAGGAAATGAGGCCTCTTTGGCTGAGCAGCAGGTGTTGGTGTTACATAGAAAGATGGTACCTTGTTAGTACTGTGGTTGGCAGTGCAGGACAAGGCTTTTGCACATTTCCAAGCATGTTGCTTCAGGAAGAGTAAGGGGGTTTTGTGATTAGGTCCTGCAGTTGCTTGATGCTGAATGTGACCATGGCTGTGGAACTACATGGAGAAGACTATTGGACCAGTAGTGATTCCAAAGAGATCATATGTCAGTTGCATACATATTAGCATCAGTTAAATTATAAAATTATATTAATGATGAAATCTCCTTTTGACATAAATTCATAACTAGCTTAGTTTATGAGGAGACTGCTCCTTGAGCAAGGAACAGCTTAGCATGACAAATTGGTCCTTCCTTTGTTCTGGAACATCTGTGTTCAACCACCTTGGAATCACAGAAAACCAGGGTAATTCAGATTGGAAAAGACCTTGTTGGAGGTTGAACGGTGTGGAATTTTTCCCCATCCTGGGTGCTAGGTTACTAATGGCTGGATACTTAGGGACTACTAACTCCTTTTGTAAGAGACAAAGAGCTGGCTGGGCGTGGGGAGGGGAGAGGAGAGGAGAGCAGATGTGGTCATCAGCTAAGGCACTCGACCACCAGCTACGGAGGAGGCAGCAGGGGAGAACTATGGGCTCCTCGCTACAGTGGCAGAAAGGTTTTTCGGATCTGTGCTGTTTCCTTCTCATTGGTGAGTGAGCTTTCATCTGGGAAGGGGAAGTTCCTGGAGAGCACATCATCCTGGCTGTGTGGGCAGTTTTCTGTGCAAGGGGTCCGGCAGCCTCCGCCCCGCGCTCTCTCTGTAGGAGCACTGCCATGGCTGGGGAGTCCCTGCCACCTTCTGCCGGCAAGCCAGGGTGGGCTCGTCTCTGCTGCCCCTGCTCCCTGCTCTGAGTTCCTGCACCACGTCTACTGCCTGCCTGCCTGCCCTGCCCTGCCCATCCCACTGCGGCGCCCGCCTGCCTCCTGGTACATTGCAATAACCCGCACCCCACAGACCTGACCACGTGCCACAGCACCACCTGCAGCTGTGTGGGAGTCATCATACCCACCCTGCCCAGNAACATCTATCTTCAAACCAACACAGACATCTAGATGCATTTAATTTAACCCCGCAGTCAAAGCACAACTAACTCTGGCCAGATTGCTTAAGGTTATACTGCAAGACACCAAGGGAACATAACCCAACCCATGACTGTAATGGAAAGGCCAGACCTGGAGTTGGGAGAAGATGAGCTTAGATGATGCTCTACAGCCTGATGTAGAAAGTGCTCAGTATAGATAACAGTCTTGCAGGCTTTTTAATGATATGTCAGTGGAATTAGCCATCTAGGTTGCCAAGTTTTATATAAGAAGAAGACTTTTAACTAAGGTAAGATCAGCTACAGAGAGACTCACTTAACAGAACTGAGTCTCAGTTCACTTCATGCTTTGTCTGATATCATAAAGGCTGCTTACACAGTGCTGTCCTGTGAAGAGGCCTTGCTGAATATTTGAAGCTCATGTATCTTCCTGAGTCTCTGTCTTTCTCACCTGCATGTTTAGCCCATTTTTTATTCTCTATACCTTGGCTTCAGCACTCCCTAAAGCTGTTCAGGGGGTTTTATGCTTCCCTTTTATGAATACTGTGCTCAAGTAGTATATGGCTAGCAGGCACACAGCTTTTGCAGATGATAATGTTATTTTCTTGATGTGGTTCATTGAAAGGCACTTAAAGAAAACATTTTCCTGCAGATTGCTGGTGAAAGGAGATTGCTTTGGGTAATTTCTTTATATTCAGTTTATCTTGGCTCTTACATGAAGTGCAAATGTACATTGTTAATACAGGGAAATGGTCAAAAGGAGAAATTATAACTGCTTGCATATGCTTCATTAAATGTGTTTCTGCTCTGAAAAATAATCATGTGAATTTGACCTGGCCTCATTTGGCTCTTCTTCTTCATGAGAGTGAGGGCTGCTGATGTTAGTGGGACGGTTACCTTTATCAGAATGGTCTTCCTGGCTACTCTTGGAGAGACTGAATTACATTTGTGATTTTATTCATCATCAGTAATTTTTTTTCCTGTAAATTGTGATTGCAGAAATACCTCAAGCAGTCCTGTGCCTTTAGGATATGGTTGACAACACTGCATGAGTGTAACTGAGATCTTGATAAACAAATGAAATAACATGGATGCATAAGTTTACCAAAAAACAGAGCTAAGAGAGTTTTGCTGAGGTAACAAGTAGAACAACACTTCGGTGAATGTGGGTTGAGGATGCTTTGGCACCTCTTACAGGTAAGAATGCCATGTAAATTCTTATATGTCTGGATGTGTGCTGCACATACATACACCTCTGAATTTTTTCTGAGCCCATGAGGAATCCTAGGGAATGTGTGTTTGGCCACATTTCTTATTTATTTTTAAAATTTGGGCATGAGTTTGAATGTTCAAATTTTGGCTTAGGAAGATCAGATTTATCTTTTCGAAAATCAGAGATTATGAGAAGAACTTCCTTTTCCCCTTGAACATTGCCACAGCTACCCCACAATGTCTTTTGGCTTGGAAACATTAATTAGTGTTTTGCTTTGTATGTGCAAAGCAGATATTCTTTGCCTCTCTCAAGGAACAGAGACCAATGACCATTTCACAAGCAATCCATTTCCAATCTGCTCTCTATTTCCGCCACTGATGCTCCTTCCTTTTGTGTAAAACAAACCAGCTGTTACTAGATTTCACAGCAGAAAGATGCAGACTAAGTGATTGTCAGAAGATTGTGTGTATTCCAATTTGCATAGGCTTCTCCTTTTCACCCTCCTTCAGCTGACTAAAGAAATTAAAATGTGTGATCTTAGAAGCAGCATATTATGTATATCCCTGTTTTCACTTATTCAGAAATACATGATCAAACCCCTAGATTTTATTCAAAAATAATGTGCAGTTAAGGAGATTTTATTGCATAAGAAATAGTAACAATAAGTATGATCTGTGCTTAAATTATACAAGGTTGCTTTTCACCTGAAGTGATAAAGACAACTTAGTAAATGGGTAGTACTAGAGTGCGGTGTGTCAGGCAGTACATTGCAAGATTTATTAATGCTAATATTGATTAATAAAATACACTGCTAGACCTTCTCTACATACAGATTAAAACCTTTCTATTGTTATCCTACTGTAGAAATAAACCTGTTTAAAAGAATTTACTTCTGTGGCACAGCATGGCTTAGAATTTGACCAAAAGTCAGCGTGGTAAAAAAATTGATCAGTTCAGTGAACACATTTCTTTGCCTTAAAATGAAATGTACATTCTAGAAGAGCATGGCTTGTGAATTGGAGATCCCTGAAAGGAACAGACCTGCTAAAAGAATAACATTTTGATGAAACAATCTTATTTGCTTAACAGCTTTCCACTGCAATTAACATATGTGGAAAATGTGTCTATTTAATGTGACAGTCTGCTCAAATAAGCCTCTCTCAAGAGTGGGATTATATAACCTGGAAATAGCAGAGTTACACTGAGATTAAAATTATTTAATATCTTGCTTATTGAAAATGCCAGTAGCACAGTCTCCTCCTTTCCTCTGTACTTCATGCTGACTTGTAAATGATCTGCTTCAGTTCTGGTGTCCTTAAATTAATGAACTGTCTGAGAGCACCATTCAGCACAGGACTGCTATTTGGAACAGAAGAAAGAGAAACTGAAAGAAACCCTGGGGAAGACAATCTGTGCAGCAGCAGTTGTGGAAGTATTTGGCCTTATCAGGCTTCATGGGAAGGCAGGTGCATGGGTCCTACAAGACTGAAATGATGAGGATGCAAAGGGCAAGGCATGAAAACATGAAGTGACAAGATGTATAGCCAGGGATCAGCTGGTCCCTTGGGCTTGACTAATCAGTGGTTAGCCCATGATCAGTGGCTCCATTGAGACCATTTGCTCCTGGGACACATGCTGGGGATCTTCTGGCCAGAGTATTGGCTTGGGCTGGGCACAAAGACACAAACAGCATGGCCTACTGCCAACTGCACAAAATGCCATGTGGGACATCCTGCGCAGGGCATGGCTGAAAGTCACAGCAGCTGCCCTCAGGTGGATGCTGTAAGAAAGATTTGGACTTGAACTGCTATTTTCAGGAGCTGCCATGCTGGGGAGGGTGGGAACATTCACCAGCCAAGCCGCTGCTGCTGCCATTGTCGCAATCCCATTCTGCACACCTGTGTCAGAACCTTGCTCTCTCCAACCTCCTCAACAGTGTTTAAAAAATACACATATTGGTTTAACCTCATGTTACGAAATAAGCAAATCAAAGGGAATGGTGGTCTAATATCTATTAGCTAGTCAGTACACAGAAATGACTGGCCCAGCACTCAAGGATGAGGATTTGGCATGGAGAGGGACTCATCAGATGGTTGCCAAAAGAGCACTACAAGGAGCAAGGATGGTGATGCAAGCCTCCCAGAGCAACAGAGACTCAGGGAAAGGCAGTAGGGTTGCTGCTCACTTGCATTGGGATGGGATGACTTTCATTACAATTGATATAATTCCTTTGGCCCAGAGTGAGCAGGTTTTGAGCTGTTGTCCTGTTGTTTGACCCTAAGATCATTTCTGCATCAATTGCAGGGTGTTGAAAGGAGGGGAGAAGGGTGCTGTGTGCTTTTCCATAGGCTGGCTAGAGACACTGGAACCCTGAAGTAAAGTCAAAGCAAAACTTTCATATCTGAAATCATCTGTGAAAACAGATTTCTCCCTGCAGCTGCTTAGAGAGGGCAGCAGATGAAAGACAGAACTGGAGATGGCTCTAGCCCATGTGCTCTTGATAGGGGTCAGTCATAGGGAGCTCAAGGGCACACTCACTGTTAAGCCAAGACACAATCTCCGGGTTCAGTTAATTTTAGAGCTGTGACAGATTCCCCTTCCCAATACCTCCAAAAGCGGGGATTTTCTACAGCCCGCTGTAAAGTAGCCTGTGACAACAGCCTGTCCACTCAGGAGTTCACTGCATCAAAATTTGTAAAATTGTGGGAACAAGGTAAGGAACCAGATCCTTCCCCTTCTTATCTGACAAAAACCCCTTCTTTGGTGAGCACTCTGCTGGCAGAAGCTCCATTTTAAACACCCTCCAAGACCCTCAAAACCACAATATCTGTCTCATTACATGAGGGTTTTTAATGAGAGTCTGGGAAATTCCTCAAGTTGTCCCCAACCCTGGAAAACTTCCAAGTGTTCCTGAAAGAGTATAATGAGGCTCTAACGCTGAGGCATTGTGTTTTCAAATGTGGAGGAGGCTGTTTCCCTTCTTGTCAGAGGATTTGGCTGTCACTGTCTCATTTGGACCATCACCCATTTCAACTGGAAGATGCAAACTCTTTCAGTGTGGTCATTGTACTATGGACCGTGCAGATGGCTATCTGGGCAACATGGAAAAAGCTTTTGCTTACAGCTAGAGGATAAACAGAGCAACCACGGAATTCATTTTGCAGTCCCATTGTTCCCACATTTAAAAAAAGTCTGAATTACCAACTTGTGTTGCCTGTTGCCCAGAGAATGCCTGGTCACCTCTGAGGCAGTAATGTTGTCTCTCCTACACACTAAACTTGTGGAGTCTTCAGACTGCAACACCCGAATTTCCCTCAGGTGTACTGAACATTTCAGGTGATGATTGACCGCTCTCCTTGATGTTTGTATGATTATTAGTCTCTCCTCTCTGTGCTATTCAGAGGACAACACTGCTCATAAAAAGCAGATAGGAGCAAGCTGGGCTGCTGCCCCTGGTGAGTAGGAGAGAGGATGGGCTGATTGATGACTCTTGGCTGTGTTCTTATGTTGCAGTTGTTTTTTATGATGTCATTAGGAGGCTATAGTCATATTAAGGAATCCCTCATGACATCATAAAGGACTTGATATTTCACTAATGTTATTTCAGCAGAGTGAAGCTCTGGAATTTTATAGTCTTTGCTTTCCCAATAGAATTAGGAGTTGTCTAACTACAACCTGGAAGAAATGCAAAAGTAGTCAAATGCTGACTTCAAAAGTTATGGTTAAAGAATGCTAATATATTTGGCTCTTTTGGAGCACATAGCACCTTTAGGTGGAGGACATGATGTGTTTATAAAAGACACCATCTGTGAATCATATCCTCACACACAGGAAGAATCACACATGCCTTTCCCTTTTTTTTTTGGCGCACAGAAAAAAGAACCAATTTTTCCTGAACACTGACAAACATACCATAGGACAGCATCATGGCACAATTTAGCATAAGAGCATTGAGTTTTGATGTAATGGTGAAATCAGGAGAACACTGACAGTGGAGCTCAAAGCTATCATTTCCTAACATAAGAGGGAAATCTAAACCCTCTACTGAGAAGAGATACGGATTTGATGGGTTTGGTGTAGGTGGAAAAATCAGTATGAGTGCTATTGCCAATTGTACCATAAGGGGTATGTGAGGACCGAAGTTGGTCAGCCTTACTGACACCTCCCTGTGCAAACTCAGCATCCTCATTGCAGCAACCCAAACATTTCCCCAGCTGAAAGTGCTGTTAGCTAAGGACAGGGACTGCATGCCCAAGGGAGAAATCAAATTACATTGCAGTTTGCTTTACTGAAGTATTAAGGAATTCCTCGAAAATCTTTATGCTGGTCCCTCCTGCCCTCCTGTATATGCACTCAATAGTACAGAAATATTCTGCATAGTTCCTTAATCTTTCCTTTCTTCTCAGACGAATTACACCTCTGGTTTTACCTTCATTTTCTTTGTTCTCTGAGAGTCCCCAATACAAAGGAACTTATTTTTAATCTACATTTCTATGATTTTTATACTCTTCTCTCTGGTTGGTCCCAATTTATGTAGTAAAGAGCAATAATATTTATTGTATAATTTTAAGATTTTTAATTACGTCTTATCCATGATTTTCAAATGGTGCTGGAAAGCCAGCTAAGTGACAGAGCACCCAAAGTCCCACTTTTTCACCTGAATCAATCTGCATTCTGAAAAATCAGGAAATTATAATCAGGTGTTTTTTATTGCAGAGATGCTACTGCAAGTATGAGTATATAACACCTCAAAATTATTTTACAACCCCCAAAACAGCTAATTGAACTGTTTCATTTGAGGCACAATGCCAGCCCTGCCTGTATCTCTGCATCCTGTTCTCAGATTTGAAGAGGAGAGGAGAGGCAGGAGAAGAGTATGTGTTTCAGAAGCATACCGGTAGCTCAAGGTATCTGAAATCTTGCTGAGGAGACTGTCCTTCCCCAGTCCTTGTGGTGCTAAGCCATGTCTTTCTGCCTCTCTGAAAGTGCCCTACCCATCACACTGGTGCTGAGCTGTGGCCCCTTGCCAATCATAATTCCCAAAGCATCAGATTTTTATTTTTGTCAAGGGTGCAAAAATGTGTGCCCAAGAGCCTCCTATTTCCATTGTTCAACCTGCCAGCTGATGGAAGAGTCACTGACTTAAAATCCTGAAATCCAGAGTCTGTCCCTTGCTCTTCCCTGCACTGACACAAAACTCAGGTGTTACACCAGGAGTGAAAGGGCCCCAGGGATCAGCAGACACTTGGCAGTTGGTTCCAGTGGTGTTCTCTTGTGGTCAATGATGAGCTCTGCCTGCAAGAAGACTGTGTGTTGTAGGCATTGCTGCTTTGCACTCACATGAAGCCAGTCTCTGCCTTGTGATTTCACAGGCAGCTGGCAGTGGTACTGCAGGTAGCTTGGGACTTCAGACAGCTGAGAACACAACCCTCTGAGAAACAAACAGTTTTACTTTGGTGTACCAACAGTGGCATGCACAGTGAAGATGAATACACAGGAGAGTCCTTAGAGGAAATTCTGGCACTTGGCATTTCCCAGGGTCATTGGTGGCTTTATGATCCTTATTTTAAATTTATAAATCACTCATTAAACGTCTGTTAGACAGGCTGCACCACCCTGGGCATGTCTGGAGATGCCCCAAAGGAGGAGGTGGGAAAGGGGGAGAGTTGCCTGAAGCCTGGGATTGTTATCTGTTTGCTTTGAACAGAGCAAGCAATCTACCTCAGGGAGTTTTGCTTTCATACAAGTTCATCCAGTTCACCTACTCATACTGCTCGTTATTAATAGAATTGTTAGCAGGTTCACTCCACAGCTGGTAGGGAAGGTGTGCACATGGGTGGCACCTGAAGACAGAAAGTATATGATTATATCTAATACTATTTGGCTCATCTTCCCAGGTGTTCTGTTTTACAGATAATAAACCAGACAACTTCACAGAGGGAGGTACAGGCACACCCTAGCTGTGGGCTCCAGCTGTATTCCAGCATCAGCTCACAAGTGGGGTACCTGTGCTGGTGAGGAGTTAGTACTGTGCCTGCATATACAAGGGAACAGAGACGTGGATGCTGTGACCTGCACAAACATCGCAGATGAACAGATTTCTCACTGATCAGTAGGTCTTCAGAGGCATCTGTGTTCTCAGCCAAGAACTGACACTGAGATGCTGCATTGTCTATGGACATATCCTTCCCCTTGCGTGTCCTTTTAATCTCTCATTTGTGGCCATTTATATATATATATATATTTATAAAATCATCATCACTTATATCTATAAGATCATCATGGCATGATATGGTTTCCACAGGTGTAACACAGCAAGCTATGTCTTGCAGCATGGGCTGTACCTGCTCAGGGTACAACAGCTGCATAGATGTGACCAGTATGTTGGAGCAAAATGTCATGTGACAGAACCCAGATCTGATGCGTGCATAGGAGGAATGGATTATGTACACTGTTCCTGATGAGAAGTTGCTCTGTGTCTTGGTACATACAAGGAGGAAAAGGATGTCTACCATGGACCTGAGGCTGAGCTCTCTGCTCTGTCTGCATCATCTGTGGTCTTCCTCTGGCTGTGGGGCTGCATACTGATATGGAGAGATGCAAGATTTTCATCTTGCATCAGGTACAAGATTTTCAGCTAGAGGCAGTTGAAGAGACAGGAAACAGAGGAAAGAAGGTCTCCCAAAACAATCACAGATCCCCACCTCTCTCAGTGCTGTGTACAATAGTATCTAACTTCTTCAGCTGGATGATACTTAACAAGCTGCTATACTATATCTGAGCATGTAAGGGTGAGCAGTTCATTGGTACTGAATGCTCCATCCTACCCTCACATGCAGATAGTGATCTTGATTTAGCTTTTCAGTCACTGATGCCTTTGAACTCAGACCTAGCAGAGAGGGATGAATCTTTTCCATCTGATTCATAACCAGAGCTTCTGCTATTTACTCGTCTGTTGGGTGGAGGCATTGGGCTGGAGAGCTTGTGGGAACAACTCCCTTCAAGTTCTAGCTGCAATTTGAAAGCTGTGGTGTAGGAAGAAAAACAGGGTAACCAGCCTGTCTTCAAAGTGAGCCTTTCTTCTCCCCAGAGCAAATGTATCTCTGACCCCATTTAACACCAGCTCTCTCACAGGGAATGAGAGATTGGTACATGCAGTGTTTCAGGCTCAGAGAACTTCTCTGCCTGAGTGGAGCAGGTACATGTGTTGAATAAGCTCTTTCTTCAGTACCATTACAGTAAGGGTGGCAAGTAAATTTGTTTTCTTTTGCATCTGGACTGCAAAATTTTCGTGGCAGTCAACATTTTTTGCAATGCTAGCTTTAGCAGGAATACATATGTTGGGCATTGAGTGACCCTTCAAGAAGTTAATACTTCCACATCTACCTCAGATTGAGCTGGAGACCTCTGGCCAGGGCAGCACTACTTTAGCTTGTCAATATGGGTTCATTAGAATTTTCACCATAATTTCAGTGTATGAAATAAGTTTGGCTTCCAGCCTGGTGACTTGTCTCAGTCACCTATGCTTTTAGTTTGTGTTCAGGATGAGCAAGAATGTCTTACTCAGTGGTAATCATGTAATCTTGGATTTTAAAGCTCACCTTTACTCCTGGCAAACCAACACATAATTAGTTTGATAGTATTAAATGCATTGGATACTTATGTTATCAGTTATTAATGTACATTGCTGATATGTGATTCTATTTGACTTAAACAAAGCACCTTTTATACTCTAGATGAAACAGGCACTACTTTGCTTAACTACTGGGCAGATGGTAACTTGATAATCATTCACCTTCCCCTAGAAAGTGTTGCACTAGTGGACCAGTTTCTTGGGCTATGTCTCTGTGCCTGGTTGTCACAAGCTGCCAGCTGTTGGAATATCATTCTGACACATCTTTGGACATAATTTTAAAAAGTGTTGGGGAGCTCTTCAGACTCACTGTATGGTGTAGTTTTGAGAGCTATGATTGGAATATCTAAAAAGAAGGGAACACACAGATTAATGCACCTCTCACGTGGTCAAAAAAAACCAGAGTAGATGCAACATAATGGCTGTTTTCTAAATATTCACAGGGAATTGACTCAGTGGAGCTGTGCCTCAGGGCTGCAGAGCACTCCATAAACAGTGGTTCAGGAGTTCTTCTTGCACAAAGAAAGTCCCTTTTCCAAGGAATTTTTAATGCACCTGAATATATAATGAATAGGAGCAATCAACAAAGGGCAGGAGCTCAACCAGATAAACTTTATAATAAAACAGATATTAAAACGTCTTTATAATGTCATTTTCTCTTTTCTATTAATGAAACATTGACATACTTATCTTTTATTTAGAAATTATTAGTCCCAAATTGGGTTCAGATCCTACATCTCCTGGTGGAATTATGAGCAAGAAAAAATAGTAGAGCAACAATACCTCTAGACTGATGGTTTTACATCTTTAATTATTTTATGAGCATTTCCAGGGACTCCCTACTATAGCACCTGAATGCCTGGAAATCCTGCATTTTAAGTTTTCTATTTAATTTCTTTCCTTCCTCCTATTTTTGTCTCACATTTCCAACCCTGTAGTGCTCAGTACTAGAAAAGCAGTATTAATGTCTTACTTCTTATTGTGCCAACTACAATTGAATTAATTTCTCCTGAATTGTTTGTTGGTTATGCGTGTCTTGTTCTAATAAGATGCTCAGTGATAGCAGAGTAAGAGGTCCCTGTTTGTGGCTTCTCCTGTTCTGTGTGAGACCTCACCTTTGCTTTGGTCTCTGTTAACAGCAATAACCAACACAGTGATGTGCTTTCTTTAAAGCATGTATCACAGGGACTAAGGTTCTTTTGAGCTAGTCTTAGTAGGCTTCCAGGAAGCAGTGGTAGATGTGGTATCATGCAGCATGTCAGGGGTATCCAGATCTGGTGTCTTTCAAATCTGAATCATGCTCCTGTTTCCCTCTTTGGCAGGTGGGAAAGAAATTTAAAACTCCTGAATTAGCATTTGCTGTTTGTCCGTGCCATGCTCTCTGACAGAATCAGACTCATATTGGCTCTTTCTCCCGCCCTCTTAATTAATTTTGCTGTGCTGAGCAAGCGGGCTCCAGCAGGCTCAGTGCTGTGGACTGATCTCCTCATCTGCCTTTGATGTGTCTCCTGGGAGGGGGAGGGTGCACTGGAGAAACTCATCAGAGAGACCTGCTATTGCTTATTTTCATGCTGCCTTGGGCAGAGCTCTTCTCTGTCCTCTACTCTTACATGACTTCTCTTTCAACAGCAACTATATTGTCCCAATACAGTGGAGGTTTCTAAGTCCTGGGAGCTGTGGGGGCCTGTGGCCCACATAGATGTCACTGCAGCAGGAGCTCATGCACACAGATCCTGTCCACCCATGGCCTGGGATGGTGTTGAAAACCGCAGGGTGGGGCCTGGCTCTTGGGGCACCTGTCACCCTTTGTCTCCAGAGACTACACCTCACCAAGTCCACAGCCGAGGGTGCTGCCAGGGGGCAGCTGCTCCAGTGCGGGCCAGCAGGCCGTCTGCCTGCCTCAGGAGGCCATTTGCCTGCCTCAGGAGGCCATCTCCCTGCCTCAGGAGGCCATCTGCCTGCCTCAGGAGGCCATTTGCCTGCCTCAGGAGGCCATCTGCCTGCCTCAGGAGGCCATTTGCCTGCCTCAGGAGGCCATCTGCCTGCCTCAGGAGGCCGTCTGCCTGCCTCAGGAGGCCATTTGCCTGCCTCAGGAGGCCGTCTGCCTGCCTCAGGAGGCCATCTGCCTGCCTCAGGAGGCTCAGGAGGCTCAGCTCCCACCAAGGACATTTCCTTCCCTCCGCTGGTCGGCCCACATGGCGGCAGTGCTGCCCTTAGGCCACACTCCTTCCCAGGCCTCCTCTCTGACCCTGCAAATCTGTGTCCGGCAGCGGCTGGGCAGGGGCTACTTTCCTCCGTGGGGTGCAGGAGCTGATCGTGGCTGATGGGATGGGGTGAAAGAGAAGTGGCACCTCAGCCAGGAGAGCACAGGGCCACTCACAGCAGGCAGGTTGCCCACAGCTGCACTGGGATCGGTGAGGGCCACTGAGTTGAAACTCGGTTTTCCAGGGTGCTATCTGGGAATCTGCTGAGAGCTGGCTGCTAACATATGGAAAAATGAGCTTTAGGAAATGCTGGTGCCTGCCCCTACGTGTATGGCTGCATGTGTGCAGAGCAGGTGCCAATCGGCAGTGGTGTGTATCAGGCTGGAGTCAGAGCCATGGGGCACTTGTTTTCACTGCGCCAAAACCAGTAATCATAGCTCTTTATTTTTTGCTCTATTTTCTCTCTGTTTCAAATGCTTCTGTTCTTGCTGAAAGAATACTGACTATTAATGGGATTTAGGTCTTTCCCTGCTGGTTTAGTTTGGAGGAAGCCGCAAAGCTGCTCAGATGGCCACAGAAAAAGCCTAGAAGTACAGTCTTGGTTTGATTTTTTTTGTAAATTGCCCCACAAAACACATTAATAAAAGCTGGTTTCTAGACTACGTTGAGGCAAAAGCTCCCATGGGAAGATTTGACTACTCAATTACTGTTCCCACTTTCTACCATCAGGCCAGTCCTTGTGTTAGTTGCTGATATTTGGGCTGCAAGCATGCCGTACTTCAGTTCAGGGCCTTCCAGATTAAGTTTAGACATTGCCTGATTTTCATTTTCAAACGAAAGAGAACTCAGTGTATTCTGTGATTCTGTGAGAATATTATTTGTGCATCAAATATAACATTCTGCCCAGCATGAGTAGTAGGGAAGGGAAAGAAAGGGCAACAAAGTCTGCCTGGTTCGGATTGCTTAAGTCATAAATATTCATCACCTAAATGAAAAGATCTGGAGTTTTCATAGGAACTCTACCCACCAAACTGAAATAACTGTTACAGCCTTTGCCAATAAAATGCCAAATGAAATGGAAAAAAAAAGAAGCAATGTAGATTGTGTGAAGCAGCTCTTAAATCCTGAGTTGGGTGGTCAGAAACCAGAGGTTTCCAGCAGCAAAATACAGTTCCAGGTCTTGTGATCAAACATGTTTTAGCAAACACTGAAGGTGGAGAATATGTATGGTCTGGACTTTGACTGCCATTGCCTACACAAATCCACATCTTCACAAGCACCTTGTGGGCAGTCTAGCACAGGCTCTTCCTGGGACTTGCATTGTTTTATATGACTGTAGTAATTCACTCCTGCTACCTCTGGCTTGCTTTCTATGTCAATTCTCTTGTATTAAAACACCTAAAAACCCTTCACTGCTGGTTTTAATTACAAGTGTGTTAGCTGTTTCTCTACATGTAATAACTGAAATTAATGGAGAAAGCAGAGACGAGAGAGAGTGTAAATGCTCTTCACACAGAAATGCAATTACATCTGCAGGCATCTTTCCAACTATATGTTATGTAAAGTTTGGTGTATGTACATATGAATTAATTAGAATATTTATGTTTTCCCTTCTTACTTTCACAATGGATTCATTTCAGACACATTTTATAAGGTATTTCTGATTGTTAGGTAGACAGATGAGTATCTCCTCCAGGTGCTGTCATATCCGCCTCAAAAACCAAGGAAAAGAGAGTAGTACATGATTATTCCAGTGTACGTGCGCTATAGGCAAACACCTGATGTTGTATCCTCGCTGCATTGCTGACCTTCTGAAGTCAGTCTAAGTGCAAGGGCCTTTGAACAGCCTCGTGGAAGGGAGGGAAACACCTGCACCTGGGTGTCATTTTGCTAAGGACTTGCCTTCACCATGAAATTAAGTCAAGTCTGTGCCTGAGTTTCTTCTCCCCACTTGGTCTCACCAAAATAAAAGCAACTGCATGTAGCAACCTTAATTATTTGTCCTGAGACTCGCTAAGCTGTGCTGTGGGCTGTTATAAACTCTTTCTGGTCTTTTGGGGGTGTGTGATAGATTCAGAAGAAAACCCTAGCCTAAAGTGGCAGGTGGGTGGGCACAGCTTGTGTGCATGTGGCAGACTGGTTGCAACAATCTCTGACAGACTGTGCTTAATCAAACTTTGTCCCCTGTCCAAGCTGAAGAGGTTCTGCCGGTGGAGACCACTTAACCAGGTTTGTGGCTTGGTTCATTTATGTCGCTGTTGTAGTATCTGCTGCTCTCTGTACTCTCCCCAGTCCTACAGAGGGTCAGCATGAGGTGGTTGCTGCCTCCCTTGTTTTCGTGAGGATCTTGGTATCAGTCACTGCTCAGCTCCTTGTGGCAGATGGAAGCATGGGGCTGCTATGAGGAGCAATTTTGCCCTGGTTCTTGCTGCTGGGAAAGTCAGAAGAAATGAATCCTAGAATGCTCGCATACATTCCTCAAAGGCAGCAGCTGCAGCAGTGACCAGGTCTGAACACAAGAGGGAATGAATTGTAGAATTAACTAAGCAAAAATATCTTTGGGGTTTTTTTTATATTTTTCACCAAAAAAAAGGGGAGTAAAAGCTGCTGGGGAAAAAGTCAGACATATTTGTAAAAACAAAAAGGTTTTCTTTGATATGTATGGCTTACATTTAAAAATTTTGCAGTCCTTTTTTGAGCAGGAGTTTTTACGTGAAAAAAAAGTCTTTAGTCCATGTTCAATACTTCCAAAAGTGAAGCTAAAATGCCTTTTCAGGAAGCATTTGGACCTGGAAGCCTTTGATGTCTAGTAACTTACAGAGAGCTGGGATCAGGAATGATGATGTGACTCAGGTGAGGCAAATGGCAGCTTTACTTGTGGACCACAGAGTAAATATAATCCATGGAGGATGTTGTAATGTCATTAGAAAAATGGAACAACTTGTACATAGATATGTTTCTCTGTCTAAATCCTACACAGATGGAGAAAAGGGGATTCATCTGATATATTATTGTTTGTAGTGATTTTAATTTGCTTTTAAAGGAACAATAACAGTCCTTGTACTAAGTTGATTCAAATATCCTTACACGGGCAGTGCTAAAATAAATGCAAGATTTAGTTAAACTTTGTGGCCATAAAATCACAGATCATTTGTATCACTGAAGATAGAAACCAAAATCTGACATTAGTGAAGACAGCAGAAAATTTCTTTTTGCTATGCCACTCTTAGAAGGAGGTTCTTAAATAGGAAAGGTATTTGAATGTGCACACAGAGAACAATCTAGTGGTATTGTACTTACTAAAATATCCTAGACTGTTATGCAGTAACATTCTTTTTGAAGAGTGGAATATTTGAAGAATATTCCCTTTGAGTGGAAATCAATCAAATTAAAACTAAGTTAATCTAAAAAAATACACTATAATATGGATGATAATATTTCAAAAATGGAAAAAATATACTTCATAAAATACAGAAAGTTGCTACCATAATGCAAGTAAGATTTTTCAGCCCAATGTGCTGTTTTTGCTGCCTCTGTTTTCCATGCTAAAAATCTTTATTTCTCATTTTAAACCAAATTTTTGGTTTATATCATGACTCCTCAGGAGTATCAAGAGGAAGTTTTTATGCAAGACAGTGGTTTCTAAGATTTATATGACAAGCCTGGGTAAAATTCAAATTACTCTGATTTAATCCATTTGGAGCTGCTGCACTAAATCACTGTAGCTGTTGCTGACATACCAGCCCACAGAAACCTGGAAGCTGATGATATAAGTTTATCTGCGTATCTACAGGTGAAAACTCAGGCAGCCTTGAATTGCAGTAAGAGGTTTTTGCCTCTGTTCTGAATATATTTGGGGAATGAGCAGGGTCTGCTTCTTTGAGCACTCTGTGAGAAGCCTTACTGTGCTTTTCCTCTTGAAATAAATTGTCCTCAAGGTCATGCTGTCTTTCAGAATATACAGTAGGAACTTTCCCTTTCCCTTTTTTTTTTCCCCTACTGACACAGGCCATAACCTTATTTATTCAAGAAATACACATCAGGGAGCCAAATATTCATAAATTGCCTACTGCTTGCATGCACTTGACAAGCCTGCAGCTGGCCTCAGCGTCCTGACATGGGGAGGTTCCCGTTGGGAACCTGGAATTCCTGCAGTCACCCTATCTGTGCTCTTTCCTGTTTGAGAAAATCTCTGACATTCTAGGCCAGGACTTGGCTTACAGGTAAAAGAAAATAGAAAATTAAGAAATCTTTAGGCAGCTGTGTAAATCCTTTTGACATGGCTTTGAGTAAATGAGCAACAGCAGCATCAACATCTTACCATACTGATGCAAATTTCGTATCTGCTGTTATTTATAAATAAACTTTAAGGTCTCAGCCATTCCACTTGAAGCTGATTGTCTTACAGAACAATTGCGAGATCAACAGTGTCCAGAATTGCAATTAAGAGCATGAATTTTGAGAAATAGTTCATAGAAGCTACTTGCCCTGAGGGCAAAGAGACAACTGTGAATCCTGAATTGTAAGGCTGGCACTTGATGCACCTTTCAGCATCCATTACAGGGACTTAAAAATTTATATAAAGAGGCAAAGAAAAAAAGCTGTATTTCATTCAGATCAACTACCAAGTGACACTTTGTCCAAGCAGGGTTTAGCTCCCATTTTTCTCTGGGTTATGCTCCGAGGTTATGCTGTATTGATATTTTGAACAGGAAATGAAAGTTTCTGGGGGCTCTCTGTAAGTCACCAGATACAGACTCTGGAAATTGACTTGCAGCATTTACCTGCCACACAGGATTATGTACAGAAAGCTTTTGGCTGGAAGAAGTATGGCAAAATGTTAAGGTTTAGTTCTATTCTTGAATATATCCTTTCTGGCAGCTGCACTGAAGTGCAGCTATCGAGCCTCCCACAGTGTGCCAGAATCACAGCCCTTTCCTTCCAGTACAGAGAAGAGGCCTGCAGAGACAGACACACTAAAAATATTTTTCTCTTTAGAACCATTTTCATAATTTTATTTTCGGATGAATCAATAAATAAAGAACTCTGTTAGGATAAACAGAGTACTTGCAGTAGCTATAGTGCACACATTAAAGTTGGAAAAGGAGATTTGAAATGTTTCCATATTTCATAATAGAGCTTTAGTCAATTCTGTCATCACTGTGCTGAGCCAGATAATGTCTGGGAAGGAATACATGAGAGCTTCCCTGTCCTGTTTTGGGATAGAAGAGAGAGGGGTGCCAAGTTTGAGCAGGTGGAGGGAAGTCGTTGCTGTTAGAACATTCCTGAGCCTGAGTGCATCTGAGGTGAGGGCAGCCCAAGCAGGGTGTTCTGAGAGGCTCCGGACACAGTTGCGGTGCGTATGCAGTGGCCATTACATCATTGGGAGGGCAGCTGGGGAATGAAACTGATGTTTGGACTGGGAGTGTTTCCAAAACAATGCCAAGTTCTTTTTCTTTGTCCTCTCAGTTATACCACTTGTGTGCCTGGGAAAAGCAAAGCCTGTGAAACAACTCCACTAAATTGTAGGTGTGGAGTGAAATGCCTGGAGAGTAGAGAGGATAGGCAGTGCCAACCCTAGCCACTACCTTATTAAATTTAAGATGAAAGGTGTCAGCCCCTTCAGTCTCTCTTCAGACAGCCCCAGATTAAATTTTTTGGAATCCTGCAAGCTATTCTGCTTTGCTCAGGAAAGTTAATAACAATTTCAAATACCTGCCTTGTGGTGGAGGGACCCCTGACAAAAGTAGGTGGTTGGAACAGATGCCAGATCAGGAGTAAATCAGTTTCAGGATGGTGTAACTTCTTCCAATTGTGAAGTGTCTTGATCTTGATCTCTCTTATATACCCTGAAGAACTGGCAAGTAAAGGGAAAAGCCAGCCTCCAAATTTTCTTTGTGTTAGTGGATATCCTGCTCAAATGTGTACATTTTTTTCTTTCTTTCCTGCATTAGGTTCATCAGCTGCTATTTAAAAATATCTCCTACTCAAGGGTCTCCACTGTGTGAATCTCCTAAATATTGCCATATTATCACACTACCGCATCATTCTGTTGTAATTCCCAACTCGGACAACCTCTGCTGAAACAGGGCCAGAGTCAGAACAGAAAGATCTTTTTGCTTTCTTAGGGAAGACAGCTTAGTACCTGGGAGAAGTAAGGAAGAAGGTGAATTTCATTTTGTATTCCTTCCCATTCTCTTTTCAGCCATCCACCCCAAAGGAGAGTCATGAAAAGAGCAGCGTTCAGTGTATTGTGTCCTCTAAAGGGTCTGTCCTGTCACCTCTCCCTCCTCTGGTCACCATCAAAGCTAATGTGTATTTGCAGTCCTCTGTGGTCAAGGCTGAGACCTCAGCTCAAAAGGTAATTCCTGATGAGGAGCAAGCATGTTTGCTAATGAGCAAGCCGATCAGTTGACTTTTCAGAAACACTGCTTAAGCTAATTGTAGAGCTCGGAGGTAATGGTTTGTTTTTGCCAGACAAAATAATCTCCTCTCTGGCACAGGTTTGATGTGATCTACCTCAGCTATAACTTGCATTGAGATGGGAGGACCAGAAGATGTGAGATGTATTTCTACCTGGCAGTTGCTGTAAGGGGCCTGAGCAGTGCTTGCACCCTCAGCAGCAAGGACACAAGTTCTCTGCTAGAGTAGCTCATCCCAAGTTCAGGTCAGATGCTGCCCCCAAAATGTTACCTCTCCTAGAACAACACTTGGAAGGGGAAAAACATCTGTCACCCTTTACCAAGGAGGTATTAGAAGATCCTCTCCCATGTGTCAGCTGTATAAGCTGTTAAACGTGTTAGTTTTTTCTAGAAAAATAAAAATATTTGAGCTCTCAGACTGTGAAATGGAAAACTGTGTAATGGCCATACCTTCATTTCTGTGTTCAGTTCTCCTACTCTGGCTTTATGTGTGCAAGGGAAACCCTTTCAGAAGATAGATCTAAATATCTCTGCTGCTCTTGTTGCAAGGTGATTAAATTTTGAAAATAATTTTAATTAAAAACAGAATAAACTAGATAGAAGAAATCTAGTGCCTCCCCTACCTTCTGTGCCTCTCAAACCTGAGATCATTCCCCTTTGAGTGTCTGGTTAGGTGTTTCTGCTCCCCATGTGCAAAGCGCATTTTCTCTTCTGCTCTGTCTGACAAGGTATTTGCATCTTGTGCTAAACAAGTGAAACAAAGCCCTCTTTGAAGTTCATAAAGCCATTTATTTCAAAGGGGAACCATGGTGTGTGGCATGTTGGCGGTGAACTTGGCTTGAATTTATCATGAAATGCTGAGATGTTTTTTGTGTATTTTTATAAGTGACAGCATTAGCACCTCTAAAGACTATTTCACTATCTTCCAGGTAGAAATTCAGACAGAAAGGAGTATCTGAGTGAATGGAAGACAGTCAAGCACACTGCACAGACCAGTTTTCTTGACCCAGTAGACCAGCAGTAGCACCCACCCCCTGGGAGGACAGAGTTGCCTACTAGTCTGCTTCACCCACAAGCACCACATGCTTTACCCACAGGCTATTTCTTATACGTACATAAGGGAAACTCCCTTAAAACAGTCACTTCCTTAACCTTCGTTAAGGCCCTATGTAGTCTCATCTTTGATGCCTGCAGATCCCTGCCAGCTGGCAATGCCTGGCTGTTGCTGAGCAAAGAGTTCTTCATGTGTAATGGTGCTTGCCTTTCCACTTCCTCCTCCTCCCTGCCCGCGAGTCCGTCTCCTCCACCTGCTGCATCTTGTTCTAATCTGGTTTGTGAGCACTTTGGGGCAGGGACAGTCTAATTTATAGTGTGTCTGCATGCCTCCTAGCACCAGGTAAAAGCTATTAATTCACATCACCCTATACTTAGAGAAAGTTTTATAGGATCAATAGAGCTATGCTATTAATAATACAGCTGAAGTGTAGTAACTTCACAGTGTGTATCACTTCAGAACAGCCCCACAACCTATTACAGAAAGAGACTAATTTCCTCAAAGCTATGGCTGTAACCAGACCTGGGGTTTAGTTCTCCATTGAAGTATTTGTTGGTCCTCAGAACACTTGTCACAAAGACAAACCAGGCTGGGCATAGTGCAGGCAAAACTGATTTGAACTTGAAGAATTTCAGAAATGCTAGAAGCGTGAAGGAAACTTTCTCCTCAAATTACTGTGAGATTGCATCACAACTTATTTTAGAGTTTTCTTAATTTCTGCTTTGAAGTAATGACTTACATTTAACATTTCTGTAGCATCCTTCAGTTTAAAAATGATTAGCAATGTTTGCTCAAATGTTTCACTTGAGGGTTTTTTTTTTAAATTCCTACATAGGTGTTGGCTAAATAAGAGCAGTTAAGAGTGAGTAGAGTGGCAGCTGCTTATTGACAGTCTTGCTCTGTTGCTTTAGACCATAAGGTTGCATGTGGGTGGCAGTGTGATGGTCTTCCTTGGTGTGCACAAACCTGAGGAACCTGTGCACAAATGCTCTAGAGATGGGTGTGCCATATGAATGCTCCAGGCTACAGCAGGGCCCTTGGCAAGTGGCCACACTAGTGGTCAGGGCAGAGGGGCAGTCCCTGAGAGCATGAGCTGGGAGCTTTCACTGTCCCTTGGCCATAAGGAGCAGCAGCAACAACTTTGAGTTGGGGAAAGTTCTTACCATCCAGCCCCCAAGAGAATTGCCATTGCACATCTATGGTTTCAGGCTACTTGTCATGTTGACTGGTACTATGCAGTTGTGGCTCGGTATTATCTCATCTTGGGTTATTTTTTCCAGACTGCCAAAGGCAGTGTCTTGGTGTGACATTATATCCATGTTATTAAACATATGTACCCTGAGACACTATCACAAAATGACATCCTCTGAGCAGGGCATTCTAAGGCAGCCCAGACAAATACATGAAAACACAATGCTGTAGAGCTTTTTAAGGTGATGTTAGACCCCAGTCCTTGGTCAATGTGCCCAGACTGTCACACTTGACCTATCTGTGTGAGAAGCTACTTTAAAGCACTCTGACGAGAAGGCATTTGTCCTTTGCTTTGCCTCCCTTAAGCAAGTCCCATAAAGCTTTAGCAACATCTGTCTGAGCTTTTCAGCTCTGCCAGCAGTCCTTAGGGAGTTTGTGATTGCTGGACTGATACCCACTCCCCTGCAAGGCATTGCACACAGACAGGGGTCTAGGAAGTCCATGCATATTTGTGCACAACTGACTTTCTGCCAGGTGATTTTCATGTCAGAAAATTCCATCTTGCTTAACTGTAACCTCATCTTGACAAGGAAGTAGAAACACATGCTTGGTTTGATGTTCCTACAAACACAGTATGATTTACTGTCTTGGAGAAACCAGCTAGGACTTATTTTCCTGCTGTGACTTCCTTCTTCCAGGGCTTCACAAGCTCTTGGCACAGCTTTGAAATCCAGCCTGAAGAGTCAGGGGTGCTTTTGAGAGTGGCAAAAACAACAGCCGGGCCCTTGAGCTTGCCCTTCCTTCTGATGCTAGACAGCCAAATAAAAAGGAAAAGAAAGCTGTGGAGAGTTCCTTTATGTCCTGACTTCAGAGATCATGAGAATGGTTTTGCTTCGGTATTGTTTGCAGTAGAACTTGGAATATCTTACCAGTTGATTATTGATTTTGAATGTGTAGTAGAAATTAATTAGTCTTTAAAAATCAAGAGAATGTTTATCCTGTGACCATTGCTGCTATGTCTTTCTCAGGCATCATCATCTGAAATAAATGTTCATGTGTGTGAAACATAGTCAGTCTCTATTGCCTGGGTTATGTTACACATCAGCTGCAGCTGATGCCTATATGTAGCTATGCATACCAGCTGCACGTGTAATTCATCTTTAATAGTATATTGATGATTCCAACTGGGGGTTTTGTCTCTTTTTGTTTTTTCTCATGCTATTTTTAAATTGCTCGAATGGCCGGGCTTTCATTATTGCCACTAGATGACTACATTGTTTTGTTCCCTAGTAGATGTTTCAAAAAGGAGTGTAGTGGTTTACTGTCTGCTGAAAGTGGCTAATTAAGAATTGTATTTCTCAAATTAGTACTTGGAGCAGTTTCCTTGGACTGTCATGTGAAGAAAATTGTTTTAGTAATTTTCCCAAAAGGTCAGAAAGCTGTAACATAATGCAAACTTACTCTGTAGTTTCCTATAGATGAAGGTTGTTGGTAGATAGGCCTTGACTTATGATCTAATTAGTCTGTGCTTAAGGAGTGTCTTTTTAAATGTGTGTGCATGTGTTTGTGTGTACAGGTATCTATCTATCTATATAGACAGATAGATAGATATAACATTTTATTTATAAAGGTGATCACACTGTATGCCAGCTGAAGAACATACATTCCACTTAGTGTTATGGAAATGTGTTGTGAACAAACATCAGAAGAAAAGAAAAAGTTCAGAAGAAAAGCCTGGAGTGCTGGTGACTGAATAATGGTTAATGTGTTGGCAAAATCACTGTTCTTGGGTAAAATCACTCAGCAAAGAACTACTGTCTTTAACAACAGTCTTAACAATGAATAATAGATAGATCATACTTTGATTTGCATTATCAATATGCTGACGACTTCTTTTCTTCTCACATTTTGTGATAAGTCAGTGTGACCTAACCTCTGAAGCATCCACACTGTCATTTAAAAGATGAACTAAGGCCCATAATTACATAGAAATTCAATAAGTTTTTACAGCAAGTTTCCACTTCATTCCACACTTTATTCGTTATCATGAAAAGCAAATACTTTCTGACCTATATGTTTTCAGACACTCTGAGTGACAGCCTTCTCTTGCAGGCAAATAATTTCCTCTGTAAAATGAAGGGAGAGTCCTGTGTGGAACTTTCCAGGATAACCAGGACTCATCCCCAGCTGTGCCTGTCTTTTTTTGAAAAACAAACCATGTTCCTTCAAACAAAATTGTAACACTTACGCTCACAGTTCTTGCATCCTGGCCTGGGTTTGTAAATGTAAGTGCAGATTATGAGTGCATGTGCAGTGTCTGATATTTCTACAAAGAATATAACTGAAATCTCTCTTCTTCTGGAGATGAAAGCAAAACAAATTTAAGGATTAAATCACACAGAGGTATAATCTCCAAGGGAAACTTACTTTAGTTATTATGATTAGATTACTGTGTATGCTTCAGTACAGCAAAAGCTGTGTGCATACCATTTCAGTGGGGAATAATTTTTAGTCTTACAGCCTATAGTACATTATAATGCATTTCAGGAAGCTTGATAAATCATAACTGCAATTCTCAGACATCTTTGCTTTCTGATATTCCTATCGTTCTCTTCTAAAGAGAAAGGAAAAGAGCATGAGATTCATAAAAGAAAAGCTCAAAACAATTTAGTTAGACAAGTTTTAATCATGCTTTAATTACACATCCCTATATATGCTTCATGGTATGCAGTGTTTATACAGTTTATGGAAAAATAACAGCGTGCACCACTTCAGAGAGTCTAGTGTTGCTTTTTTACTGGTGTAAGACATGAGTGATCAAACCAGGTCAGCTTCTGTGCTTGTGCTGGGGAAGTCACCTGTGCAAAGTGTGAGATGTGGGAAATTAGGTCCTCCTGCACACAGTGGCTGTACACTTTTGCATGATATTGCTCACGTGGTGTGCCTTGAGGCAGCAGATCAACCCTCAGAGCCCACTGTAGACCCAATATTGGAGTACAGGACTGTATTCATAACTGTGTTAAGACAATGTTTTGCATCCCACTGTGCACAATAAAGGAAATCTACAACTCGGCTTCTGGGAAACAGAAGTTCATGGATTTCAAATTATGGCTTTTTTGGAAGATACATCAGGAACAGAAACTGGTCCTGATGTTTGATTGAATATGCAATAAATTAGACTAGCTAAAAGTAAAACAAAATTATATGGTCACAATATAGCAAATGCTAGAATTCGCATGTACAATAACCGTACCAAGGATCCTTCCACATCAATAGTGAATGAACTACACTAGAAGACTGCTATTTGGTTGAGTATTAGGGTTTCCTGTCCACACAGCCTGATCTTTATTCTGCCACACATACCATCTAATTTCACTGTTTGTGTGTACCAAACAATACAGTGTTTATAGATGCTTAACTAAAGAAGAGAGTAAATTATTGGCCCAAGGTCACACAGAGAGTCCCTTGGAGTTAGAACATGAGCCTAGGTCTTCAAAACCCTAGTCTGGTGCCATTACCATGAGATCAACCTTCCTGTGAAGACTGAAAATCCATATTGGTTGCAGTGTTGCACTATATACAGCTGCCTCTAGAATACTGTGCTCCTCACAGAGCACTTCATTACCAAGAACGTATTGATTGACACATTGGAGGGAGTTCAGAGAAGAGCAACAAAAATAATTAGAGAGTGAAGAGATTGACTGGAAAGATTGATTTAAGAGGGAAGATTAACTGAGATAAATATGTATAGCTTGGCTCACCTGCAACACAGTACATAAATCCGCAAATATTTAAAGGGTGTAAACAATCAGGAGGAAGAACTACCAATACTGGTCCAGTCTATTTGTAATTTGGTGGTGCCACATGCTGTTGTAAGCTTTCTCAGAGCTTTACTGGGTCACAAAGCCTACTTCTCAACATCCTCAGTGGAAAAATGCCTATTGGAGCTATGGGACCAGTGTGACAATACTACAGGATTCTTCTCTGGGCGATGGCAGGCACTGGGGAGCAGGCAGAGGTGTCACTTAACAAAGTCTTGGACTCTGTCCTGCCTGAGTCTGGAGGGTGTTTGTCGCAGAATGACAGGTGTTTCCTGGTCTAGAACAGCAGGACCTTAAGTCAGACTCATACCAAATGTGTGATATGCTGTAGAGGAGACATTGTAGTTAATACCTTTGTATCGGTTAATGTCGGTTGCCATGGTAACTATGGTACTTGATTATTGTGGTATAGCACAGCAAGAAACCAAGTAAAGACTGTGGAAGTTCTTAGTAAATCTGGATTGGACCATCCCAGCTTTGTTCAATGATAGAATGAGTTGGAAACAAGCTACTTCAAATAAATCCTAAAATAACATTTGAGATTCAATATTTTTCAAGGAGAAAGTGGATTTCCTAATAATAATAAACCCTCCATGACCCTGTAACTTTAATAGTTTCATTCAGTGGCTGCCATCAAATACTGATGGTCCAGAGCTTACTGGATGTCGTTGCTTATCCAAGAAAATTTCCATATCATTCTATGAATAGAAAAGGCATGTCTTGTTGTTGTCCTTGTAGTAGGACAGGGCTGATGTTCCCATGTCCTGAGGCAACCCACACCCAGTTTTGCCCATTGGTGTTGGTACACAATAAACAGATCAGGATGGGGACAGGGAAGGATGTTGTGTGAGATGTGGTTTTTTCGGCAGCATATCATTCTGTAAAGAGAGAGTGTGCTGATCTGTGAATTTGTGCCTGAGAACTAAACATATCTAAAACAGAATCAGATCGATGCATGCAGCTGTGAGAAGATGCTAATTTATAGTTGCATATACAGAAGTTTTCGGATGAGCTTTCCTGCCCTCCTTTTCTTCCTATGCAAGTAAAAGAAAAACTATAGCTTGTTCTCCCATTACAACCACTGGCTTGTACATTCCCCTTTTCTTTTCTTTGCAGGCTCTGTTTGTAGTTATACAGTCAGGTCTCCACAGAGTAATTTACTGGCAGAATCTCTCCCAGAATCCAGCTTGAAACCAAGCTGTAAAAACAGCTGAGAGTGTAAATAATTCATGCAGACAATATGACTTTTTTATGTAAATTCGGTGCATTAACCCTCTATTATAATGATGGACGACAGATATGGGCGACATTGCCTTGGTAAGAGCTAATGGATGGCCGCCATAAATTCACTGCACATTTTATTGTGTTGCTGGAAATTGTGCCTTCAGGCAATGCTGTTTACTTTTATGTAAAACTCAGGGTTCCCTAAATATTACAAATATTTTACATCCAACTCCTCAGCATTTGGGCACAGCACACAAATCAAGCTTTCTTCATTTGAGTTGTAATTAAAGGTTTGGGTTTTTTTCAGGGACAATTATCTAAAACTATAAAGAGAAATATGTTTTCCCCTTTAGATGTTCACTCATTGATGTATTAACAAAACCTTTGAAGAAAGATATTAAATAGCTGCAACATATAACTGCATTAGGCTATATGTTGTATGCATACATAACAAATTTGGAAATAGTTTCTTGTTACTGGTTTTTATTTTTTACCATTTCTTATGTGCTTAGTTACACATAAAAGATTCTTTTTTCCCCCACACATATGCTTCTCTCTGTAATTCATATCTGTTTTATCAGTGTAATTCTCTGAACAATGTCCTTGAGGAATTCTGTCTCTCAGTAAACATAGAAACTTCGGTTCATTGCGGGGAATTTTAAATAAAGAATTCCTCGTTTCTTTTTGTTTCCACATGTTACTGTTTTGTACAGACCTTAAGTAAATTGGGACGACACAGGTAATTTTTCTCACAAAAAATGGTCTCAATGAAACAGTAAACTTACTGTATATACTTAAGCATAATGTTTCCTTTATATCTTTTTTAATATATAATGATTGTTATAAGTATACATTTAATTCAGCTTAATCAAATGTTCAATTTAGTCTCATTGTACACTGCGGCTTTGGAAGAAGAAAACAAGCAAAAAGCAGCCACATGTAGAAAAGGATCCTATTGCTTCTGAGAGTGTGAACAGGATCCCATTCACAACAAAGGGAGGTAATGCCAGGAACAATGGTGTGTTCATCCCTTGACATGCTGGCCTAACACCAGTTGGCCAGAGGACCCTGATGACTAGAGCAGTCTCTGGGAAGGCATTGATGTGAGAGTTTATTGAAATCTATATTGGAATTTTTGAGGGAAATCTTGTAGATTAGCAGTGATAAAAGCATCTTCTTTCAATGGAATGTGCCACTTCTGGCAGTTTTGTTTTGATATCTGTATGAAAAAATGCTGCACAAAGTTGACTAGGAGTGACTACAACTGAGCCAGCTCCCATAGAAATGCATTACACCTTCAAAACACTCCAGTTCCCTGAGGATTGAATAGAAAGCACACTCTAAGAGAGGTAAAAACCACTGAGTAGAAGGGGAATGCAACAACTATGGGGAGTGGGGAAGGGGAAGGGCTAACAAAATGAATCACATGTAGTATTAAGTAAAGTCTAGCAGTTTAATTACACATAAACCTATTTAATAATTGGGTTTATTTTGTATCCTGGCTGTGCATGCTCCTTTCAACTATATTAGGAATGTCACAAGATAAAAGGACAAAACCGATTACCAAGGGCACTCACTTATTCTTGGTCTTCAATATTGACTGAGACTCCTAAATTTGGACTTTCAGATTTTGCACTTTATTCTTCTGACGTGCTTTACTGCCCTGAAGCCACTTTGCAAAATTCATAGCAGCTTTCACATGCTCTGATGCTTCTTGGGACCAATTCAATCTTGAACAATAGATGTGTGTGCAGTAGAGCCAAGAAATGTTACATAGGAGGTCATAGGCTTATTCCCCAATAACATTTTGGTTTGTAAAGTATTCCACTACACAAAACACACACAGGAGACAGGATTAAAAAGAGACCATAGCCAGTAAGACAGAAAGGTGTCTTAAAATGTAAATTGACAGCAAGGCCTGGGATATGAGCAGGACACACTAGTCAGTGGAAATTTTATAGAAAGAGTTTTCAATATCTTACATTATTCAGCCATTTAACAAATCTCTCTTGGGACAGAATCTGGCCTTCAAAAAAAACAAATAAAAAGCCACCAAAAAAAAAAACCCTAAAACAAAAAACCAACCAAACAAAAAAACTACAAACAAACAAACTAAAAAGACCACAAAAACAACAAACAAACAAAAAAACCCTGTTGGTTTTTTTTTCCTATTGGTTAAAATACAGGTGTTTTTGTAATTCATACATCGAGAGAAAACCAGTTTTCCAGTCTTGTTCCTTGCAGTGCATTTCCATGCAGAGCAGACAGAGACATGGATTGCTAGGAGGAGTTATGGAGCAGGTTTCATCTGTTTGAAGGAAGTATTGTCTATGATCCAGGACATAACCTTGTCCAGTGTGGTCCCAATCTCTCTTCCATATGTAGAGCAGAGAATTCTTCTGGTTAATGACATGCAGACCATAAGGCATCATTCTGTCCAGGTATGCAGTTTAAAGGTCAAATGTTCTGAACACTTGAATAGTAATTTCTGGCTGTCACTCTGTTTTGGATAGTTAGCTTCTATGGAATTTGTTGCAAGGATTACAAGACTTTGGTTGCACAGGGGAAACAGAACTTTCTTTCCTGTGCTGTGGTGTCAGCTGTGTCACTGTGTATCTCAGAAGTGATATAATGAAAGGGAAATGTATTCTGAGATGGGAGTAGAGCTTGAAAGCATAGGGGCTGCCTTGTAGGATTATGAAGAGAACATCTCTCTTCCTCATGATGAACACATCCCTGGGTCAGTCCAAATACAATCTGCAATTATACATTGGTACAAATCAGAGTCCATAATGAGTCCTCCTTAATTTCCTCCAGAACAGTAATGTTCTTATATTCTTCACAGAACCATGGTTTGTGTTGGAAGGGACCTTTGAAGATCATCTAGTCAGACACTGCTGCCATGGGCAGGAATGCCTTTTACTTGGCACTGTAATAGTTTTCACAGAGAAGTTGTGGATGTCCCCTGCTTGAAAGTGTTCAAGGCCAGGTTTCAAGCAACCTGGTCTGGTAGAACATTGGAACTTGGGGGTGGAACCGGATGATCTTTAAGGTCGTTTCCAACCCAAAACATTTCTGGATTCTATGAACAGGATGCTCCACATACACTGTGGAGCAGGTTTCAATTTGGTTAATTTAGGGCTCATGAAAAGAATAAGGCCCAGATTGCCCACCCATTTCTCATGTCCAATTGCAGCATTGTCAATACAAAGATTTTTATGAGCCCCCTTCTTCTGTTTAATACATTTAAGTACTGCACTCTGCATATGAAGAATAGTGATGTTATCAGAAAGCATTCAAAAACATGTGTTTCAATGAAATGTGTTGACAACTGCTGAAGTAAAGTTTTTGTTAAGTCCCAAGAGTTTATCCATGACAAGCAGTATTAATGAATTGAATTAATTAAAAAGCATTTCAAGATGAAACAGGACCTGTTCTACGTAAAATGCTCTATACATTAGACAAGCATTATGGAAATCACTGCTTTGTACTACACTGTAATGCAGCCATTTATAAAAGCTTCTCAAGATCCATGGATAGCAGTAATTTGGGTTTAGCATGTCTTTGAAATTCATTGAATACAGCATGTGCTATTTAAAAGCATGAAATCTGGATGGTTACACTGCTATCAACATTTATTTGGCTTGAAGAGGGAAATAAGAGCTCAACGTTATTGGAATGAGTGAGTGGGCATGGGAACAGGGTGAAACTACGGAGGACTTTGCAAGCCCTGGCAGAGGCTGGTGCTGACATTTTTAGGGAACAGACTTGTCTGGCAATAACTCAGGGTCCTGAGCTGGTCTAAAATGGGAGTTGTTTTACTAAAAGGGCGATTTGTCGTCTCTGTTGTTCCTCTGCCAAAAACTTCTCCCCCGTTTGGACCAGGCTTGTTCTTCACCATGTCTTCTCCTTTTTCTGGTTGTTTTTGTGCCTTGTCTAAGAGTAATACCATCAGCAGTGACCACTGGCATTACAAAATAGCAGTATTCCACATCACGAACCACTACAATGGACAAAATAATCTTATGAGTGTGTGAGATGTGGTTTGTGTGAGTTTCTGGCCATGGCCCTGAGAAGCCATTCATGAGCAAGGGTAGTGCAGTCCTACAGCAGGACCAAAGAGGTGGGTGTACACTGGTAGCCAGGAGCAAAGGGCAGTTCTTCCTCACTGGGCCAAAATCAGTCATAAAATGAGAGTTCTTGGCAGGAAGCTTATCTCAGAGGGAAATGTCTACCTGTTTGCACACAGGGAGAATTCTTACTTAGGTTGAATTAGGATTGTGGCTTAGATTTGGTTGAGTTATTGTTACTCTTAACAGTACCCACACACAACACATTAATACAATATATCTTCAAAATATTATTTTGTTACATATTCATAAATAAAAATTTGAAGGGTGAAAGATGAGAAACTGTGAAAGACAATATGCTTTCATACGTGCATGGTGAAGTTTATTTCACTATATATGTCTCAAGATTTGGCTTGTAGGAGACTATTTCCAATGGATCCACCTTTAGCTATCTGCTTTGTAATTCCTCTCGCTCCTAATAAAGGAAATTACATCCTTCAAGGAGAAGTAGCCAAAAAAACTGTTGGTATATTTGAAATATTGTAATATATTAATACTCACAATTCAATCAAGAATATGGCTGTACAGTAGAGAAGAAAAAAAAATCCTATACAAAATTAAGGTCATGTTCCTCAAGCAATATACACAGATATTTAAAGGATGGTAATATTTGCTACTTAGCTACTGTATATGCTTCTAAAAATTAGTTTGAGACATTGCTTGGAATATCAGTAAATGTGACAGGCAGCCTTGTTGGTTAGCAAAAGGGATAATTCACTTGGCCCTTAGTGTGCTAGGGAAAGAGCAGCCAAAATTGCATCCCAAAGTGCTTTGGGAGACTGTTCTGTAAAAAAAATAAGAGAGCTTGCTCTGCTACTTCACTATAACATGAGCAATATGTTTTCACTTGTCACAGGTAACATTTGCATTTAGTATCTGCATGTAGAGAACTTCTAAGCTTTCTTATACTGGCTAAACCAGCCCAGGTAGCATTTGGACCTGACCAAAAGAAGTCTCTCCCCACTGGCTAGGTGCTGTGCTGCCTGTAGAGCAGTATCTGCTAAAACGAGGTCTCGCATTTTCTGTTTCCCTTCAGACTCTTCTTGGCAACTAGATTCCACAAAGGACCAAAAAGCCTTTTCTATGTAGTCATGCTATTTTTGAGGGCTGAAATAGCCTGGCTCCTCAGCACCTGTCTAGAGCACCTGGCACACTCTCTGTCAGGCTGAGTGACCAGACAAGACCCCAATATGCAGCACAGATGGGGTGATGGAGGTAAAGGTCTAGGATGCTGGGCAAAAACAAGTTGCTGCTGACAGATGTTTTACATTGAAGTGTCTATGGGACTGGCGGTGGTGGTGGAAGACCTGTGTTTGTAAGAGCCATACATTGTCAAACTGTCCATGAGACCTATGGCTCAACTGAGCCTGGGCTCCCAGAAGACACAGATTTTTTAACCAGCTACTTGCATAGTCAAATGGTCATCTCTAGGGTTACTTAACCAGCTGATCCCAGAAATTGCTTGAAGATATAAAGATTGAGACAAATTCTGACTGTTCCCATTACCAGGCATATTTGTTAATTTTCAAATTATCAGTCTGCTGCATACACGTGTATGTTTCTTCACTGTTGTTTTTCCATTTAGCAAACTGTTTTTCTTGTGATTCAGCTCAGTTCTGTGCTGTTGGACTAGCACGTTTAAGTAAAAATATCCAAATTTTTCCTAATCAAATTTTTACCAAATTTTAAAGCACAAATTTTGACTTGCTCTGTCCAGAGGTGGGAAGGTAAATAAAATAGAAGACAAAGGCTTTTGTGGAAGAAACAACAGTAAAAAGGGCAGACAGACATGGTGGTAATGGAATAAGAAATATTGCTTTTACCATTTCATTATAGAGAATAATAAATACCTTTAACCCAGACAAGATAGGCTGTGATCAGAAAGAAGGGAAGAAAAATGGTGTTTGACTCTCTCCTTATTACCAGAAGCTCAAGATAATATTGCAGCAGCCCTGAGACACTTGGTCAGACATGATGCCTTATATTTTCATTTACTTCTAAGAGTAGCAGAATGATCCTTGTTATTGGTTCTTGAAAAATAGTTTTCTCTGACTCTTGGGAAGGATGGCTGACTTTGAAATAGTTTCTAAAATACAAATTGGAGAAGACTCTCATGAGGCACTTAATTTTTTTTTTTTTTTTTGGTTACAGCTGAGAACAGCATCTGTAGTAGTTAAATGAATATGAGTATTAATCACTTCAATTTATGTAACTTTCCCAGACTATGTAAAAACTACTATTTGAATTATGTTTTGCAAGTAGTGATAGTTGGACTTCACCCTAAAATCCTGTCTGGAACCTGTATCTTACCCCAAGTGGAGTAATTTTGTATTCTCCGTTCTACATGCAGTAGAACAGTAATCAGAATGGGATATCATCACTGAACTGCTTATAAGGCACTGGAATTTAATGAGTATTAAATAAAAACAAAATAAATCCTTGTAGTCTTCTCTGAGGATAAATTGCTCTGTATAATAAGGCAGAAAGTAACACTTCAAAACCCAGGGCACCTCCCAACCTTGGATGTTTGAGACAGGGCAGGTGGGTTCTCTAGACAGACACAGCCTCTCTCACACATGCAATGTACTCCTGAGAAGAAGGAAGACTGATCCCTTGCTGAAATACTGGCAGGGAGGGTCATCTTAGGGGCTGTTTCTTCAAAGGGGCAAATAAGCAGTCCTGCCACACAAACTTGAAGGTAAAGCATAGTGGAGTTACCAGTTCTAAATAGTCCACAACCTCACAATAATACAACAAAAGTCTAGTCAGCAACCTTCAAAACAGGGTGAAGATATTCATCAAACCTGGTGAGGTTTCTATTAATTAGTGCTGTTAAGTGGTAGTTACATTTTTGTTACCATTGCTACTTTGAAATTTAACTAAGAAACCTAATGGGGCTATTTTTGCAAGATGTTGATTAGAAATGGCAATTCCACTTACCCATACAGCCTCGGCACAGAACCATCACACATCAATATTTAATTTAATTACTGATGTTGTGGTGCAAGTCACATCTAATTTAAGAGATAAATGTGCTTAATTAATAATGAGATAAAACACATAAAGTATATCACCTTTTGTCATATAAGCTTTATTAGGTATAGTAAAAAAAGACACACATGAACATTGGAAAGGCCCTGGCATGGTGCTCTGTGTCTCTGCATTATCTTTGTCCTTGGAGTTACCTGAGCTCAAACTGCATTGTAAATATGACACACATCTGCAAGTGTCAAGGGCACCAGCCTACGTAAAGGCACACTTGTGTCTTGAGTAAATTCATCATTTACTTCCAGGTTTTTGCATAATTAAAAACTGAATTTTCGTCTTGGATTATAGGTAGCATCTATAGAAATTAATTTTATCAGGTTTGATCACAGTATTCTCATTTGTGTTAAATGTAGCCTGGTACAAAGGCTGGGTGTGCAAGAATTCATTTTGCATCAGCTTCCTTTGGAAGTGAGCCTTCTTCCCATTGGCACTGGACATCCTCTACTCAGAGCTTCCTACAAGAGCCCATTGAGAATAGTGTATATGATTGTTGTACCACAAGGTAGAGTTCTGGAAAGGTATATGCAGAAAGATTGCTTACCACTTTGTAAAGCCTTGGGGGAGAAGAGGACAGACAGCCAGGCTTTGAGGCTGGCTATGATGATTAACCATATTAAAGCAGCTTCCAGGCAGGACTAGGTCCCCATTTCACAAAAGGCTTTGTAACAAGGACTGGCACTCTTAGCCTCAAAGACTTACAGTTAAATTCAAAATAAGTGGATAAACAGGTACCACACAACCAGCGCACCAGATCTGCTGAAAAAAAGGAAAACTACTTCTGTTCATTTTTGAAAGAAGATCAAAGCCTTAGTGGGTCCCCCTCTGTTTGCAGTGTCCTTTGTAGGCTTGTGTTTCCAGGGGTTCACAAGCTAGCACTAGAAGTTTGTGTGGGTTGAAACTTGCTACGCAAGATCTTTACCTGGAGGCCATTTGGTTTGATGTGTTTGACAAAATTTTAAGAGCTCCTAAGTTAACTATGCCAAATAAATAGTTTCATAGAGGCTGAGAAGGTTTTTGAAACTTTCTTCAGGGAAAATTCACAATTGGCAGAAAACCTATGAAAACAAAAGCAACTCAAAACATTGTAACCTACTGAAACACATACTGCTCTCAGATCCATTTGTGGTCCTTTTTTCTATGTTATATATAACTATTCTAATATTATTATTGGGAGTAACTAGTACAGTGGGAACCTGTTGGGCCATCAGGAATGGTTAGTGAAGGAGATGATTGCAGTATGGTCTGAAAGCTTCCCTTAGACACAAAAAGAGCCAAACAGAAAATCAAGACTGGAAAAGCCTTCAGCTGTCCAAGCCTGCCTTAAAACCCACTCATCCAAAAGAAAACACTAGAGAGGGGAAGACTAATGCACAAAACATCAGTGTTTTACTGCTAATAGGCAGGGAGAAATGGAAGTGCCAGTGATTGCAAGGGAGGGAGACTCTACTTTGAGGATAATAAAATAGGACTGCTGTTCTTTTCAGGTCAATGACCCAGTATTGTAGGTGGTCACTATGGCTGGCACTGTGATCTGTTAGTATGATGGACATACTGGCAGAGTTTTCAAAGGATGTGACTCAGGTGTGGAATTCAGCTGTGCTAAGCTCACACCTCCTTGTCAGCTGCCAGAAGTGGGAAAGGCATCCTGGGACCTGTTCCCTCGAATTACATTCCCTGGTCTTGATGAGTAAATGCATCCAGAATAGGAGAATGGGGGATGGAGGAATTTGTGGAACCCATAGAGTTCCATCAGCCAAACCAAACAGGGTGAAGTGGTGTGTTAGGAAGACTTTCCCCATGAGACCAACAGCCTGGATGAATAGCCAAGAAAAGTATTGGAAATGAGAACTAATCCTCTTTGAGAAGAACCTGTAATTTTCTCCCAGGAGAGAAATAATGCTACAGTTGGAAGGACAGGTAAGAGCAACACTGTCTCCAGCTCTGTCTGAGCATAATGCTTGCATGGGGACACTGAGGCTGAAAACCACCAGAATGTACAGGATAGTGTGTGCTTATCTGAAGAGAGAATGGATGAGATAACAGCATCTCTCTCAGTGATTGGCTTTCAGGAAATATGGAACACAAGTTATACAAATACCATGGGTATACCCTGGGTAGAGACAGGTTGTGGTAGCTGTACCAGGATCAGTAGCTAAAAGGAAAGTGTAGCATAAAATTAGGCTCTTGCAGTGGAGTTGCATAGGTTGAGGCTTTATCCTACTATGTGCTTAGCAGTTGCATTGATACGTGAGGCACAAGAGTCCCGTTCCATCTTCCTTACAGGGCTGCTTTAGTAAACATTGATTTCTTCCAGGTTTATATTGTCATGGGGAAATTTTCTAGGTTCTCCTGTGGCAGTGTGGACTGTGTGTACCATGAATTACACCCATGAGATGCATGGATTAGAAAATTGACTGCTCCTTCAGGGAGTCAAAGGAATGCAGGAAAATATTAATATTCTCAGTCTCTTCTCCCTTCCAAATTCATATCTGTCCTCACTGGGGAACAGCTGAGAACAGTCTGGCCCAGACTAGTGATTCCAGTGAGCACATATAATGCCACTAGCACCTACATGTGTTAAATTCTCCTCTTCCTCTTTGTGCAGAAAAAAATCCTCCTGCACCAAGCCGGTAGCTCTCTGTTATGGTGTAGCAGCAGCAGCAGGAGCCACTTAGCCCAGGCAATTGTAGTACTTCTCACCTGCCCAGCCTGCCTGAGTCTCCCAGGCTTGCCTGTGGGATATTGTCAGAGACTGAAATAGTTCATGCCTCAAATACTGATATAAGTTTTGCTCGTTATAAAGAAACTACAACCAAATAAACCTCCCTTGAAGATACCTGACACTGGGACTTTGGACTGAAAGTCAAACTGCTGAGATGAGATAAAGGGAAACCTGTTGTTCAGTCATCTCAGGCTGAAGGAAAGGTATGCATCCACAAAGGCCAAAGCCTGCAGCTGTGCTGAGATGGGGGGAGAGCACAGCTCACAGAAGCCAGGTTTACACAGAGCTCCCCCTCCAACTGACGGGGTAGGAGGAGGTTTCAGGTGAGTGGCNGATCAACACTACATCATTGGGATCCACAGATGATGATATTCTTTTATTGTGTCTCTGTCACTCTCCTTCTGTCCCCCCCACCTCTTTCCTACTTCTCTTTTTCTCTCTTTTCTCTCTCTCTCTCTCATATTTACTATACAATAAAACCCGTACTATTGACTGGCAGATGGTCTCGTTTGCTCCTTAATTCAGGCAGAGGTATTTCTAAAGAACCTTAATAATTGAATCATAACAGATATGAACTTGAATCTCCAGCTCTCCTTGTCATTCGCATCCTTCCTTGAGGCTTGCTTTTGTATTAAAGTGCCTGAATCTGGTCTCAGGATTCAGAAAGGCAGCATTGTCACTGGTGATTACAAATACCAATTACTGCAGATTAGGATATACACCTATGTACCATCCAGGAAAATAGGCTGAAGCAGATTAAAAATTAAAATAGTAATTTGACAATGAAATAACAGTCACCCCATCCTTTCAGTACATAACTGTGTCTGGCTGCTGCACTTTATAGTACCTGCCCAATATTCTCCCTGTTTGGTCTTTATACTTGGACGTGAGAAGCCACAACTTATTTAGACCCTCTTTTCTGTGAATGAGTAGTTAAAAATTGTTTCTTTCAATGCTCATTATTTTGCACTTGTCTATTCTAGTAGGTAATGGAATTGTGTTGCAGAAGACTCACAGCTGGATATGACAGTCAGAACCAGATGTTCATACAATAGGCCAGACACAGCTGGTTCTCTGTAGCCGGCAAGAGACGTAGAACAAGTAAGTGCAGAGACAGCAAGCCTGAAAAAAATCTAAGGTAATCAAGCTGAATATGCCTGGAGTTTTAGGCCATCTGGAATATTGCCAGAAGGCTGTTTATTCTGATGTCTACACTTGCTGAATGGAAATGCTTCGTGTGAACTCAGAGCTTGAAGTAATACAGCTTCTCTCCCTTTTTCAGCATTCCACTTCCTCTAAACAGTGTTTCTTGCTTAATAAATTGTGCTCTACAAACTTAAGTGTGATTTTTAAAAAGCAACAAACCAAACCTTAAATTTATTCCCTGGCTATTTATGAGGATAGAAGGAAACTGGTGCATTACCGGAGAATAGAAAGGGAGAACAGTGTCACAGATGAGGAGAGTTAAAGTCTGTAGGCAGTGCAATCGGCTAGATGTGTTGTGAATCACTGGAGAGATATTCTTTGTCCCATTTATAGTGAACTGGGAGAGAAATTCCCACAAGCACTTTTACCTACTGTTGTGTGCACACTCACCTTTCTGTACCCAGTGAAACAGATTGATCCCACAATGCCCCATCTGGCTCAGTCCTGCTGGCTGCAGTTTTCTCCTCACAGCCAAGCAGCACCTGCCTTACTGTCAGCGTGAAAGCTCTTGGGACTTCCATTTTACAAAAATTTTGGTGTTGATAGTGGTGGTAAGCATGTTCCTATGGAGATGAATATTTGCCTATGATGATTTCTCAGCATCAAGGGGGATTTTTGGATAAACAAGACAAAGAAGATCAGAGACAGAAGGACCACTATCTTAGAGTTGCTGACAGGGTAGAGGTCTCTTTGAAGACACTGACTTCCTCAAGACTCTGTGCCTCTGTGCCTCTATGCCTCTATAAGGAAATGAGAACATCTCACATGTGAGACACAAGTTACCTGGTCAAGGAGTGATGTCCACTGGTGCAACAGTAAGCTCTTCTAAACACACAATAATCTGTCTTTTCTTGTATTTGGTTTTTAGCAGTATTTCCCTGATCATTGTACTGATGCATTCAGTATAATACTCAGAGAAATCTTGGGCCCTCACACTTTCCTCAACAAGTAGCAACATAGATTTTGACACCTCCCTACCTCGGTGTGTGCTGAGCAATTACCCTGCTGTAGCTGTCATGGAGCATATGCAGCTGCACTGGTGACGATTTTGCCCACTGCTGTCAGTACCATTCCTGGTTCTTGGATGCAGCAAATGAGCTTTTTTTTTTTTTTTTTTTTTTTTTGCTCAGGCATATGGTAGTTCTTCAAGTGTTATTACTGTTCTGTACCAGTTTTGGTGGAACTAGAGTTCATTTTCTTCATAGTAGCTCATATGGGGCTGCCTTTTGCATTTGAGGTAAAAAGAGAGCTGATAACACACTGATGTTTTAGTTATTGTCAAACATTACTTACACAGCATCAAGGCCTTTTCTGCCTCTCAGACTGTTTCTCACCATGAGGAGGCTGGAGTTGAAGGAGGAACTGAGAGGGGACACAGCTGACCCCAACTGACCAAAGAGATATTCCACACTATATGACAACATGCTCTGCAATAAAAGCCGTGGGGAAGAAGGGGAAACATTCAGAGAAATGGTGTTTGTGTTCCCAAGTCACATTAGGTGTGCCAGAGCCCTGCTGTCCTGGGAATTGCTAACATCTGCCTGCCCATGGGAAGTGGGGAATGAATTAGTTGTTTTGTTTTGCTTGTACGTGCAGTTTTTGCTTTACCTCTTAAACTATTGTTATCTCAACACATGAGTTTTCACATTTTTCTCTTCTGATTGTTTCCCCCATCTCACTGTGGCAAAGTGAGTAAGTTGCTGCATGGTGCTGAGCTGCCTGCCAAGGCTGAACCACAACATGTCCCAAAGGCATGATCAGTTCAGCAGGTTCTCTGTGAATGCACCATAGCTCTCTCTCAATTTCCCTGTCTTTGCTGAAGGATACAGTGGACTTCCTAAAATACTTATGGAATATCTGTTCCTTAACCTGACCCAGATAACTGATGTGTTATGCTATGCTTTGCCATAAAGAAGTTACAATTTTTCTTTGATTGTTTGGTTTCCATTTGCAGAGAGGTGAACTACAGAGTACTCAAGTTGATACCTTTGAAGGACATGAGATTTTAAAACAAATAAAAGATCTACTGTGTGTTATAAGCAATAATCAATAATTAAAAGCCTTGTTAAAACATTGTTGAAGAGTACGTCAGAAGAAAAGTAGTTATACTGCATTTCATGCTTAATTCACTGTCAATTGGCTGATTGTTAACTTCCCTCCAGCTAAATCTTGTTCAGCACAGAGAAGAGAAATCAAAAGCATTCTAGCTTTAACAAGCCTAGCGTTTCAATCATTCATCTCTGCCCGCAGGCTCAAAATCAATGTCAACAGACGCTTCATTGCAATTTTATCAGCCATTTCTGCATGACACTGTTTTCTTTGCTGACCTGACTGTCCCTGAAAACTGTCTGTGGGAATCAGAATTCATCTTAAGCAAAACACCAGACAGACCACACTTAGTCTTACCTAACCCATGGTAGGGTTCGCTTTCACCGAGATAATACAAGGGCTGCTGTCAGCCCGAACTGCCTAAACGGCCCAGTTTAGGCACTCGGGTGCCGTGCGTGGGCACCTTGGGGTCGGGGCCGGCCCTTCAGCACCCCGGACAGTGCCAGCAGAGCTCCTGCCCGGCCGGCGCTGCGCTGCGCTTCCCCCCGCAGCCCTTCTCCGCCTGACTTCCTCCTCCCCAGCCCTCCTCTGCCTCGAGTACCAGCCGAATTCACATGCACCAGGATAGCTTTACGTGCATAAATAACTCTTAAAAGACAAAGAAATTGAGGGGCGCTCAGGCGCAAAAATTTTTCAACCTACACGTGCTTGAATTGCCTGTAGAAAATTGTATCAAAAAACAGCAGATAACCACGTAAAATGTATAAGGCATCACAGGCAATCATATTTGCTTCACAATGACATCACATCAATAAATTGAGACTCACTTCTGTGAAAAGTATCAAGAACAAGAACTAGGTTGAAGTCTGAATTCAGATGCTAGTGGTGTTTGGGTCTTGTCAAGCTCTTAAGGAACTGGAATTGGTAATAGGCTGCTTTCTGCCTGAAACCAGGGTGTCTGATTGCTGCACTTGCACTGCAAGCAATGTAGTAAGGCATATTACACCCAGGAATGACACAGGAGTGGTATTTCATACTTCTTGCTGTTTCCAGACCTGGCCCATGGTGCTTCAGCTTCAGCTCACACTTTTGAAAGAACTGATTCACTTTTGGGATTTGTGGTTCTCTGCCTGCTTGCTTCAAGAACAGGGTACACCAACCCAGCATCTGGTGAAAAGAGTAGAGTAGACTCACCATGGTTACCCTTAACACACAAATTGGTTCTTCAGCCATTATTTTCATTCACCTTGGACAAATGACTTAGTTAAATGATGTAATCTAAATGTCTTCACCAAGACTAAGAGAAACCTGGCATCTGTCCAGGCAGCATTTGGTCACTGCTGTTACTGAGGTACATGGGAGCCAAGCCAACAAAATTAATTTCCCTTTCTCAGAGATGTTTGCAAACACTGACACAATGCCCATGGATCAGATAAAAGTTATGGAAGTTCATTAATTTAAATAATGATCAGGAGGCTCATTCTGTTCCTCCAGTTTGTGTCATGTTTTTGTGGAGGCACCTACAGACAGGCAAAATAAAGTACAGGTTGCGGCAAACACACACTGTTTACCACTTGTGGCTGAAGACCTGAATTCTTCAGCTGATCTTCTACTAGTTTCAAGCATATTTGCCTTAATAGTTAACACTAAATTTCTATTTCTGTTTTCCCAGTTTTGCTTCAGGTTTGATAACTACTTTTGTGACACTTCCATTTTAACAGAAGTGTTTTTTCTCTTCGTGAAAAAATGATATTCACTAGGCAATTTTACAAACATTCCTTCACTGGAATGGTGTTACACCTTAGTTTATTCTTGGGAACATGTGAATCTTCTTTTAGTTTTTCTCATTTTTGTTTTTCAGTGCAGCATCTCAGTTCAAATTGTGACTGCATGTTTGTTGTGGTTTAGAACACTCGCCAAATGCCAGGCACCCATGACATCTGCTCACTCCACTCTCCCCTGCCACAACTGGGTAGAGGAGAGAAAAAAATTTAACACACAAAGGGTTCATGAGTGAGATAAGGACTGGGAGAAAATTCTCCAAGGACAAAACAGGCTCATCTTAAAGCTACAAAGTGAGATTTATTGCAAACAGAGGAGGATAATGAGAAGTAAAATAAACCCCTTAAAAGGCACCGTTTCTCCGCTCATCCCCCTCCATCCTTCCCACCAACAGTGCAGGGCACAGCAGGGTGTAGGGGTTTAGGTCAGTTCATCACCAGAATCTTCTTCTGCTGCTTAAGGAGAGGAGTCCTTCCCCTGTGTTGCCATGGGGTCCCTCCCACGAGAGACAGTTCTCCACAAACTCCTCCAGCATGATGAGCAACTCCTCCATCTCATGAGCAGCAGCACACACACATGCTGCTGCAACTTTAACCTCCTCCCACAGAGAGACAGCCCTCCCAAAGTGCTGTGGCATGGGGTCTCTTGTCCACAGGGTGCAGACCTCCAAGACCAGGCTGTTCCATATTGGGAGCAAGGCCTTTCCCTCCACTGGAACTCCCACTGGATCACAGCTTTCT
>VZTX01028060.1:208658-224482 GCA_013400915.1 Pardalotus punctatus
CCCCAACCCCACCCCACCAAAAATTGGGCCAAGCAAAACCAACACAATATTCTTTGTCAAGAGATGCTTCTAGTGTTGATAGAATCACGTAGAACCTAGCAGGATAGGAAATGGATGGCTGAGGCTGACAAGTGCAGCTAGAACACCAGCAATACCAGTGAAGTTACATAAGTCTGATTGTCAGAGTTCCATTTCTCATTGATTCTCTCTCAGAAACAGCTAAAATCAAGGTTTTTTTCAAGAACTGATGCAAAGAAAAAGCTGAAAGTGCAACAGGACCAAAAAAATTAACACCAAACTACTCCAAAATTAAAAAATGTTTTTTGTCAGGAAGATCCCAATCTTGCTGTCATCAGTGGAATCAGCAGTTTTCTCTGAACTTGATATTGCATCCATCTCTCTGTGGGCACATTATCTGTGCCTTCATACAGAGACATCAAAGTGAGTATTTGTTTTACTAGTATAAACTTCTAAAAAGAAAGAACCAGTCCCCTGTGGAGAGACATTCATGTGAGAAAAAAGAACCATCCTCTCTTTTCAGGTTCCAAGAAGTGGTGATTTCAGTGCAGGAAGGTGAGCCCTGTCTCTAAGACCAAGACCTTTTTCTCTTGGGGCTGCAGAAACAATAGCCAACTTCTATTTAGCCTAAATTAGCTGAGGATAAAGAAAAATAAACACTCTGTGGAAAATTCTGAGGGAAACAAAAAGGGGGAGACAAAAATATTAATCTGAAAAAACCAAACTTTATAGAATAAAATAGATTTTTTTATTTCTGAGACTTTAAGGCTTAGGAAGAAAAAAAGTGTCTTTTCCTATTAAGAAAATTGCTTTCACTTTCCTGCAATGAAGAGTGTTCTGTTTCTAATGATGGGAGAAGCTGAGTATAGCTGCTGAGTAGCTGAAGAGGGGATCTGACTATCAACGCGTCACCAGCTAAATGTGATTTGAGATGCAGTTTGCTTTTCTGTATCTCAGATCTCAGGGTTAAACCACAAACTGTACATGACACAACTAAATTAATATTTAAAAATAATTACTTGCTGCCTGAAGGTAAACAGAAAAAGGGTAAATAATTGATAGCACTGGGACTGCCACACTGTAACTCTGCTGAGCGTTTATGATGTGCTGCGAAAGTTCAAAGGGATTGCTCATCTGCTGCCTCTGAAGGAGGATTTTTGCTAATCATTCCAGGGTTTGTTTTGTCAGCCAGCAATGTTTTCAGAGTTTGAAGCACCAGAATAGAATGCCAGCTTAATTTAGGTGAATCTCTAGCTTAATTTACTAACTTTCATTCCAAGATTTGCATTGTAAATGATAAGGTGATTTTCACATTTATTTATTTATTTTTCCCATCAACGTATGAAGGCAAATTTTACGTGGTCTGCTGCCAAGAATGTAGAGTAACTTGCATTTAAGGAGTTCTTACATAATATGCCACCCTGTGACAATATTTGTCTGCAGAGCCTGGTGATGCCTTGATAGCTCTTCTCTTTTCAGTGGTAAATATCCCTCCTCTTACAGCCCAACATGAGAATAATCAGTATTCAAAGTGGCAGATGACCATAAAGAAATGTCGGTGATTTCAAACAGATTAATTTTTCCCCTCAGTCAGAAAACTTCTTGCACTGATTATTATTATTATTATTATTATTATTATTATTATTATTATTATTATTATTATTATTATATGTGCTGCCTCCACAAAGGACATGACTGTTTTCTGATGTTAAAGCAAAGCATAAGCAAATACACAGGTAGTATGTATGGGGATAGTATGTATAGTCAATAGCTACATGTCTACAGTGTATTCAAATACAGCGCCATGCACCTCTATGGGGAAATTATCATTAGGTAAAAGTTCAAAGGGAGAACAAAACTGTCAGTAATGCCAGCTGGGTTGGGTAAGCCGACCACTCACAAAGTTTTATTTGCAATAGCTATCTTAGTGCTAGGGGTGTGAAGTGGGTTCTTGCCTTTGTGCCTAGTCAGACATTCAGTAAAGGCAGCTTCTCTAGTGCTTTGCACTGCCTAACACTTTAGTTTCATTGCTGGAAAATTCAATCTAAGCATTCATTTAGATTGGGAAAAAAAGAAATCAAATTCTGTACTTAGGTGTCCAAGCACGAGGGTCACTTAAAGGCAGTAATTCGTACACTCCATTGAACAGTAGTCAGTATTACAGTGAAATCTGGGAGACTTTTTCTAGCTGCTATGCATTTGGAAATGAGCAGTAAGGATGACTAAACAGAAAACATGAAAACATATAGAATCTCTCTCACTGGAGATTGGCAAAAATTGTCTGTTGTTTAAGAGTACCTCAGTCCTCTCTCTCTTTCAGCCCTGGAAGTCCAGACCTAAATAACTGAGACACAAAAAAATTGAGCACTGAGTCTTAAGTGGACAGACAGGTCTGTGTACATTAGGTCCAAGCTCAGTGTTTATAACAGGAAAACCAGGTTGCCAGTTTTCATATTTTAAAACTACTATTGCATTTGGATAGTCCTGTATGTCCTAGCTCCACAGGTCATCACTTACATGAGAATCCCCATTCTCATTGATAAAAATAATACGAATTCTAGTCCTCATGGTTTCAGAGGAAGGCCTAAAATTATGGCTGCCTACAGCCAAGAAGCTCATAAAGCAGAAGGTAACACATCACCAGAATACTTTCATTCCGTTACTGCTAGGACACGGAATTCCTGCATTTTCATGCTTGGGGCTTCCAATGCAAGAAAAGGCAATGCAAAAAACACAAAAAGGAAACCAAAAAAAGTCTGCTCTAAACTCCATTCCAACATTCAGGTCACCACCCTTCTCCTTTCTTCCCCACACCCAAGACCACACACTTGCACTTGCACCTCCAGGCACACATCTGCCTGCCAACACAGTGGAGGTTACAATCTCATTGAGGTTCTGGTTATCTTTCAAAGAAAAATGTCCTAAAAGAAACCCCAAGAACTCAGTGGTGCAGCCCCACCCTCTGCCATGGAGCATGACCACACTGGCAGCGCACAGGCTGTGGAGAGAAGGGCTTTATTCTTGTTGGGAAAGTGGCCAATGGGTGTTATAGGAAGCAGCTGCTTGGAGGCAAGTCATTACTGTTAAAGCATTTGCTGCTCTGAGGGAATGAGAAGCATTGAGACCAACTGGACAGTAGAAGAATCACTGGGGGATTTCAGTTTTTCTTCTCTGAATTCATTTGATGTTAACTGCAGCAGTGTTTCATGAGACCCAGGCCTTTGTTGTATTATCAGCTTGAGAAATAGGAAAATGGGGATTCTTTCTTGAACACTGATGTCTTCACTCCATTCTGCAGGACTAGTAACATTATTTTAGTTTAAAAATCTCTGTGAATATCTGCTGGGCTGACCACTTTGTAGGTTTGTCCTTAATGGGAGATAAATTGGCATTTCTAGAAACAGAGAAAGGTATTGCTAATATGAATTTTGTTTGACAAGATTTCTGCCAGGGTAGTAATTTAGTGTACTATGAGGTTAGTCCTGTAGAAACAACAGCAGTGAAAATAACTACTGAGCACTAACTGAACTAAAACCTAAAAGCTTTCACCTTGAAGAGAACTTGCCTTGAAAACATTTATCCTTTCAGAGGTGTATGCCAGCAGCAGAGAAGGTATCCCAGTGAAGCTTCCCGGAGAATGCAGTAATACATGCAATAAAGAGATTTTGTTAGTGAAATACCCACTTGTGAACTGTTCATGGGTATAAGAAAAATGGATCTGAGGTCTTGCCACCTGAGTTACCTTCCTCTCTCTCAGTAGGTTATCAGCATGAAAACAGGAAATGAATTGGACACCATTAATAAAACATGAAGCCTTCATGTTCAGGTTCTGTGCTCTGTTGTTCAAGTGTAGAAGATACTGTGTGAGAAGGAGTGGAGTCACATCCGCAAGTTCATTTACTCTTTTTAACTACACAGCAGACTTTGGCTTAGACTTGGAACTAAACCATTCTTTTCTTTCCCTGAATTTATTGAAAAGCTTTTAAGCCCTCATATAGAAAAGCTGAGGGATTGTTACCGAACTCTGAGTAGTCTTTCAGAACATAAAACATTTTCTTAATAGATTTCACCAATACTTAGGTACTGTCAATACTGTTTTATTTACTCAGAAGTGTCTTTCACTGTGATATAACATTTTAGACCTTGTTTTCCTGCATTTGCTTTTGGAGCTGTTGGCATGGCACAAATCTTTTTCACTGTGATAGATGTCTTTTTTTTGCCAGTTGCTTGTTTGTGATTTTGTGATAGCAAATTGTTTTTGCCAGTTGCTTGTTTGTGATTTTGTGAATGTTGTGATAGCAACATTTCAAGATATGTACCTTGCTCTCTTTTGGGGGGCTCATTTTGCTAGAGGAGAATGTATGATTCACCCATCTCATAAAACTGTTGTTTTTCACCAAAGAACAAATTATTAACCTCAAAGAATAAAAGCCTATATGAAATAGACTGAAAGACCCCCACACCACCAGCATCACCACCTTTTCTGTCTGTACTTTGAAACCATCTCATGAAAGCTTATGGTCCCAGCAGCAATCCAGGGATGAGAGCTTGCAAAGTTGCTAGGAAAAATTCATGGGAACAAAAGTAGAAGACCCGGTTCAGCCAGACGAAGAAGCCCTCTGCAGCTGTAATAAAGGTTTGGTTTGCTCTGTGGGGGAGTTTAATTGCAAAATACTTAGCATAGGTGAATCATAAGAAGCCCAACTATAGGAAGAGGTTAACCACAGTTGTAGGAAAGATTTATCTCAGGCTACAATAAACAAGTTTTTGGTGGGAAGGAACCAGAAGACTCTCTTTGGCTGTGGACAGGCCCACTCCTGAAACTCAAAGGTTGAGTTGTGAGTCCAAAGCAGGTCCTCCTGACCTTAGACAGTTCTTTTAGGAAGTAGCTAAGAACAGGGTCAGTTGGGGAGGTATTTATTGCTAGTGGGAATTTTTATCAGACTGCTGTGGCTGGAACCACTCGTTCATCTCCCATGGGAGACAGTGCTTCTCATTAAGGCCTAACACAAACATAGGTGTAACCTTGAGATTATTAGAACTTCCGTATTTTTTAACAAACTGACATATTCTCACTGTTAAATAATATGTAAGCACTGCTTCCTGGATCCTGTCAGGAAAAGGAGGCTCCAGTCTCAGAGATTTTAGGTCAGGTCTGAATTCCTTCAATTATTTCTGTGTGGTCTCCTTCAGAATAACCTGTTTGCCAGATGTGCCTCTTGCTAAATTCTTGAAATGCAGAAATAAGACTTCAAACTAGGGGAGAGATCTGGACAGTGAAACAATCCAAATCAGCAAACTTAAAAATTAAGTGTTATAGTTCAACCTAATTAAACATTTTTCTTTGCAGCCATTTAGAATTTTGATGATAGGAAATTGGATTTGACTCATTACATACTAAGGGACAGGAAAGTCTGGTAAATGTACATTCTCAGTCAAAACCATTCGCTCACTAACAAAGTAGAATTATGTTTTCACTGAAATGTATGTTACTGTTTTGTTTACTTGTTTTTGTTGTCTGGCTCCATCTATAAAAAGTGCAGCCATGCTCTAATTCTCAACTGTTTGAAGTTAGTCTCATGAGAGGTAGGCCAGACAATTCATTGGGAAATATTCAAAGTATTAGTAAGGTTATTCCTAATTGCGCAAAAGGTTCTATATTAACATTTTTATTTTAGCACATCTTTTGTTACTTGGGGTTTTGGTCAAATTATTTGTTTTTCTACATTATTTCATCCATCATATCTAGGAACCACATTCTGTTTGCAGTTTGAGGTTATTGGAAATAAAAATTGTAAATGTCTGTGGACAGTAAAGAATAATGCAGTTGAAGGCTGTCTGTCTGGGATCAGCTGAGTGAAGTCTGAGTGAACATGATCAATTGAGTGGATGTCTAACTGGATGTGTTCATGGAGGTGTGCCTTGATATGATGGAGGGGATGTGAGACTGAGCATGATTTATGGAGAGCAATCAGTACTGGAGCTGGAAGAGGAGTCTTTTAGATTGAAACACAACAGCACCTGGTGCTTGCTGCAAATACATTTTTCCTGGAAAAAGAGAGTTACCCTTCTGGAGTGTTTTCTACATAACACACCTCTGTTCTTTTTAAAGTATTAGTATGCTAAATGTCCAAAGAATTCTTGCTGAAAATGATGCTTTGGTTACATGATCAGAGCCCACTCATTTTCCCAGTAGAGGCACTGAGTACCCAGGGCTATTTGGAAGCCATCAGCAGTGACTAACTAGGTGGGATGGACAGCTGGGTCCTGCCAGAACTCTGAGCCAGGCCCTTTACTGAATCATTCATGGCAACTTCCCTGCTCAAACTGCATCTGACTTTTATGTAAACATTTCCTGTGACTAAGTTTTTAGCCCTCTGCCTGTAGGAATGTCTTACACCAGTAACTTTTAAGGCTTTTTTTTCCCCTTGCATCTAGCCTAAACTTTCCCTTCCCTAGCTCCACTTCAGGACTGATCCTTTTGGGGCTGCAATTGATGTTATATCTTGTTCTCAACACGAAGTTCTTTGATATTATAATGTTGTAATGGCAGGAGACCATGGTTAAGCAAAACCAGAACCGCCTGTCCCTCCCTCCCTCAGGGTTTTCACGTTATTAACAGGGTTTTGCTTAGCTGAGCTACAGGGATCCATCAGGCCTCTGCCCACATTCTTGTCTTGCAGCTTCGCAATTCTCATACTATTTTAAAAAGCAGGAACAAGGTAGCTTGTATGATCCCAGCACATTCTCCACCTGTCATGGCCACCAATCTTTTGAAGTTAGAGGCTCACAAAATTCTGCTGTCCATCTCTGCTCCACAAGAGGAATGTGTCTGTGAAATAGATCCTTTGTGGGCTCAGTTTGCACCCCACTAATGGCTTGGCAATGCCAGCTCCCAGGGCAGGCATGCCCTGATGATGAACTTGCTCCCCTGCCTGTTCACCAGCTCCTGCTGCTCTGGCCCTTGAGAACTTCCTTGCTCCAAGTTCCCTGCTTTAAGCTCATTATGCAGCATTATATCAACTGTTTTATTGCAATAAAAATTAATTCTAGCAACTGCAAAGTCATTGTCTCAGGTAAAAAATCTTTTGGAATTGCTTGGCACAACCTACTTTTAATAAGCCCCTGTTACACAGGTGTTTCACACTGTTTACTCCACTATAATATGTGGAACTGATACTAGCATCAATGGTTTTCAATCTCTTACTTCTCCCTTTCCTGAGCATCCTCACAAGCAGCAAAGTTGCTTCAAGCACTCACTGAAAACCCTCCAAAACTTGTGCTACAACATCCACTGTTCTGGGAATCTTACCAGACCTTCATTCCCATTCTGTGCTCCTCTTTTCGGTATGTGCCCTGTTCTTTAAGTCACATCAACAAAAGGTATGAGATCCGTGATACTTCTCAGCCTTGCAGCAGGGACAAGAAGTGGCACTGGAGCCAGAAAAAGTTTGGTTCTTTAGAATCATGTCTTAGTCTGGGATTTTTTCATGTGCCTCTGGCACTTTTTGAGCCCTCCCCTGAGTTTTTCATCCTCTTTCAATGTGCTGTTGAAAACCACCTTTTCAGTTGGCTTAGCCTGTAGTCTGTGGTGGGTCGCTTGCACTGTGCACAGGTGTGCCCTGAGCCTGGGACTGAGCATCACCTGGCACACATGGCTGAGAGGCTGCTGGCCTGTACTGTTCTGCAGCACTGAGTGGATCTGGCAGCAGTATCTGAATGACTGAAATCTTCGTGTCCCAGATGCCACCTGCCATGTGCCTGCTCTGCTCGAGTTGTGCAGCACCAAGCCTTCATGCCAGGTAAGCAGATTGGGTGGTGATGCTTAGGAGTACGTAAACAGGGTGCAGTCCAAGACTTCCACATCTGCAGCTGTAGCATAACCAAGAGAGGAAATCCAGAAGGCTGCATCTCCCTGCTCCACTTATAGTCTGGTCTTGTATGCCAGGCTGGGGCTGGGGCCACAGGGCAGCAGTCTGCCAGCACCAAGGGGAGAGCTGGGATTTGCTTTTTCTGTGTGCTTCAGGATTAGTCCACCACAGCCAAGCATGCCCAGATCCTACTCAGTGGCATCTGTGCCTGGCACATCTGGGCTGAAGGTGGTCTCTGCTGGATGGCTCTTCTTGCTGGGGCTCAGCAGGGCACCCAAGCCCCGGGCATAGTCTGGAGTGAAGCTAGTTAAAAAAATCTCCTTGAAGAGCTTCTATGACATGCTTCTTTCTTGGCGTACCATATCTGGGACAGTGGCCTGCCAGGCACTGGCCATAATTTCTGGTGTAAACTTGAGATATCTGGAACTGAGAGTCAGACTTCATGATCTTCTAGACAATCCCAGTGGCAGAAAGTATCTGAGGAATCCCACAGACTCACACCCAGTTTTCAAGGCCAGCATTTCTTCTAGCATACACAGCCCTGCCCAGGAGGCTAGCCAGGCTACATTATCTGGAGTTTGAATCTGGACGTGAGGAGGCAGGTGCTGGGGAAAACAGGCAAGCACATGAGAAGTCAAAGGCAAGAGCAAGTGTTTCAGGTCTGCACACTCAGCACATTGTATTCCATCCAAACTGGGCTGGCGTTGTTGAAGCAGGGAAACAGGGAACAATGAGGAGTGTTGCAGGGCTTCTGCCAGACTGAGTACAAGGCAACACTAATGCTCTGTGAGATGGGGAAGGGAATTTCTAACAGTGAGATTCAAAGATCAAGAGGAAAATTATAGGGGAAAAGCCAAGCACTTTGGGCTGGAATTCCTGGGGGCTGCCCCTTCAGTGGCAGGCCAAGGGGTCATCATCCCACACCAGATGAGGCGTCCCTATGGGATGCCCAGCTGCAGGCAGTGCCTGGAGAGCTGAACTGGGACTGGCACCCTATGAGGCCTCTGACTGTGCATGAGTGTTCATCTTCCAGATAGAGCCTCAGCAATGAGAAAGTTAATAAAATTTAAATGGAGGACCTAAGGGCTGGACTTGTGCTGGGAAGGGGCTCAGGCCATGACCAGGAAACATCAGGTGCCTGGCAGGGGAGGTGGTTCCTGTGCTGGGAGGTGCTGTCAGCACAAATCTCTTAATAATCTTTTAGTCTCAGCAAGGCGTTAAAATCAATCAGAGGATTAACTAAGCAAATCTGGTTTTGTGGTACATGATCCAGCTTTGTGCAACTGGATCTAACATTGCTCAGACTCTCCCCAGTGACAAGGCTTGCTCTTGTGCCACCCACAGGTGCAGGGCTTTGGAGGAATGGCTGCAGCTGGCAGGGAGCAGGGAGCAGGAGCCCACCTCTGGCCAGGGCAGCTGGATGAGTGGGGTCCCACCTGTGGCGTAACCTGCTCAGGAGCAGAAGTGCCAGTGCACGGCAGCACAGCATGGCTTGTGCCAGCCCGTCACTTCCCTTCCACCACTGTGTTCTCTTAACTCAGCGTTTCTCCCTGCAGTAGCTCTCAGATAACGTGAGCCACTGACCCCTTCTCATGAGCTTCATATGGCTTCTGTGACACTTTTTTCTTAGGAACAGGTATACATTATGATCCGTTTCTCTTACAGTGGTGGCTCCCTGGCTTCAGAGCTGAGCTGCAGACAGGGAACAGATAGACACTTCTCATACCACATGCACTGGTAAGTCTCATTCCCAGAGGACCTTTTTTGAGCTGCCACCAGTCAGGGAAATTACAATTCTTCCTTGACATTCTGGCTCCTGACAGATCGATATTTTAATTCATTTGATAACAACAGCAGCAATCCACCCGGCTGACACCTGACAGCATCTGTTTCCAGCCTGGTATAGGAGTGTTTGTGTAGCTTCTGACAAAGTAGTTTGCTTTCTCTCAAGCTCAAAGTTATTCCAAGTAACAACAGGAGACCTCAGCCCCCTGACAGGGCCTGAATCCCCCAAAAACACTGTGGCTGCACAGCACTGGCAGATCTGGAGGTGGTCACTGGGCCTCCGAAGCAGTCATAATGGCAAAGGGATATGAGGAATCATGAAATATATGAAATATCCCCTCCAGAACTCAGCAGTCTCAGTTTTCTGGCAAAATTTTCCTCTGCCCCTTTTTCCCAGACTCTTCCGCAATCTGTGGCCAGGTTGGTTCAGTCTTGGTGCAACATAATGCGAAGTGATGCCTGGCTGCCGGATTATCCTGCTCCCTGTAACCGTGCTGACTCGCAAGCCTCGCAGCTCTGGCCTGTCATCCACTGGGAGCTCATCTATGCAAATTTGCTACAAGAAAATGAGGTCTATAAATAATGGACACCTTGGGCCTGCATGTCAGTACGAGGTAATCCATTGCCTTGCTTGAAATGTATCCGGCTATATTTCATGCTTCCAAGTGAAAGTTACAAGGAATGAAATGTACCCAGGACAAAATCCAACCTGTATTTGCCTTCTGACCTAAAAAAAGAGGCAAAAAGTTCCTCAGCTCAAACTGGAACTGGTGTGCCAGGAGGGCAGTCCTTGGACTCTGCGCTGAGGGGTGCTTTGATGAATACTCCTGCTGCTTCTGCCTCCTTCACGGTGCCTGACCACCTCCCCACTGGTTTGTTCAGAAGGAATGTGAGAAAGGTTATTGACACCATTTGCCCAGCTAAGGGCTAGTTTAGATGCTAGCAAAAACCAGACTGTTCAGTTTCTTTGCCTTTGAATACTTTCAAATGGAATGTATTTGCCCCACAGCAGTCTCGACCCCTGAGAGGCACTTCTCTCCTGACTGCTGCTTTGGGTGGCCCAGTAGTCTTGGGAACACCAGTCACAGAAATCCAGTTAAATTATTCAATTCTTCTACTGTCCTAGCTGACAAAGAATTTATATACATGGAAAATATTCAGAAATGTGCATCAAGGTTGATGTGGGGTATAGAACAGAATCCACAGGAGGCACAGCACCACAGACTGTGATTCCTCAGCATGAGAAGACGTGACTGCAGGACAAAATGTGAGCAGTCTCTGGAATTGTGAGTAGCATGAAGAAGTCACCCAAAGGTGACTTGTTCACTGGCTCTGGTTCTTCAAACAGAAGAAGGTGGATCTTTGCACAGTGTGTCATTTATCTGCAGAAATCTTTGCTGCAGAATATTGTGCATGCTGAAGGTTTACATAAACAGAAAATAAAAGAAACGGGACGAAATTGTGGACAGGTTAAAAAAGGCTAGTAGCTACTGAATAACAAACCTCACTTCTGTCATGGGAGATCTCTGCAAGCTGTCAGGCCCTGGAAATATTCTGGAAAGGCATCAGTGCAAGCTTTGTGCTGTCCTGACAATCCTCCCTACACCTCTACTGCTGGACAGAGTATCTTTCCTCTGACCTCCTATAGGCATTTGATGTTATGTTACTGTACCTCTCCTCACCCATGACTTCCACCGCAATTACCTTTTTCTAAAACTCACAGATTTAGTGTTACAATAAAATTCTGCACTGCATATATTTTTTACTTTCTTAAAGGACCTTCTGGCTACCCATAGAGCATTCTGAAAGGATGAGCCTGTAGATAGGCTGGCAAGTCATATAAATAGTAAATACATGGTTCTGAGAATTGCATTTTCCCTGGGAAGTCTGAATCTCTAGTTCTATAATGGCTTGGTTATCAAATAGATGATTTATACCTTATTAGGCATTTCCATCTGTGGATGGAAAAATGTTCTATTGTGTAATGCTCCTTATGCTTCTGCTTCATCTCTCACCCTTGCCAGACGTGCTTTTGGGCCCCCAGACCAGCCTATTTAAATAATCAGCTCAGAGACAGTAGTGGCACTTTGGGGTGCTCAGTCTAGTGGGTGTGCAGGGAGGGCCTTGGTAGGACCACCCACCCCTGGCCACTGTCACCAGACCAGCTGCACGCCCCAAGGACAACATCTGCCAGTGGCTCTGCCCTGCAGCTCCTGCCTCTTCTGAGAACGGTTTTTTCCAAGCTTGGATACAAACCTCAGATGCTTCTTTTTCAGCATATGTTTGTTCACTTTTGGTCAAGCTTGACCAAAGGACAGAATCTGGGTTTCTTGCAGTTGCAAGGCAGTTTTTCAGTGCAGCTGCCCACAGATGTTCAACCTTTCAGGTGCCAGAGGAAAAGGATGGTCGCTGCAAACCCAAGTGCATTCCCACATTGTTCTCCCCATGTTCCACTTTGTCCATTGGCATGTGGACTGCGCTGTTTCTGGAGGGTGAGCTGGAAAACAGCAATGCCAATAGTAATCATTAGTTGAGAGAAATTCAAATTGCTAAAGAACCCTGAGAATTTTAATTACAAGTACCACACGATGCATTGCTTTGAGCAGTCACTGGGAATAGATTATCCTTACATATACAATGAAGAACCTGGAAACTGTATTCACAGGCAGGTAAAACAGGGAATATTTAAAGAGTAAACCAAGGGAGAGTGTTGACATGAGTGAAAAGAGGAGGGAAATACTGGGCTCAGTGCCTGATTTGTAATCCCTAAACTGTCTTACTATAGTATTGTGAAAGCAAGGAGGAATAAACCTAACACCACAGCTCCTTGCCATCAAGAAACTATGTATTAATATAGTACTGCTAAGGTAATTAACCAAATCAGGCTTAGTCCAGTGCTGAAAGGGATTTCTTCCCCCAGGAATAAGCAGATGTCTCAATTTAATTATACAAGTTATTTAATCAGAACCAGAGGTCGGATATCTAATGAAAATACTACATAGTGTCAGGGGGAGCAGTTGCAGCTCTGAAGCAGTGCAAGCAAAGGGGATATACAAGCTTACACAACAGTGCAGTTTCTAATGTTGTACCTTTAAGTTATTGTACATAATTTTAGGATCTCAGAAGAGGAATTTGAAAGAAAAAAGAACACATTCTAGCAAAAGTCAGTTTCACTGCCTAGTGTGGAAAGAAAATTCTTCTATTAATGTCACTGGTGCTCCACCCACGCACAGTGCTGACACAGGAACAAACAGCTGTTTTGTCTGAGGCAGCTGATAGGTCTGTAGTACCGTTTTGTGAGCCTTGTCTCACCCAGAGAAGAACAGGTGTCTAAACCTGCCCATAGTCCAATCTAGCCAACAGTGCAGTTGTTAACAGTGCAGGCTTGCAGGAAAGTGCTCACTGAATAGGTTCTCAAGAATAGGCAGAGCCCCTGAACCCATGATTCTTGGGATATTACAGATGTCTGAAAGGCAAGTGAAGCATCCTTCCCACTGGGAAGGCTGTGTTGCTATCATCAGCACCAGTGTGTAGGCTTACTGACAATCACAGACTGGGACATATCAAGCTGCCAACTACAGCAAATAGAAAGCAAGTCTTCTGTGTTGCTGCTAGGAATTTTGTTGAGAAGGTTGTAGGAAATGTTGACCCAAATAAGTGGGACAGGGAAGAAAGAAGTTCAGAACAGTATCAGTGTGAAGATCATTGCACCACAACTTGAGAGAAAGACCAGATCCTGAGGGCCTGTTGACCGCAGTGGGAGTTTGATGGTCCACAGTACAGTTAAACAAAATACAAGAAATACAAGTTGTGGCACTGATCAAAGCTTGGATGAGACAGTCCTGTAACCAGTCTGAGAAGTACTGAGCCCATGCCAGTACTTGCAATACACAGGAAAAAAGAGAACTTTGACTGTGAGTTCTGCTGTCCTACATCCAAAATCACAGAATAAGCTGAGTTGGAAGGGACCCACATGGATCATCAAGTCTAACTCCTGACCCTGCACAGGAGTGTTCCCAAGAGTGACACTATGTGCCTGAGCGTGTTGTCCAAATGCTTCTCGAATTCTGTCAGGTTTGGTGCTGTGACCACTGCCCTGGGGAGCCTGTTCCAGTGTCCAGCCACCCTCTGAGTGAAGAACCTTTTCCTGATATCCAACCTAAACCTCCCCTGACACAACTTCTGGCCATTCTCTCGGGTTCTGCCACTGGTCATCACAGAGAAGAGATCAGTGTCTGTCCCTCCGCTTGCCCTCCTGAGGAAGTTGTAACTGTGATGAGTCTCCCCTCATCTACTCCAGCTGAACATACCACATGACTTCAGCTGCTCCTCATACAGCTTCCTCTCAAGGCCATTCACCTTCTTCAGTGCCCTCCTTTGGACACTCTTTAATAGCCTAATATCTTTCTTATATTGTGGTGACCAAAACTGCACACAGACCAGTTACATTTTCATATGCTGTATAAATAATATCACTTCTTTCATCACCCTGTACCTATTCCACGCCAAATAGCCATGCAATCTACCCATGAATAAAAACTTAGCTGCTTGTGCAGAGTACAATAGCTTATGGCTTCAGAACCCATGCAAAGACATGTCTATGGTGTTGCACCAGGTGATGGCACTTAACTTGTTCTTATAACAAAGCAGGAACCACTCCTGCCTCATCAACTATGCAGTCCAGTGGGACACAGACACAGATAACCTATATTCAGTCCTCTGGCTTCTTTGAAGGACAAATAGTTTATGAAAAGGAGATTGAGGAACAGTTCTTTTCTAAGATTTGCCCACTTGCCAGCTTCGTGGAGCTGAAACACTCTCTGCTTGTGAAGATTTCTCTTCTAGAAACAAAACTGTAAGTGTGATACCTGTCATTTCAGATGTGATGATCCCTCTTTTAAAATTCAATTAACTGATGTCAGTTCAGTTCGAAAGATGAACAACTCAGGGTTTGTCTTTACAGGGAGAAGCAGAATGGAAGTCTGACATCAGGCAGGGGTTTTGATAGTAACTACAGTGTATGGCTACTTGGTCTGTTGTCACTGGAACCAGCAGAAATCATTCTCTGAAGACAATGCATCTCCCTAAGGCAGGTGCTGATTGGGAAGAGGGGCTGCATTCAGAATCACCACTCTCTTGGCAGTGGCCATGCTCCAGGTTAAAGCAAACATGGAATTAATGTCTCTTCCGATCCAAGTCTGTGGAGAGATTTTAGAGGCGTCAGTGGCAACTGGATCAGAGTAGAATCTTAAGGCTCTTCCCCTGGAGCTTAGAGGAGTTTAATGGAATAAAGTCTAGGTTGTAATTAATTGGCTTCTATGTCTCCTACAAGAAAGAGTTAATGAAGGCAAAGCTTGTCTGGCCAAGGGGCTGGTGCGGCTCCTGTAGAGCTGTGACTCACAGATGGAACATTCTGCCAAAGCACCGAGCAGGCTCCTCATCCTCAGCTCCTCCTGTCCCAACAGCAGTAGCATGAATTTGTCCAGCATCATGGTGGGAAAGGTTTGTCCCTTACAGCACTTGCTCTTCCCACTCAGTTCAATGCTGTTTGTTTGCACAAGAAAACATTGTCTTCCAGGTAAGACCCTACACATCCAGCTGTATTTTGATGTTTCCATGGTACTGACCTCCCCATAAATGCTCTCCATGGGACTGAAGGAAGTACAGGTTAATAGAACTATTTAAATTCTTGTGTTCGTTTTGCTTAGCCCAGGCTTTGCTGGGGGGGGGGGGGGGTGGGGGGCGGAGCACAAAGATGGCTCCTGTGTGTTCTCTGTGAAGGTTCTCTAAGGTTATGGAACTTTTCACCCTGTCCAGCAGAGCCACTCTCTGATGGCTCTGAAGATGATGGACATGCTGCTGGCCAAGGCTGAGCCAATTAGAGATGTTGGTTACGCCTCTGTGAAAACATATTTAAGAAGAAATCAAAACAATGGGTGCACACACTTCTTTTTAGCCAGAGGAGGAGGAGGAGGTGAGAACATGTGAGGGAAAACAACATGGAGACACCAAGGTCAGTGGAGAAGGTGGGGGAGGAGGTGCTCCAGGCGCTGGAGCCAACAATCTTCTGCCAGCCACGGTGAGGACCACAGTGAAGCAGGTTGTCCCCCTGCAGCCCATGGGGTCCACAGGGGATGCAGAGATCCACCC
>VZTX01028061.1:7990-80490 GCA_013400915.1 Pardalotus punctatus
AGCCACCACATTTTTTGGAGAAGCCACCACACTTTTGGGAGCAGCCACCACACTGTTGGAAGCAGCCACCACACTGTTGGAAGAAGCCACCACACTTTTGGGAGTGGCCACCACACTTTTGGGAGAAGCCAGCACACTGTTGGGAGCAGCCACCACACTTTTGGGAGAAGCCATCACACTGTTGGGAGAAGCCACCACACTTTTGGGAGAAGCCACCACACTTTTGGGAGAAGCCAGCACGCTTTTGGGAGAAGCCACCATGCTTTTGGGAGAAGCCAGCACACTTTTGGGAGAAGCCACCACACTTTTGGGAGACTGTTCCGACACGTTGTCTCCCTCCTGGACGCTGTGCGTGGGCGAGCGCGTGGGTTTCACCTCGGGGGACCTGACTTGCTTCATTTCCTGCAGCGCCTCGAACTGCCTGGCCTTCTCCTTCACCGTCAGCTTGGGGCCACTGAGTTTTCGGAAGAGCGGGCTGCTGACGTTGTCACCGCTCTCCTGGCTCTCAGCTCCGTCCTCCTTGGCCGTGAGCCTCCGCTGCTGCCACTGGATGGGGTCCATGACCACCGGCCTGCCCAGGGACCCCGGTGCGTGTCTCCTGGGCAGGTGAGTGGGCACTGTCCACGCCCGGTGGCTGCCCCGCAGCGAGGCCTCTCTCCAGGCCAGCCTCGAAGGAGAAAGAGTATCTAAAGTATCGTTCCTTTTCCGCAGGAACCCGGCGACGGCGGGGCTTTGGGGGAGGCCTTCCATGTACAAGGGGTTGCGGGTTGTGAGCGGGTTCTCATCGGACAAAAAAGTGATGTTACTCGAGGATTTGGGGAGGTTATTGTTCAGGGATCCATTGATACTGGATTGCTTGTGAGCCTCTATAGCACGGGAAGCAAAGCTGCTTATAACTCTCTGTCGGTCTCCTTCTTCTAAGACTGACTTTTTTCCCCTGCTTTGTTGGAAATGGTAGAGAAGAAAAAGACTTGAAAGAAAAGAAGATAATCACGTGTGAGGAAACATGCATGGACATAGGTACTTATGAGAGAGAGAAAAAAAGAATTTATGACATGAATCAGAGCCATGAAATCACTTCTAGCCAACTACAGCCCAACAGGAGGAGCACATCTACAACCAGGCAAGACATTTACTTTTGCATCTTCTTAAACGGGGAAGGAAGAAAAATTAAAACAAGTCGCCGCTTGTTTTAATTTCACGTTGCATAGCTAGTTGGCAAGTTCAAAAATAAACTCACCTCTCACTAAAAAAACCTCTTAGATTTCAAAATGACCAGTTCATATTGCACCCTATCTGCTCAGAGACACAAAACATCTCAGAAGTGTCGATGTGTGAATGGATTTCATCTCTTCTGTGTAGGAATTTCATCTCTTCACCACGCTGAGCCCAGTGAAAATCCCTGGGGTTGGGCGACATGAAATTTTTACACCCAAAGTGGGAGGGCTCAGCACTTTCTGGACTTCACCTGTCACCTCATTAACTACCTCCCTCCAATATTTTTAATATCGCAACCTTCCGAGCAGATTTGAAAAGAAACAGTCTTTTAAAATCAATAGCCCCAGCTGCCTGCTAGAAAAGTGCCTTTCGAGGCCTATTTTAAATAATGCTCACCTCAAGCTGAAATGAAATTTCTTTTTCTCTCAAGCTGTGACATATTTAAGATTTGGGCCTGTGTCAGGCAGAGCTAAAGTACAGCATGAGTAGCAATCTCATCTACCTGCACAAACCAAAATATCATTTAAAACTGGTTTTAGTGACTTCGAGATTTCCAGTGCTTTCACACAAGTTCTCAGTTAAAAATTCTAAGCCTTGTCTCTACCAAAATCGAATTTTTGATAAAGGAATAAGAGAAAAAAATTTGAGTTTTCCATGATTCTGCGAATGGTGCAAGATGAAGTTTTAGACCTCTTGGTCACACTGTTCCGTGGGTTTTGGTGTTGTTGTTTCATATCTCAGAAAATAGAACTAAATTCAAACTAATGAAAAATTAACCTCTAGTGGTTAAATATTCCCTAGCGAAACTGGAAGAGAAATTTAAATACGTGGAAGGAGTTAATGAAGAGATCTTAATTTTCCTCTAAGTTATTTAAGATGTGGAAGTCCCCCGAGGGTCCGTATTTAGTAACAAAACACTTTTGTTTCTTGAGTTTTGTTTCCTGTTTTGATCAGGGGACCACCCAGGCAGGGAACCCCCATCTCCCTCATGGTCCCAGGGAGCCGGGGGGACTGGAATTCCTGCACAGAATCCAGGGATCATCATCCCATTTGCCAAGACCACCCAGCAAAGCTCCACGAAGTGAATAAACTCCCCCTGAGCACTGCAGTGTGCTGAGTGTGCCTACGGCTCCCCCTGGGCACAGTGAATGAATAATAATTAATTTCACACTAATTAGAGAATCCCAGGAGGGTTTGGATTGGGAAGGATCTTAAAGATGACCTCGCTCCAGCCCCCTGCCATGGCAGGGACACCTCCCACTGTCCCAGGCTGCTCCAAGCCCCAGTGTCCAACCTGGCCTTGGGCACTGCCAGGGATCCAGGGGCAGCCCCAGCTGCTCTGGGAATTCCATCCCAGCCCCTGCCCACCCTCCCAGGGAACAATTCCTTCCCAAGATCCCATCCATCCCTGCCCTCTGTCATGGGAAGCCATTCCCTGGCTCCTGTCCCTCCAGCCCATGGAAAGAGTCTCTCTCCATCTTTCTTGTGGCTCCCTCAGGCCACACTGAGCTCACCCCAGGGCTTCTCCTGTCCAGTCTGAACAATCCCAGCTCTCCCAGCCTTTCCTGCCAGCAGAGCTGCTCCATCCTCTGCTCATCCTGGAGCCTCCTCTGGCCTCTCTCCAGCAGCTCCAGGTCCCTCCTGAGCTGGGCCCCCAAGCTCTAAGGGAACTCTGAATTCCAAAGCAGCCGACTTTGAGGGCAGCCAAGCACCGCATCTACCGAGAGGCGAGAGAAGCTGTGACTCTGAACTTGAAGGAGCCCCTCCAGGAGAAGGTGCCACCACCTTCCTGCCCCTGAAGCAGGTGATTCCAAAGCTCCTCAGCTTCCTCCCCGCTCCACGCGAGGCCTCTGAGAGCTGAGGTGACCCTGCCATGTTTTTCTCTTTGTGTGGAGCTGTTTCAATCACTGAGTTCAGCTTCTGTGAACTCCAAGGCTCTACAGGCCTTGCATGGAATTGGAATTAATGGCCAAGGGAGGTCTCAATCCAGCCATAAATCGAAGAGCTCCCAGCAAACCTCTGCTCACGCACCCACTGTTGGTTTGGGGTTTTTTTGAGCCTTTGGCTTTAGAAATAACGCCCTTCAAGTTCAGGAATCACCCTTCCTCCCTCTGCTTCCAAGAAGAGGGATAAAGAAGCACAGAAGTATTGGAACTTCCCAGTAAATGTCTTTCCTGCTCGATGGACAAATAAAATACGAGCTTCGCCTGGCAAGGTTGGATGGGAACTGCTGGAATGAAAATTAACTAATTTCTACCAGCTACAAATATGGAGACAATGAAATAAGTTTACTTACTGATGCCTATGGATCCACAGACAGGGAAAAATGAAAAGGGTAAGACAAGGCAGATTTAAAACTAAAGAGCTTTGTTCTGTTTCATTTGCTACAAACACCAAAGAAAGCAAGCTGCAAATGAAGATGGCAGACTTAGGACAACTGAACCAGGGAATATTGTACTAAAACTCATGAAAAATGGCAATAAAGGATCTTGCCCAAAAGATAATTTCCTAAGGTACACCTGTGCCCTGAAATAAAATATTTCATGGGGAAGAAGAAGTTAATTTGTAATTATATTTATTGAATCATGGTGTTTTCTTTAAAATCCTATGGATTTTGATTTCTCTTTGAAGGATTTTTGTGTTTAATCAGTTCCTCAGCACGATGGCTAAGCCTTGCTTGTATGCAAAGACATCTGAGAGAAAATATTCCAACTACAGCACCTTTTTTTGGTGCAACAAAGACTGTTTTTTGTCCAAATTAACATAAAGCTAAGCCTCACAGTTGATACTGCGGATCTGGGAACCGGCACCTCTTTGTGGCAGCACTAAACCCCCAAAAAACCTCTGCAGGTAAAACCCAGCACAACGAGGCTCTTTCTGGGTTTAGCATCACAGCACATCATTAATTTCAGCAGAAATATGGTTTAGTGTAAAAAAAAAAAGAAAAGTGAATTTTATCCAGCAGGCACCTCCCTGCAGAAGACGTGGCTCCCAAACGGAAGTGCTCCCATGTAGTTCCAGTGTTTTAGGATTTTCTTTCTCTCTCATGGAGAATATAGATAAACTGTACTTTCTTAATCTCTGTGTTTAGTGTTAGAGGTGTACGAGCCATAACCAATAGGTCTTTAGGGGTGGATTGTCTTTGGCCAATAGACAATTGTTTATTAGTGTGTATAAAAGGAACTTCTTGTAAATAAAGTCCTCTCTTCGCCATCTTGGAGCCTGTCTGCTTGACCTCTCTACCTGCTTCCACAAATCCCACGAATAACAGAAAAGCAAACCATACTCCCATTCCAAAAAACTCCCTTCCACACAGTTTTCCTCCCTTCCTGCCCAAGCCTGACTTGACAAAGGCAAAAATTCAGGTCTTACGAGAAGCTGTTCCTGCTCCCAGCATTTTTTAGCCCCCTATTTACCCAGGAAATCTCAAACCCTGGGATTATTCCACACACAGAGACTGCTCCCAATTGTCCAAGAGTTATGGCTTTGTCATGGCCAAGGAACATTTTATAAACTCCACCATCACATCAGCTGGAAAATTTCAACTTTCAGGGTGAAACAAACCATGACTGAAAATGGAGCAATCCCTGTTTCCCCCATCCACACATTCCCTACCTGCTCCAAATATTATTGAAGCTGTGCTCCTCAGCATTCCTTGGTTTTCAAGGATGAACAGAGATGAGGAAGTGTGGCAAAGCTTATCAACAACCCCGCCCCAGTATCACACAAATTGTAATTGGCTGGAATATTTCCCTGTTAAATCGTTGTTGGAGTCCATCAGCTTCAGGTTTGCAGAGGCATGAAAAGGGAGGCAGCCTTGCAAGATCATTATTTTATGAGCATGTAAGAGGTGAAAGATGCATTTATTGAGCTACCGGGGGTTTCTCTGCTTTGAGAGTTCCTTTAATTTCAATATTTAAACGGGTTTAAATTTAGAACAAAAAGAGCCCCGGCAAAGCAAACATTTCTTCCTGGAAGAGATGGGGACTTCAGGGCAGCGATTTTCAGGGATTTAGCATCTTGGATGTGTGCAATGGATAAGAATGAATCCTATTGGATGTGTTTAGTCAACAGCTTTGGAAAACGTGGCCTGGATGTGCCAAGGAATCCAATCCTGGCAGCAATGACCTGCTGTAGGATCTTGCTCATAGGAAAACCATCTGGTGAGACATTTTTGCCCATTTAAAATCTGTTAAAGATTCCCCCGTGCCCCACAAGAAGTTGGGTTTTTCCCTCCTTCCAGAGTAATCCTATTTCTTTTCTGGATGTTGGAGAAGCCCAAACAGCTGGGGGAGGAAGAAAAGGAAGAAAAGCCTTTTGGACAGAGACTGCACGAAGCGATATCAGAGACTCCCTGAGCAGTTTGGGTGGGGAAGGACCTTCAGGAGCACCTCATTCCAGCCCCTGCCATGGCCAGGGACGCCTCCCGCCATCTCTGGTCACCCTGGGCAGGGATTTTCTGGGTGGATCTCCAGGAATACTCACATGGTGCTGTCTCCAAGCTCCTCATAGAGGTTGTTGGCCGCGGCTCCGGACGGTTTTCCTGCCGGCAGAGCCATCTGGATCCTCGCAGTCTTGGCACACTCAGCCTGTCGCCTTCGGAGAGCCACGGGGGGAAAGGGGAAATGCTCATCAGGAACACCCCAAAACAGCCCCCAAATCCAGCCAAACGTAATGTTTTCCAGGTTTTCTCCCCGCAGTTTATAAACATCGCTGAATTTTGTCTTCATTGAAGTAGTAACGTGTTCGCCGCCTCCTGGATTTTCCAGCTCCATGTTGTTCTGGTTTGCTGGAATCCCAGAACTTCCCAGGTCCCAGAATGGTTTGGGCTGGAAAGGACCTTAAAGTCCATCCCATCCCATCCCATCCCATCCCATCCCATCCCATCCCATCCCATCCCAGGGACACCTCCCACTGTCCCAGGCTGCTCCAACCCCAGTGTCCAACCTGGCCTTGGGCACTGCCAGGGATCCAGGGGCAGCCCCAGCTGCTCTGGGAATTCCATCCCAGCCCCTGCCCACCCTCCCAGAGAACAATTCCTGCCCAGCATCCCATCGATCCCATCCTTCTCTTTCAGTTTGATGCCATTCCCCCTTGTCCACTCACAACTCCTTTTTCTTAATGGAGTTGGCTGGGAAATTTCTCTTCCATGAATGCTTTTCCTTATTTTATTTTTTTTTTAAATCCCTATATTTAATATATTTTAAGAGTAAAATGTGCCAGTATTCCTATGGAAGCTGAAACAAAGCTGGAAATAAATACTTACTCTTTGAATCTGGTTGGTTGCAAAAAAAGAGATAAAAAGGAAGGTTAAATAAGTTTTGTTTCCAACAACTGCCCGTAACAGGGACTGTACCAGGAGTAATAAACTACACGCTACTTAATTATTCCACACATCAAATTCCAGAATTAATGACTTGTTTAAAGAATCAGAACTTCCAGCACTGAACAGCATTTGGTTGCTGGTTTTGATCCCCTGGAAACAATTCCAGAGTCAGCAGAAATATGAATTACAGAAGGGAAAGAAAACAAGACATAAAAACATGAATATTTCTCCTGTTATTTCTTAAGCAGGTGCATTTTTATAGCTGATTGTTTATATCTATATCTTTTAATAGATAACAATATAAATAATATAACTGTTATTTTATTTATATTTTCTCATTTTGGCACATTTCAAGAATGTATGGAAAACATTTTCAATAATGAAGGACTATTCTTCTTGGTTATTATTTAGAAGATGCCATTCTTTTGTGATTAAGAAACAATAAATTATTTATAAATACTTTCCAGGGTTATTTTGGGTAATGGATTTCAAAGGAGTCATTTTTACATTGATTACTAAAGAAATATTTTAGGAAAAACACTGAGATTCCTTGGGAAAAAGGCTGGAGGGCAAAAACAAACCATAAGGCTCAGCATTTTCATTTAACTCTAAAATTCCTTTCATTCTCTCTGGCACTCTCCATAAAAAATACAATTTATTCACAATGGGTTGCAATAAATCCCACTCGAAGTCAGGCTTCTAGGTGGGAAAAATGGGATTTTTGGATGAAATGAATTCAGGCAGATTCCTCAAAGGTCCTAAAAGAGATTGATGATGTTTGGATAATCTAACAGATGCCGAGGAAAAATGGAGCCGTCTCATTTCTTTAAGGAACCTGCAATTTGGATAACAGCAACCAACGGAGTGCAGGATGGACTGGCTCATGGAAGGAAATTTTCCATAGAATTTAGGGAGAGGAAGAGCAGTTTGGGAATGCTCTGCCATCCCAAAGTGGAAATGCTGCTCAAGCTCTTCCAAACTCCTTTAAAAGGCTTTTTCCCTTGACCCAAACTGGAATATAATCAATAATTAAAGAATAAATCAGTGAATAAATGGATTTATACATCTATGAATATGAATTGAATGTGTATGTAAATTTATGAATATAATCTTTAATTAGAGAATAAATTTATGAATATGTAAATAGAAATATATGAATAGATATGGAGTCTCTAAGTCCAAATGCATTGATTTTAAATATGAGCAGACCTGAAAATTGTAGCTGAGAGGAACTTGTTGGAGATGTTGATTTTAATTAATTTATCAGCCAATCACTTGAACCTCGTCAGCATATAAGGGGCAAATATCAAATAATCACATTGATGAAATTCAAATATCAAAAATACCAAAATTATCAAAAAATACCAGAAAATATAAAAAGTAGCAAAAAATATCTCTGCTGTTGCCCTAAAATGGCTCAAAACCAACTCTTCAGGAAACATTCACAATCAAGAAGCTCAGGAAAAAATATTTTAGGATTTAAGCCAAAAAATGCTAATCCTCTTTTTATCGAGCTATGCAATTTTACTTTTGATTCAATTATTGAAACAACACCTGTTTCATCCTTTTTTTTTTTTTTTTTTTTTTGGCATAGAGTTCAGCTCTGAATCCTCACTTTCGTGTTGAACACCTGGGTTTTGAGCTGGCGTTTCGGCACAAAAATCCTGCGCCGGAATTTTGGGAAAGCCCAGGATGTGCTTCCCGCGTTCACCGCACCGAGCACTGAGCGACCCTTGCGGTGAGAGGGGGTTTAAACCCAGAAATTCGTATCTTATATATAAATAAATATATATATATATATAATAGAAATATAGCTAGAATAGAAATATATACAACAGAAATATAGACAAAGGAAATATAGACAAAGGAAATATAGACAATACACACAAAAATCACAGAAACAGGCAGGAATAAACAGGAATTAACTTCGCAGTGCCGCATAACCACCGGAGCAGCTCCACTACAAAATGCAGCATCCCTACGCCGATGTTACAACCCCTGGGAGAGCGGGAGGAGGAGGAGGAGCAGGGTACTCACTGCCTGTAGCTGACCATGACGATGAGGATGGCCGGCATGCAGCACAGGATGATGATGACGGCCAGGGCCAGCAGTGCCCCCTCCGTGAAGCCCATGGCCTGCGCCTGCTTCTTGACGTTGGCCACCACGTCCGGCGTGCGGATCTCCAGGATCCGCCCGCCCTGGCCCAGGTAGGGCTGGAAGTCCTTGTTGATATCCAGCAGTTTGCCATCCAGGAACCTTCAACAGCACAAGGAAAGCCAGCTTTTAGGGCCAAGCTTTAATTAGGGAGGGTTAATAACGTGATAAAGAGCGTACGTCATTTTTGCATGGTTTGGAATATCGGCAATTCCCTGTGATCCCGGTGTCAGGGACAATTCCAGTGTTTAAACGCTGGAAAGGAGGGCTGAGCTGGGCTTATCCTGATTTCCAGGGGCACAAAGTCCTCGGTGTCACCTCACTTTGTGTCCTTCCTTCTCTGCTCCGATCCAGAGGATCGACCAGCCTTTCCTGGACACATCCCCAAGGACCATTCTGCCCTAAAGATCATCCTGATCTTGCCCGGGGCAGTGGTGGATTCCCCATCCCTGGAAGTGCTCGAAAAACCTGTGGATGTGGCCCCTGGGGACATGGGTCAGGGGTGGTCCTGGCAGTGCTGGGGGAATGCCGGATTTGATGACTTTGGATTAACGATTCCACGGTTGATGCTACTCTAAAATCATTTTTAGAGGATTTGCTGAGCCTCAGGGAAATTCTTTGGCTGGATGGACAAAAAATACACTGGCCAAGGCTGTAACTTCTGAAGGAAAATAAAAAATCTTGGATCACTCCAGAAGTGAGCATGGAGTGTCTCACAAGCTGCCCAGCTCCAAGGACCAAACCAGAGGCATGTGTTAGGATGGAGGATCCTAAAATCTGGCACCTACGGCAGAATTCCAGACCCTTACATGTGCTGGAGAAAGGTGAGGGGGGAAAAAAACCCCTGAAAGCTTCAGATAAAAAGCAACAACAAAATTCTAGAAGTATTTTTGTGAATAAACTCCGAATGTCTCAAGAAAACCTGGGATAGCTTTGATTTCCTTACTCTGATCATGAGGCAGAAATTCCGCTCCTCAAAGACCATTTCTTAAAGGGTAGTTGTTTCTTACAATCAACTGCCCCTCAGATTAATTTCCTGCTCAGTCCTCATAACGTTTCTTGTCCCTGATGGTTTTTTTTGGAATTTTGGGGAGGATCTGCTCTGCTCTGGGTGTGCAGCGGATGAACCGGATCTCGTCACAAGCAGAACAGCTTCTCCTGAACGATGAATTTGGGCTGGTTCCATGATACTGAGGGGGAAAAGGCTGCTCACCACCACCTTCAAAAGGCATTTGGGATGAATAATTCCCATTCCTGATGTCTTTCACAAACCATTTCCTTGGTACTTGAGAAAAAACCCCTTTTCCAACCCAAATGAGAGCATAAAGTGAATATAAACATTCATTTGCTGCTCACTAGGTGTCACTGGTGCATGTCCCACGTCCTCTGAGCTGGCAAAAGCCTTCCCAGCAGGATGGCATTAAATCCCTGGCTGATTTTAACCATCTCTCCGTTGAAATTCAGCTCACATTTTCCCCACAAACCCTTTTGAGCAGATTTGTAACTCGGCCGTGAGTGTTTGCTCTGTGACGGAACCTGACACGTCATGCAGGAGCTTCACACCGTTTATTTCTAACATTTTCCACTTAATTTATGCAGGAGGAATTTGCTGGATTCAACTGGTTTTTCTGCTCCAATAAATCAAAGCCTCTTCCCTATAAAAGATGGGAAAGGAGGCTGATCCTTTCAGTCTGGGAAATTTTCGGAGCGGCCTCCGAGTCTTTCAGGGGTTTGTGGGAGAGGGAGGAAATAGCCACGTACAGGTGTCATTCCAACCCATTTTTGGGTTGTAATCAAACAGATTTGGAGCAAAATGATGAGGAGCAGATAAGGGAAAAGGCCTCAGGCTGGGCCAGGGGAGGCTCAGGGTGGACAGCAGCAGGAATTTCTCCATGGAAAGGGTGCTCAGGCCTTGGCAGGGGCTGCCCAGGGAGCTCTGGAGTGCCCATCCCTGGAGGTGTGAGGACATGGTTTAGTGGTGGGCTGGGAAGTGCCGGGTGAAGGGTTGGACCTGGTGGGCTCAGAGGTTCTTTCCAACCTCGGTGATTCTGTTTGATGAGATTCCCGATTAATAAAAATGCCAGGTAATCAATCATGGCAGTCTTACGGGAAAATATGGATCTCTCATTGTGTATTGGTCCTACAAAGTGCAGGACAGGGAGAATTGTGCAAATCTGGAGAGACACACGGGTTCTACCCCCTGGCAGGGATGAACTCTCCTGGATCCATCATGGAATTACTGAACACTGGGAAAATCACTCGGGGGAGTTGCTCTCCCTTATTATTGCTGATGAAATATTTAAACCAGGACGTTCTGTTTCTTTCGGGCTTTTCTCACTTTTCTCCCACCATGTGCACTTTATGAAATGATCCTTTCTCCCACTGATCCCTTTCCTGCCAGATCTGGAGCTCTCCTTACTCCACGGAGGTGACATTCTCTCACCTCCACCCTAAAGCCAGGAAAGCATTCCCTGGGATTTTGCTGATTTAAATATTTTGAAGCTTTTGAAGAGAAGAAAAAAAAAAAAAACTAAAAAGCTGAGTGTGCAGGCACAGGGAGCATTTTAATGAGGCTGCTTCCCAGCTGATTGCCCCTTCCCTTGCTGTTGGAAAATCTGATTTTTAACCCATCTTAATTCTGTCCTGCTCTGGGTATTTCACTGGACATCTGAACATCCCTAAACAAGATATTCCAATCTTTTCAAAGGGCACTCAAATGAAGAGGGACATTTTTTTTTCTGGCCATGAAGAGAGTTTGAAAAGGGAAAAGTTTATTTTTTCCTGGAATTCAAAGAGCCAACTGCCTCCATGTTCAGATAACAGCTGATTTTCACATCCTGATAGCAGTGCATTTACTGAGAGCTTTCCAAAGGGAGGAGGGAAAGGGTGTCAGAATCTTGAATAAACCTGGGAAAAAAATCACAGTGGCTCCATTCTGGGAATGACCAATAGTGACAAATGACCATAAACTCCCAGAACACCACTGAAAAGGCTGAATGACCATGGGGGAGCCTAAAAACAAACACCAGGAAAAGGAAGAAGCCTCTATTGCCACCCTCTGAAAGCTGCTATTGCTATTTTTACATATGATTTTGATACAAAATATGAATTTTTTTAATTCCTAGTTCAGGAAAATAATGGTGGAATACTGGAGAGGGTGCAGAGAAAACTTTGGGTGATTGGAAGAACGAAAACATAGCCCAGAGCAGAACTTCTCAAGAATAAAAATCCAGAGGATGATGCGATCATGAGCCTAGACCTTGGCGGGACACAGAAATTAAAAGCACCCATGGACGCTTTAATTTAGCACCCAAAGTTACAATAAAACCAAGTCTAGACAAATCAAAAATAAAAACCCTGCAGCACCAAAGCCTGGAGATCACAGAGGACTTTTGGCCCACAGGAAGGAAATTCCTTGGAGGAATTTCAGCTGGAAGCTCCTCCACAGGGGGGATAAAACTGCCGTGGTGACAACATCTGAATCATGGGGATTGGCACAATTTAGCCCGGGGCACTGGCCTGGACAAGGAAGTGGCAAATTCCCATGCTAACCATAGGGAATGGGATGGATTTTTCTGCTCTGAACCAGTTCCTAACGGACCAACAGATTCCCGAACAATCCACAGGAAGGGAGGGAGATCAACAGAACCAAGACTCACTTGAAAAGCTCGCTCCTCATGATGGCTCGGTTGGTTTGCGGGTCGATGGCGTACACCATGAGGTCGGACTTGGTGTAATCCTCCTCGGAATATCCGTCCCCAAACCTCCGTGCTCCGATGGACTCCACCACCACCGTGGCCCCCGGAATCTGGTCTTGGATGTAGCGTTCCAAAATCCTAGAGGGAAGACGGAGCCGGGAAGCTGCAGCGTTGGTTTGTGCCGCTCACCACCGACCACAGCCCCAATGAGGCCCTGGCAGGCAAAACCCACAGGATGGGGAGGATTTTCACCTCCAGAGCACTTTGGAAAAGGAATCCGTGCTCCACATAACCTCTGAAATGCTGAATTCCTGGAAAAAGCTCGGCAGTGCTCTCCAGAAATGGTGTCCTTCTGTCGAGCTCTTTGTATTTATGACCCCGTTTGGGTTTTAAACGGCTCACGGGAAACACCGCCTCTATTTCACAGCAAACCCGCCTGCCATCTTTTATTAAGTCATATGATTCCAGCACTCCCATTCCAGCCCTCCACAGGGTGCATTCCATAAATTCTCCCCCACAGAAACAACCACTCAAACCATTTTTTGTGGGGATATTTCATCTGGCCCTCCGATATCACACAACATTCTAGGGGCTGCAACGCCTGCTGCTCCGAAAGGCACCAGGATTTACAGGCAGGAGAAAATTGGAATATTGGGCTGACACCAGGAAATAAAATCCGATAAACTGCAGCAGGATTCCACACGCAGGGGGAGGAAAGGTGGACAGAATTCAGAGATAACAACACGAACAACAAAACCGACAACAACACCTGGAATTCCTAAAGGTGGACGAGGTTTCCAAACTGGCACCAAGACTGCTCCCCTCAAAGTTTTATAAACAATGACATGAAAGCAAATATAGTCAACTCTGGGCAAAAAGTAGAGAGAAATAAAGCAAAGAGTTTTGAAGTCTAAATGCTCCAGCTAAACTTAGAAGAAAATACAGAATTTCCTGGGCTAATTGATATGACCAAAAAATCCAACAGCAATAGCTGAGCTGGGAGGCAGAAGCAAGGGAATTGAAGGGAATGTGCTGCCTGATCCATCAAGGATGCACCAGGGTGTGGTGAAAGACACATCTCCCACAAAAAAAGTCATCAGTGACTTTAAAAAGCCCCTTTTTTCCCCGCAAAACCTTCTGCACTTGCCGAGGTTACAGTTTTTGCTGTTGTGGCTTTTTCCTGACATGAGATTTCCACCAGCTCCTGATTTTTCAAGGCTCCTGATTCACATTTATCCAAGGAGCATTGCTTTGTGTGGAAGTTTAGAGTGCCCTTCAAATTGCTATATGAGCTTTAAGGTAGGTTTTTTATAACATCTTGAAAAATCCAAGGCCGTCCTGGGACACCTCCAGGGATGGGCACTCCAAAGCTCCCTGGGCAGCCCCTGCCAAGGCCTGAGCACCCTTTCCATGCAGAAATTCCTGCTGCTGTCCACCCTGAGCCTCCCCTGGCCCAGCCTGAGGCCGCTTCCCCTTGTCCTGTTCTGCTCCCTTGCACAAAACTGTGACTGCATCCACTCCAGAAACGTGCCATTGGGTTGGAAGGTTAATAAGGTAGGATCACCTCTGGAAAAATTGGTAACAACATTCCCTTCCCTCAGAAATCCCTGGCATCCTGCTGGAATTCATTGCCTTTGTTTAAAATGTTATTAAAAATGAACAAACAGAATCGTTTGGACAAGGGATGGAGGGACAGGAGCCAGGGAATGGCTTCCCACTGCCAGAGGGCAGGGCTGGATGGGATCTTGGGAAGGAATTCCCACCCTGGGAGTGTGGGAAGCAGCAGAACAAAGCCCAGAATCTGGGATAAGGCAGCACATTCCCGGCCTGCTCTCAGCACCACATCCATGTGCTCACATCACACCTGAGGTCACTGTTCCCCCTTCCAGGCAGCCAAAACCCTGGAGAACAGAGGATTTAATGTGGGGTTCACCCTGGTGTCACAGCAGGAAATTCTTTAGGAATTTGACAGCTTATTATGTTTTCAGAGCACATAAAATATTTTAAGAAATGGGAAAAAAAAATAAAATAAAATCCCCAAAACATTCTTTCCTTCAGGACTCAAACCTCCGAAGACTTGGGGTGAGCAATGTTGAAGACTCGATATCCTGTGTGATTTTTGGCCAAAATTCTGGTTCCCAAAAAGAAATTGGTGCAACAAGAATGATAAATTTCTAATCTAGGGATTTGAAAACACAAACCTGGCCACCACACAGAGCTGAGAGCACCCAGCTCCCCCCATCAGCATCAACACAGCCTTTTCAAGGGCTTTTATTAGCTCCTCAATTCTGCTCCACCTCGGCCAAATTCCGGCTGTGTGGAGTCTTGGTAGGTTAATAGTTGGCCATGAAACCACTGGATTTTCAACCGGACTTTCCCAAGGAGACAAGGCCCAAGTCCAGCCCCTCTGATGCAGGCAGTGACAGATCTGGGGATACCCTGGAGCCCCAGCTACCAGATCCCTCATCACAACAGAAATAGAGCTCATGGAAGAGTTTGCCCTGCCTGTGGTGCCTGGGGTTTATTCCAAGCCTAAAAACATCCCTTTTTTCTCAAACAGCCTTTCCAAAAACTTCTTTTTCTCTCACACATGTGTCCAGCAGGAAGGAGCAGCACTGAGCCAATTTCCTCTGTGAGTAACATCCCCAATATTCAGAAAACAACCCAGAGCCAATGCATTTATCCTAATCCTATAAAAGCAGAGAATCAGGAATTGTTAAGGCTGGAAAAGACCTTAAAGATTCAAGTCCTGCTGTCACCCCAGCACCACCCAAGCAGATTGGATTGCACACCAGAAAGGAAATTTGCTGAAGTTGCTTTCCTTCTCTGTGCACTCACCCTGGAAAATCCTGCCCTCCAAAGCCCCTCCACACACTCCAGCTTTTGATTTCAGCCCCATTTGTCCCAGCCACAGAAAGAACACGGTGCTCATCCGAAGATAACTGCAAGATCCATCTCCCCTCTGACCCCAGGACAATCTCCAGGCTCAGCACAAGAGGGTTTTTCCTGCGCTCGTCAGCAATTCCCAGGGAAAGCAGCAGTTTATGGCTTTATCCCAGAAGTCATGAACTGCTTTGGAGAGCTTTGAGTGGCTGGACATGAAATAGGACACGGCCACTCAGTGGCAAATATCCCTCTAATCTATTTATTTCATCATTTACTTAATCCAGTTCAATCAATTTGCTTATTAGCTAATCTATTCCTTTTCTAAATTTGCAATTTAATTGGGAATGAAACATTACAGAGCGAATTTTTGACCAATTCAGGGACCGAAGAGAAGAAAACGCACAACTGCAGGGAAATGATCCACGTCTGAAACACTTCCCTGAGGAGAGGACTGGGTGTTCCAGCTCTGAGATATAAAATTGATTGTCTCATATCCTCTGATTAGACATGAAATCATACATGATGCACGATGTACATGTGATGTGTGTTGTGATCTATAATTCACAGCAGCACTTACTGCTGTAGTATTTTATAACATCGCTTTTAAGTGCAGCACAGCTCCTGTGCATGAAGGAGAGTTCCTTTGAGGAATGGTGGCAGTCAGCTTCAGATATGCAAACCATTAAGTCAGGAGGTTCAACGTTCCCTTTCCAAAAAAATTCCCTCAGCAAGAAATCCGAGGATCAGCACCTGATTTTACATTGGATCATCAGGGAATTTTACATTTGGATTGTCAGGGAAAAACGGCAAATGTGACATTGCTGTGCGGCCCAGAGAATATGAAAACCTGAAATTAAAGCAGCTGGACGAAAATGTGGAATGACTGCAAGAGACCCTATTGGAAGTGTCAGGGAAGACACATCCACCGCATCCCTCAAAAAGCTCCCAAGCCAGATAGTGATGCTTTAAATCTTCTCTTCCCTGCTTTGCTTCCTTGATGTGGACCATAACTCCCACCCATCTCTGGCTGTGCTGAATGTGGGAAAACTGATTTATATCATTCTTAATACCTCGTGAAAATTACAGAACCTGGGATAACTTCTCCCCCAAAGTTGTTTAAACCACTATTTCTTTTATTGTGAAAAATTGCTGCAATTCCACGAGTGACCCAAGTATCCCCCTCCCTCCCATTCCCCATCGCCAGTTGTTGGCTAAATGTTCTATTTGCAGGGATTAATATTTGCCAAGGTGAGAAAGAGCTGAGTAACTAATTCAGTTCACAGATCCCAGAATGGTTTGGCTTGGGAAGGGATTTTAAGGATCACCCTGTTCCCACCCCCCTGCTGTGGGCAGGGACACCTCGCACTACACAGGGTTGATGATAAAATCTTTTTATCTGCTCATTAATTACATTCCCTTTTTAAATCATTAATTACTTCAATTTTTATAAATTAGTGCATTATTTGAAGTGGCAAAAATACTTTCGTCAGAGACTCCAAATTTCTAGGCAATCCCTCCCTTCAGGAAGTTATTCCTGGTTCCAGGAAGTGCAGTCCCTGTGAATTCAGCCTATTTCCTCAACATCATTCCTGGTTCTGATGTTTAATCTCTCAGAGCCAACTCACAGCTGGCTCAAAGCAGAGGGAGAAAAAGGGAGCACGCCCTAAATCTCCAGGAAAAAATCCATTAAGAATTTTTCCCAGCCCAGCAGGGATGTGGGCCCATAATTTCATATTTCCAATAAGCGATTGCACCGGCAACCCCAAGGTATTTCAAATTCCATGGAGAACTCCAGGCAGGATGGACCAGACGTGTGGGAATCTGAGAGGTGCCGCTCATCACTGACTGAAGTGACAAAAAAAGGACAAAATCGGTTGTAAACGACTTCCTCCAGCATTTTCTATCCCATATGGTCTAATTCCATGTTACAAAAAAAAGCCAAAAGTGCAAACCTGAGCCCTGGAAGATGCTGTGGTGTCTGGGGGCTCTTATGGACCAAGGAGAAAACCTCCCTCATTTCCTGATCCATCTAATCCCAAACCCAGGGAATTGATTGATATCTGCAGAGTAAATGGATTGAAAACCCAGGGAATTGATTGATCTCTGCAGAGTAAATGGATTGACAACCCAGGGAATTGATTGATCTCTGCAGAGAAAATGGATTGATTACCCAGGGAATTGATTGATATCTGCAGAGTAAATGGATTGATTACCCAGGGAATTGATTGATATGTGAGGAGTAAATGGATTGATAAGCCAGGGAATTGATTGATATCTATGGAATGAATGGATTGATTACCCAATGAGCTGCTCTTTGTTCTGCTCCACGAGGGTGGGAGGAACGTTGGAGACGATCACCTGCATGTCCAACTGATTGACCACGGAGACCTGGGAAGAGAAGAGGGAAATTCCATTGGCACAGCCTCCTCCCAATCCAGCAGTGATGGACTCATTCCTTTCCTGCCTCCACACCGGGCCCTGATGGACAGATCTCTCCTTTTAATTCCAAATGGGAGAGCTGGGAAATCTTGCAGCCGAAGCCCATAAATACCATAAATTCCTTCTGAGCATTTGGGTGGTTTGGATGCCAGGAAAATCCTCCCTTGGAGCCATGCAATGTGCACCGAGGGAAATGGAAATACAGGATTAATTCCACTAAATCAGTGATGCTTTGTTAGAAAATTAGGAAGGAAATTGTTATTTACATTGAAGCAATCAGTGAGAGGTTTTAGTTTAATCTCCAATTGTTTTAGCTTCTCCCTCTATCATAAAACTGCATATTTTTCCATAGAGCTTTCCCCTAAAAAAATCCCCAAATAAAAAACATGGAAAAATGCCCCTAATCCACCCAATACTTGTGTTCTTTGTTGGAATAAAAGTAAATTCCTCTTTTCCACCAAGGTATGGAGTAACCTCAGACCAAATCTCTGGCAATTGGTATTTTTTACTACGAACCCAAGGTCACTCCAATGCTGTAGAGGTTTCTGGAGGAAAATCTGGAAAATGAGGCCAGTGCTAAAGCTGATACATTTAAAAATCAAGGGTTAGTTGATTGTAAAAGAAATAAACAAGCCCTGATTTTCCAAAGTGGAGCCCTGGAAGCACGGCAGCAGAAAAGCCTGGATGTGCTTCCACATCAAACACTGACTCACCGGCTTTGAAGCTTAATTCAACTTTAAATATTTAAATGTTCTTGAAATGTCATCAGCTGCCCTGATCAGGCTTCTGTGTAAGAAACACGGAATTATAATGAGCTCCAAATAAATTTGAGACTCGAGTCATGCAACGAAACTGGAAAGCAATGATTAATTTAATAGAATTAATTACATTTGCCAATTCAAGCAACCACTGAGCACCCAGGAACTGAGAACAGCATAAAGGCAACACCAAAACCAACGGCAGGAATTCTTTTGATATTGAAGAAATCCCAATTATCCTCACTTGTTCACATACAAAAACAGGGATAAACACACAGGCATGACAAGCTATAGGAAACCAAGGGTGTTGGACAAAAATCAAGCGACATTTGAGGTTTCCATGGTAACATTAAGTTGCTTGTTATCCCCATTTGTAAAGGCAGGCAAAGCAGAAAATTGTTGGTAACCTCCAGCCCATGAGTGATATCCCTTTGATCCCAAGTTTTGCTCATTAGGCACTTCCCAAGTTTGCAATCCAGCCAGGCAGAGCCTGCAAAGGGTCTTGATCGTGCTTTGGCACCAGTGGGGTCCTGGGAGGAGCTGAGACCTGAATGGGGAAGGGCCTTGCAACCCCCAAACCCCACCAAACATTGGATTCAAGATGATATCCATGATATCATAACCATGATATCAAATCATGGGAGTGAATATCCACCATTGACACTTCCTCAGCCAACTCATTTTAAAATGTCGTTTTTTTATGTCTTTCTTTTGTCTCACAGGGGCTGGAAAGGGAAATTCCATCCCATGGAAGCAAACCCTCAACCCACAGGTGTGTGATCGAGCCATCCTGGCGACCTTCCCATGGATTGTCCCCACCAGCACAGGGCATCTGGCAAATCCTGCTGCTCCCAGAGCTGTGCCAGGCTCTGGAGAAGCATCCTGGTCCCAGCTCTGCAGGATCCCTTGCTCCTTCCCAGTCTTGTCCCTCTGCTGGTGTCCTGCCTCTTCTCCAAAACCCCCTCCCAGTGCAGCCCTGTCTTTCCCCCCACATCTTATTCTTTCACACGGGAGTCATTAAATTCATTTCCTTGTTCTCTGTGCACTTTTTGAGCTGGCGTGGAAAGAAACAACACCTGAGAGCCTGAGCAGCCAATCCCACAGCAGGAAAATCCTGTTAAAATCATGGGAAGGGATCTTGGTGTGTGGATCACGCTTGGTGCATAAAATCAGAGATTCCCAGACTGGTTTGGGCTGGAAGGGACCTTAAATCCCATCCAGAGCCACCCCTGCCATGGCAGGGACACCTCCCACTGTCCCAGGCTGCTCCAAGCCCCAGTGTCCAACCTGGCCTTGGGCACTGCCAGGGATCCAGGGGCAGCCCCAGCTGCTCTGGGCACCCTGGGCCAGGGCCTGCCCACCCTCCCAGGGAACAATTCCTTCCCAAGATCCCATCCAGCCCTGCCCTCTGGCAGTGGGAAGCCATTCCCTGGCTCCTGTCCCTCCATCCCTTGTCCCCAGTCTCTCTCCATGTTTCCTGCAGCTCCTTCAGGTCCTGCAAAGTCACAGTGAGGTCACCCCAGAGCTTCTCCTGTCCAGGCTGAACAATCCCAGCTCTCCCAGCCTTTCCTCCCAGCAGAGCTGCTCCATCCTCTGCTCATCCTGGAGCCTCCTCTGGCCTCTCTCCAACAGGTCACAAAAGTTTTTGCTTTAAGAACCCGAAAGATTTACTCCAGCACCTTCAAGAAATTAAGCACAAGCAGTTTACACCTTTTCTGTTGGTCTGCCTGGAACTAAACTTCCTGCAGCATTTGAATTTCCTCTGGAATTATTCTGTACTAGCAATGCCTGGCTGATACTTACGAGCACCTCTGCTTTGCTGCTCAGCCCTTTGCCGTAATCGTCGGTGGCGATGACCTGGAACTTGAAATAGGATCTCCTCATGTTCTTGAAGAGCATGGCGGTTTTGATCAGCCCCGTGTACGCCTCGATCACAAACCCTTCCTTGCCATCCTTGATGGGGGGGATGATGAGTCGGTACTGCATGGTGCTGTAATTCCCAGTGTCCTTATCGTCGGCCTGACGGGAAAAACGAAAGTGGCAAATGAGGTAAATACGCACAGAGTGAGTCATTAACCTTGCCTTTAAACGAAGTTTCATCTTGGCCCAGCACATTTCTGCCACTCTGACATTTGAAACATCAGATCCCAGAGCACAGATACGGCTGGTGTTTTAAATGCTTCATTTAACTTTGCTGCGCACAGTTTTGCTTTTCCAGCAATTTCTGTTGGCACTCAACCGCTCCAAAAGAAAGAAAAAAAAATATTAAAAAAAAAGTAAAAAAAAAAATCAGTTGACTTTCAAGTCCGCAACAATACCTAAGAACTGCTTAATTCTGAGAAACCTCCGCTGCCAAAGTCTGCTTGGAAAGGAAATATCAAAGAAAAAAACACCTCAGCAACTCGGGCACCGATTTACACGAGAACGTCCTTCATCCTACAGATATTCTGATGGAGCACAAGTATTTTTGGAGCAATTAAATAGGTTTTTATTGAACTAAGGAAGGACGGAGTGGCATTCCTGCAGTGGTGCCCAGGGAGATGCAGCGCAGGACACAGAGATGCCCTGGCGCTGGTGCGGAATCAGATCAGGATGCAGAGCTGGCATCACCCAGGAGCTGTTATTTCACCTTCTCCATTCCTGGCAACCCTGTGCAGCCCCGTCCTGGCCTCTCCTGCCCTATTGCTCATGCTCCTGTTCAACCTGTATCCACAGGGAAGTGTTTCCGAGGAGCCCTGCAGAGCCTTCCCGCCCTCCTTCCAGGGATCAGCGAGGTGGGAGCTAATTAATGCCCGAGCACTCGTTAGTCTTGGGCACGGTCTCAGCATCTGGGACACCTCAGGATCTAGCAGGTTTTTGTGGAAATATTGGCACGGCTCCTCAGGCCTGTGGGTTAAGGTAATGCTGGAATAAAAACCAGCCCTAACTTCGAAAAGGTGTGTGGAAAATCCATGGAAAATCCATACTGTGCCACAGTTTAAAAAGGAAAACCAGTAGGATGAGCTCCTGGAATGACACTGGCTGTCACTGCTCATGGACACACAACTGTTGTTAAACTCCCATCCTCCCTCTCTCAATATTTTGCTTTCTTCTAAATTCACAAAGCTTCGGCTATGAAAAGCATAAACAGAAAACGCGTTAAATTGTTTTTGTTCTCCTGCTCCATATCTTTTTTTTTTTAAGGCTTTTAGAATCGAGCTTGCTGCCTCCTGGGTAAGCTCAAACCCCTTTATTAGCGGTTTTAGGAAAGACGGGGAAAGTTAAAAAGCTTTCTGAAATTTACTCTGGTTCTGTCACTCAAAAATGTGAAGATATCAGCGGGCTTTTCCAGAGCATTCCAGCTTTCCAACTGGCACGGGGAAATACAACCCCAAACCACCCTGGAGCCAGCAGATGGGAGCTTGACAGGTGGAGAGTCAGGAAAACATTTGGCTTCCCACATAAATAAATTGCTGAAGGAAGAAACGAATGTAAAACCACGCTGTGCCACAGAATCACAGCATTTCTAAGGCTGGAAAATACCTTTGCCACCATCACCTTGCCCATGAAACCACATCGTGCAGTGCCACTCATTCCTTGAACACTTCCAGGGATTGTGGCTCCACCGTTCCCTGGGCAGCCTCTTCCAGAGCTCAGCCACTCCTCCATGAAGAAACTTTTCCCAACATCCAGCCTAGATGCAAGGAAACGGCTGGAGGGAAACACCAGGTTGATGTTCGGATGGTGAGAAATAAAGACAAAAATGAAAGCAGCACCGCTGAGCGCCAGGGAAGCCCAAAGGCTCCCTGGCCGTGCCCTGGAGCAGAGCATGACGCCCTTCCAATAAAAAGCCAATTTCTTTGTTCAAATGGATTGATGAGGTTGGTTCAGCTGGGTCAGAAGCCCTTCTTATTTTTAATATTAGCGAATTCTCTCCATCAAAGCTACGGCTTTTAACAGTCTCTGCTTTCAGCGACACCAGAAATCAACTTCACCTTCGGCATTTCACGCCTGGAGACGTGTGGGACTAAAAACAAAGCAAATTTGGATCCAAATTAAGGGATTGATGCTGCAGGCACAGGCGTTACATGAAGTCAGCAAGCTCGGGGCACTGAGCTCAGCACGGATTCGATGTTTCAGTCTTACAGCCGAGTCGCAGGCACAGAATTCCAGGGAAAGAGGCCTTTGGAAATTGGAAGCTCACAGATTGTCGGGGGCTGCAGCTCCAAGCTGGTGGCTCTGGAGGAAATTTGTCCTGGAGGTAAATATTTCTGGCACTTCATTCAGAGATCTGACATCACCAGGGCTGTGTTAGGACCGTCACAGGAGACAAAAGCTGGGCTTCATCTCCGTATTCCAGCGGCACATCTGCCTCTTGTTCCGCGCAGGAAATACAGACGTCTCCCAAATCCCACCGGGATTGAGGGCTGAGAAATAAACACAGATGATGCCAGGAACCACCAGGCCAAATTCCTGAGACCAGGTGTGTGGAGAAATGGCTCGAAGAGCAAGGCAGCCATGGAATGCCAGAGTCTGTGTCTCTGCAGAGTTTGCCCCTGCAGAGCACAGAGAGGGCATTGTGCGAGCAGAAGGCAGAATTTTGAAGATAACTGCAAGGACGATGTCCTTGGTGGCCTGGAAAGTACCAAGGCCTATGAAAGAAGGATTGTAGTCAAGAGAATACAAAAAACCAGATTGTAGGGACCACGAGCGGATGGGAACAGGTTGATGTGACTGTACAACTAACCAATAATAGAATGACAAGTAGTCTTACTAGCCAATGATTTTATGACATGTAACATTGCTAGGTGCTGCAAAAATGTACTTAAGGCTGTGAACCTGAAAAATAAACTGATTGAAGCTTGCTATTGATCATATTGGTCATTGACTGCTTTTTTCCCCTTGTTGTTGCGGAAGAATTACGGTCCTTTCTCTTGAGTGAGGTTTCTCTTNTGTAAATATAAAATTATAAAATTACAAAATCATAAAAATATTAAAATTTATAAAAACATATTAAATATACCTATGTTAAAATACAGGCATATGAGAATACATGAATATAAAATAAATATAAATTTGTATAAATAGAAAATATATAAAAATAAAAAAGTAAATATAACAATATAAACATATAAAATATAGATATATAGAAATATAGAAATACAGAAATATAAAAACATAGAAATATAAAAGTATAAAAATCATAGGAAAAATGGGTTTTATTGTCATTTTTCCTCTGCCAATAGCAGTTAGAGCTTGACAGAATAAGTTTATGTGTGTGTGTGTGAGAGGGAATTATTTAGGCAAGATTCTTTCCCTGCAAACCTTTCAGGATGAAAATACCTTTATAAACGGAGGAGCAATACAGAAAATTCTCTTTCTTCGCTAGAATTAGGACCTCTGATATTTCCTCCTTTAAATTCATAATAATTCAATCTTTTAATAAATAAAGAAAGAAAATCAGATGTGAATACTGTTAATATTTAGAAAGCAAGGGCTCAAAACACCCCATTATAGGGAAAAGCCAATTCCTGCTGGTCATTTCCCTAAAGATCCTGTTGTTGGTGGGATTGTTCCCTGGAGCAGATGGAAAATATTGTGTCTGGGGCTCAAGGAATCCTGGCTGGAATTCTGAGGGGGAACAACAGGAGCTCCTTGAAAATACCAGTGGAAAGCAAAATAATTCTAATACAAGGAAACGCAAAGGAAAGCTCAAGGCACGGGATTCATAGATTAGAGGCTGTGAGTGTTACATCTGGTTTTAATTAATATATTCATTATGAAAAGGACAAAAAGGTTCTTAATGAAGGAAATGGGCTCTCAAATATGTTGGAAATTCTGGGGGAAAAGAGGGAATTGAAGAGAAGAGGACTTTAGGCAGCAAGAACCAAATCCTTGGCTAAAAATTGCCATTTTCTTCAAATGCATCCCTTCTCTTTTTTCCTTGGAGCATCAGCAGCTCCCAGCTCTCAGAGGCCACTGCTCTTAATCCAATCAGATCCACAGAGAACAATTCACGTGGTTTATCACCCCCCAAATTAATTCCGATTACAAATGACTTTTGGAGAACCATTTGTGGCATTCTGCTGAGCTTAAGCTCCCTTTTTATCTACTTAGAATAATCTTGTACAAATCTAGGGCAAGGCAGCTCATTACCCACCTCAGAAAGGCTTTTATATTCAAATTAATGGATTTAAGAGGATGCTGCTGGCAGCAAACCAGTGACCTTAGGGAGCTGGGAGAAGCTCCATAGGATTGGCCTTGGCACGTATCAACTCTTTGGATGATGAGAGAAGTTTTAATCCAATATTTTAGTGGCCTGTTTGTCTCTAAATTTAATTTTTGTGGAAGATTATGGATTCAGGATTGGTTTTCTTCCCTCCCTGTTTTGTTTCGGTTTTTTAAAGAAATATTAATCAATTTGGTGTTTGGTTATTTTTATTATTTGTGAAGTTTTGTTCAGGCCAGAGTAGAGCATGACTGAAGCAACAGAAGCTGAACATTCGGCATCGTGTTTGTCATTAATTGATCCAAAACCGATTTATATCAATTACTCAATTAGCAATTAATGACTACAGTCCTTAATTAGCCCTATAAGTTATTATGTCCTGGTAAAGAAGGACTAATTGTGGCAGTTTGGGGGCGGGTTTTTTTCAATTTGAGGCTCATCAAGGCTGTCGTCAGTGCCAGGAATAATGAGAATATCCTGAGAAAAATCGCTTTCTTCTCCAAATTACTCAGACGACATGGAAAAAAAAAGTGAGCAACCGTTAATGAATGCAGAAGATGAAAGCAGAAAATCCTCTTGGAAAACCAGGGAGGAATTCCCAGACTGTTCCTGACTCCAAGTGTCCTTTGACATTTGTGCCTTGTGTTTCATTTGCTTTCGGACCCAACCCCCTCCTTTCCCGCAAGGCTTTGCCTTCCCGAGTTTTTTATCTACTCCACTTCCTTCTCCCTGTTCCCTGCTCTCCACAATTCCCTGGAAGGAGGATGGAGCCAGGGGGGATCAGCCAAGGGACAGGATGAGAGGAAACAGCCTCGAGCTGCTCCCAGGGAGGTTTAGGTCGGATATTAGGGACCATTTCCTCATGGAAAGGGTGGTTAAGCTTTGATGGGGGCGCTGGTGGACTCCCCATCCCTGGAAGTGTCCCAAAACGTGTGGGTGTGGCACTTGGGGACATTACTGGGGGCTGGTGGATGGCTGGACTTGATGACCTCGAAGGTCTTTTCCAACCTTAACAATTCTGTGATCCTTCAGCGATTCTAAAGTTCATGGGTTTGACACAACTTTTGGATTCGCCACCGTTTTCAGATTCCTATTTTTGATGGGGTAGAAGCTTCCCAATTCCCCACTTCTCTGCCATTTCTGGCCTCATTTTGGGAAGGACTGCTGTGAAAGCAACCGAAAAAACCCCAGCCAGGGGGCAATTTTAGTAAGGTCTTTAGTAAGCTTTTTAACTTTGGTAAGCTCTGACCTTTATTTCATTCCTGCTGCTCTAAACACATCATTTATTTGCTTTATTGAAAACAAAGAGCTTTAATGCCTGGTGCTAATTGTAGTCTGTATATTACATTTACATTGATTTTCTCTCTCTTTAAAAAAACCCCAAAACCCTATGGATGGTTAATTTTATTCCCAACTTTGCTCCCAGTGCAGACCTGAAATTGCTGTTTTGTCCCTTTTAAAGCCTCAACAAGCTGCTGCCAAAGTAGAAAAAACTTCAGGTGAAAACTGGCACTGAAATAAAAGGAATGTTTAAATATTAAGAGATCTAAAATGAGAGCTACAAACTGGCACGGGAAATGAGCACCTAAAATTGAGTAGAAATAAAGCCTGGGTTTTAACTCAAAATCATCCTCGTGTCAACATCAACCATCAAGCAGCTTTAGGAAACACAAAATTCCAAACCTCCCGTAAAAAATCAAACCAGTGTGTACAAATTTTCCCTCCGAAAGAGAAGGAGATTGGAAAAACTTCAGCCTTACCTTGACTTTCAGCACAGAAGAAAACATTTTGGCATCCTCAGACACCCCTCCAATGTAGGTTTTTTTGGTGAACACGGGCGCGTGGTCGTTTTCATCCTTCACCTCGATAAAGACCTTGGCTGTATTACCTAACAGAGGGAAGGAAAAGGGAAAATGGAATGTTTGGTGACAAGTTTGTCACATCTCCTCCCATTTATGGATTGACAGCCCAAGGAGATCACATACAATGTGTGCAGGGATAATACTGTAAAAATAAGAAGGGCTCATTAACAGCAGCTCTGCACCCTGCTTAATCTATTTTAATTATTCCTCCTTCCATGCAAATACTGAACAGCTGATTCAGTCCTGGTGGCTGTAAACTCACAAATGGTCACACAGAGCCCTGTCTCGGCAGCCCCAACACCTAATTAATTTCCTGTGTTAATTGAAAGCATCCCTAAGCCTGTCCTTCTCCCAAACCTGGCCTGGCTCAGGGAACTCCACAAGTTTTGCTTCTCCTGAGAGGTTCAACACAAACCCCAGATATTCAACACAAACCCCAGATGTTCAACACAAACCCCAGAGGTTCAAAACAAAACCCAGATGTTCAACACAAACCCCAGAGGTTCAACACAAAACCCCAGAGGTTCAACACAAACCCCCAGAAGTTCAACACAAAACCCCAGAGGTTCAACACAAAACCCCAGAAGTTCAACACAAAACCCAGAGGTTCAACACAAACCCAGAGGTTCAACACAAAACCCAGAGGTTCAACACAAACCCCAGAAGTTCAACACAAAATCCCAGAAGTTCAACACAAAACCCCAGAGGTTCAACACAAAACCCCAGAGGTTCAAAACAAAACCCAGATGTTCAACGCAAATCCCAAAGTTCAACACAAAACCCAGAGGCTCAACACAAACCCAGATGTTCAACACAAACCCCAGAGGATCAACACAAAACCCCAGAAGTTCAACACAAAACCCAGAGGTTCAACACAAACCCCAAGGGTTCAACACAAAACCCAAAGTTCAACACAAAACCAAGAGGCTCAACACAAACCCCAGAAATTCAACACAAACCCCAGAAGTTCAACACAAAACCCCAGAAGTTCAACACAAACCCCAGAGGTTCAACACAAACCCCAGAAGTTCAACACAAACCCCAGAAATTCAACACAAACCCCAGAAGTTCAACACAAACCCCAGAAATTCAACACAAACCCCAGAGGTTCAACACAAACCCAGAGTTTCAACACAAAATCCCAGAGGTTTAACACAAACCCCACTGTTAATTTGGTTTTATTAAACCCTTCCTGCTCCAGCCCGTTGAGCAATAAAGATCTCCATCCTTCTGCAAGGGGGAAAGCATCCAGCAAAAACCATGGAGCCGCTGCCAGACAGATTCCAGTGCGCAGTCATCGCCACCAACATCTGCTTCCCTCTTTCAGAGCTGGATCATCCAGAAAGATTGCTGGAAATGACGATATCCAGGTCATTACAACCACATTTGCAAGTGATAAATGGCCTGGCTGCTGAGCCGCTCTTCCCAGCTCCTTTCAGTGCCAGGATAATTTCAGCGCTGCACAGGCGCCACTGATCTGAATTTCTTGAACAATGCGGGTTCTTTAGAAAGGGCTTAGGAGCGGGAGGGGAGGAAAAAATTAAACCTCAGGCTATTTCTGACATGGCCAAAGTCATATTCTGCCTATCTGATGGAAAGAGAGCAGGGGAAAAAAGAAAGGAAAGAAGGAAAATTACATGAATAGTCAAATCTCTCTCTTCTGAAACCAGATCCCTAATATTTCTGGCTGCACTACCAAACGAAGGCAGGAAAAGGAGATTCCCAGGCAGACTTTCCCACCGGAGGGAAGATCCTGATTTTACCTGCGCAGGTGGGATCAGGTGCTGGCTCACCTGCAGGGGTTCTCTCTAATTCCAATTAAACATCATTTGCATAATGCTCCCAACTCTCATGTCAGGCCAGTCTGGGTGAGGTGGCTGAGCCCTGTGCAAAGTTTGCCTCGCAATTTGCTCAGCCCCTCTTTCATTTGATTTGCTCTCTGAGCTGCCCAAATGCTGATTTGTTTGGCAAAGGGTGAATGCTTTGAGAATGCAGAAATGGAAGTGCTCGCATGAAGCACAAAGCAAATTCAATACCCTGCATATCCACAGGCCAACATCAGCACCGTCACCCATGAATATCTACCTGCATTTCAGCTCCCTGCCCGATTTTGGGACACGGCCCTTCATTCTGGCAGAGGGAGAGCAATGTGGCATCGGTGACCTCCTCCCTATCCCAGCCTTTGGATCCAATTCCTACAGCTGGCTGCAGGAAAAAAGTACATCCCCATTTATGTAAAACCTTCCCTCTTTGGGGTTCCAGGTCTGGAATCCAGCTCCAGCTCCCTCTTCATGGATTCCAGGAGCTGAAAGCAGGATTTACTCCTCTGTGGGACTTGTTGTGAATCCAGAATCCAGAATCCAAGCCTAATCCTCATTTCTGTGACTGAGCTGCCGAAATAGGCGGCCAGGTCAAAGAACAAAAAGCGCCTTTCCCTGAAAAAAGCAGCCCAGGCTGCCAAGGTGGTCAAAATGAGCAAAAAAGATTGATTTCAGTGCTACCTCAGTCTCCTGCAAGGTCCCTTTTTCGTCCTCTTTTCCGGCCCCCTGGAAATGAACCACAGTGCTCAGAAAACACAGAACTGCAGATGCTTCCAAGTCATCCTCAGCTTACAAAAACTGGCTAAAGCATCACTGCCAAGGCTTTTGGATCTTTCAGCTTCTGTGGTTTGCTCAAGGGCAGTGAAAACACCCTGAAAGCTGCCCTAAAGCAAAGCTGAGGAGCCTCTGAAACACCTAAAATGAGTAAACCGTGGATAAGTAACATGGAAAACAAACCCAATGAACACTCCTGGGTCACCAGAGAGTACTAACACTTCATTCCCAGATGTTTTCCCTAAACATCCTCATTGAAAGCTCTTTTCCAGTCTCCTCACCTAAAAAAGTGCCAGATCCATGTGACAGATGTGATCCTTCCCGTAGCTCCTTGGCAGGCTGCAGAAATGAATGTGAACTGCAGCAAAGCTTTTCGGGCACTGGGACGTGTTCTGATGACGCTTGGAGCGCTCCCAGGTGAGTTTTCCTCAATTCTTTCACCAGCAGCACTGCCCTTGCCTCCTTCAGCATTCCCAACCAGCTGTTCATGCAGGGATAATTCCCACATAAACCCCTGCATGCCCGAAAGCAGCTCTGCAGGAGGCAACAGAGCCTTTCCAGAGCCCATTGGAATCCAGCTGGAAGGGAGATTTGGAATTTGCCGGGCTTTGGGAACGCTTTGCTGGGCTCCTGCGTGACAAGGGCGTGCGGCCGGCTCTGTGCTTTGGCAGGTGAGCGGAGCTGAACTGCAGCTGGGCTCCATCTCATGTTCCTGGGTTTGGCACGACCAAGCAGGGATCAGCACAGCATATTTTTCAGCAGCACTTAGAGCTGCAGGAGCCCATAAAGCCCGGAGAAGATCATCATGTGTCGTCCCTGATCGAGAGAGCGCAAAAAGAAGCAAACAGCGACATGTTTGGAGAGGCGCAGATCCAAAATTTGATTTGAATCCACAGAAAACCTCTTTTTCGAACAAGTGGGAGCTCAGGTTTTATGCAGCCTCTCTAAAATTCAGTGCTTTGGTGCCCAGAGAAATGGGGGGTTTGTCCCAGGCTCCCCTAGAGCTGCGAGGCAGGGGATCAGCTCTCCAGGCTCTGCTTCCACTGAGTCCATCTGTCCCAACTCCTGCATCTGGGAAGCGCCAGAGCAGCCAACTTGGACAGCACCTCCAGCACCAACTTTTGCAACTGAAAACATAAGGCTGCTTTACTGCAACATCGGCACCGCAGGAACACGGAATTCACCATCATATTTAACGTAGCAGAACAATCGTTCCCATTTCCTGGGGAGCAGCTGCAGAGTTTTAGTTGTAAAACTCCCATTTCCACTTTATTCCCAAAGGGTTTTTCTGGTTTAGGAAAGCAAAAATTGAAGGAGACGGAATTGTTGCCTTACCCCCAACAGCCAGAGCAAAGCCCTGCTCAAAACAGCTCTGCCTGACCGGATAAAACATGGAAATAATCAGTGGAAGGGTGATTTTGCTTTAAAATCTTCTGACATCAAGATAAAAACCACGTCTCATCATCACCAAACCCAACTCTCCTTCCATTCCAATGAAGTAAAACCACACAGCAATTTCATAGCATAAAGTTTCAATTCAAGTAACTCCTTTAATGAGTTTGACTCTGCTGAAAGTGAGAGTGTGACTTTGCATGATTTGGCATCATTTATTTGACCCCCAGTTAAAGTCACCAATTTGATGTTCTCACACTCCAAAGGACATCTCAATTTGCTCTCTCTCCTCACATATTTATTCAGTTATTGCCAGGCTATCAGCTGGCCCCATCACTGAATGACAAGCTCAGTTACACTCAATGCACTGTCACTGTTCCCCTGCACAGGTGCAAACTCCAGCTCCTACTTCTCCGTAATTATTTCCTATAATGCCATCACTTAGAACAATTTGGTACCCAGCTTCTGAGCTGGGCAGAATTCCTCCCTGTGTGCCGGCTGAGCACTTTGTCAGGGCTGTGTTATTTACAGAATCCCTGGAAAATTGAGGCTGGAAAAGCCCTCCAGGATCCCTGAGTCCCAGCTGTGCCCGATGCCCACCTTGTCCCCAGCCCAGAGCACTCAGTGCCACCTCCAGCCCTTCCTTGGACACCTCCAGGGATGGGCACTCCAGAGCTCCCTGGGCAGCCCCTGCCAAGGCCTGAGCACCCTTCCATGGAGAAATTCCTGCTGCTGTCCACCCTGAGCCTGCCCTGGCCCAGCCTGAGGCCATTCCCTCTCCTCCTGTCCCTGTTCCCTGGGAGCAGAGCCCGAACCCCCGGCTGTCCCCTCCTGTCAGGAGCTGTGCAGAGCCACAAGGTCCCCCGAGTCCCCTTTGCTCCAGGCTGAGCCCTTTCCCAGCTCCCTCAGCTGCTCCTGGGGCTCCAGCCCCTTCCCAGCTCCGTTCCCTTCCCTGGACATGCTCAATCTTGAAGCGAGGGCCCCAGAAATCCCTGAAGTTCCAAAGCAGGTCACCACCAAATTCCAGAACAAATTCCACCGATTCAGGGGTATCCAAGAGCAGAACTGGCGGCAGCTCATTGCCCCTGGGTGTCACAGCTCTGTGTTAATTCAGTGCCACACAATCCTGGAGCCATACATTCCAAGTCCCAAGCGGTTTTTCAGCTCAACCTCAGCAAAGCCCGCAGGGAAGGGTTAATTGTGCCCCATCTCCTCCCACGGCAGCTCATCCATTCAGTGCCCTGAAACCCAAAAGTCATGTTTAACCTGATAAAAATTCCTCCAAAATGAACAAAGTACCAAGAAAATGGGAAGGAATTCACAGTATAAATGCAGGACTCAAACCCAGAGGTCAAGCGATCTCCATGACAAAGCTGTAAGTGGTTCAGGTGGCCAGACACTTCTGAAGTATTTTAAATATATACATTTATCCAATTCTTCAGCCATCCCTGCAGCACAGTGCACATTCCAAGGAATGTATATGTTTTGTACTCCTGGAAGCCAAACACACCCAGCTTGTCTTCCTTTAAGCTGGCCTGAACTCCAACTCCAAGTCTTTATCAAGCATTCCTGAATAAAACAATTCAGCCACCGCCTTTATGGAACTGCTGCTCTGCTGGGAGAGCTGCTCTGGTGCAGAGTGGGAGCCAGAAGACAGCGGAGATAAGAACCTGCTGAGATAAGAACCTGCTGAGGTAAGAACCTGCTGAGGTAAGAACCTGGTGACTCCCTCGTGTCTTCAGCCACGCCACAGAGAGGTTTGGAAAAGGCTTTGTGCTGCATGGAACCCTCATCTGCTCCCTGGGAATTCCTTGGCTGTGTTTCTATGGATAGAACCTTATCTGGATTCTCCCAGGCACAGGGAGGAGCAGGCAGCTCTGTCTTTGTCATTCAGTGCCAGGGACACCTCCCACTGTCCCAGGCTGCTCCAATCCCAATGTCCAACCTGGCCTTGGGCACTGCCAGGGATCCAGGGGCAGCCTGGATCCTCTCTGGATCCTCTCTGGGCAAGTCAGGCTGAGAGACCCAAAACTGCCCCATGGGCTGTGATCCCCCCACCACCAGCACACCCCGAAAACACAGCAGGGTCACTGCAGGGCAGCTTCAACACCCCCAGCAAATAACAGCAGTATCCACATTGAAAAGACGGGAAAAGCAGGATTTGGGACACTTACTCTTGGAGGGGACGCGCAGGTTGGATCTCACCACCTGCAGGGAGTCTGCCTGCACCCGCAGCTCGTAGCTTTGGACGTGCTCATAATCCAGAGGCTTCTTCACGGAGATCACTCCCGTTCTGTTGTGAATGGCAAACACGTCTGGAAGCCGGCAAAAACACAAGGAATTTCCTGAGATCCACCAACAGGGATTTTCAGTGCCCAGGGGTTTTATTTTGGGGATGACACAATCCAAGGGAGTCATTCCCTCCCTGCCTCCTTCCCTCCCTCAGGCCTGGAAAAGCCCATGGAGCTCTTCTTTGAAGATGTTTTTAAGGAGCAGAGCAGCTGGATCTGCACTGCCACTGGGACAACCAACCCAGAACCATGGAATCATGGAATATCCTGAGCTGGAAGGGACCCCCAGGGTCCACTTGAGCACACAAGGGGAAAGACGGGACAAGAGCAAGAGCCCATTCTCACAAAAAGGGGGAGGGGACCGGGAATTTTTCACATCCCTCCCAATAACTCTGTGTTATTTAGTCAGGATGTCCATCCAGGGGGGTCACGGGGGGTATCCCAGCAGGATGCTGTGCTTGGGTACAGCACGGCCAAGTCTATAATCCCTTAAAGCAGATTTTTAAGGAAGTACAACTCCATCCAAGCTATTTATGTTCTTACTTGGATGTGCCATGGATTGACCCCACATGGCACCCACGGGAATTTTCACATCAGTGAGTATTTTTTTCTTGTAATTCCACTAATTAATCTGAGTTTTAGGTGATCCCCAAAGGCTTGATAATGGGAATTATAGAATGATGGAATGGTTTGGGTTGGAAGGGACCTTAAACCCCACCCAGTGCCCCCCCTGCCATTGGCAGGGACACCTGCCACTGTCCCAGGCTGCTCCAAGCCCCAATGTCCAACCTGGCCTTGGGCACTGCCAGGGATCCAGGGCCAGCCACAGCTTCTCTGGAATTCCACCCCAGCCCCTCCTCACCATCCCAGGGAACAATTCTTTCCCAATATCCCATCTAAACTTCTCTGTTTCAGCTTGAAGCCATTCCCCCTCATCCTGTCACTACATTCTCTTAAAAAAAGTCCCTCCCCACGTTTCTTGCCAGCTCCCTTCCAGCCCTGGCATTCCCTCCTGCTCCTCCAGACAAGGTGGGATTTCCCCTCGATGATCCCAGGGCTCTTTTCCAACCCTAAGGATTCCGCGATTCCCCTCAGCAGCTTTCCTTCTCCCCGCTTTCTTGCCGATCTGCAGCGCTCCCACCGGGCTCGGCGTACCCACAAGACTGAAATATGAACGTTAATTTTGTGACAAATAGGATTCCACTCACCCTCTTCATTCCCGGACACGATGGAGTACACGACGGTCTGGTTCAGGGCGGCTGCGGTGACAACGGCGACCACGGTTCCCTTGGGAGCACTTTCACTCACGGGGGGCGGTCTGCAGAGAGGGACAGAAGGGTTTGTGTCACATCCCTGAGGAGCAGATTGGTTAAAATGATTCCTCAGGCTGCTGCTTCCGCCATCTATCAGGTTGCCAAAGGATCTGCTATTAGGGAAAATCTCGTTAAAAAAGAAAAGGTTTAACCTCGGCAAATGCAAAACCCACTGAGAAGTCCAATGGACAAGATCAGGCAGCACAAAGATCTTGGATCTGAGCAATGGGAAAGCAGGGAATATTGAGGAGGAACAAGAACCACCACAGCCTGATCGACTGCAAGCAAAATAGGCCAAAACAGATCTGCAATAAGGATTTTCCATAGATCTGCAGATCTGTTTTATAACAGATCTTGGATATAACCAAGTCAGAAATCTGGGCAGAATCCACACCTTCTTCTTTCCAGGGAATATCACGGGGGTGTTTGGAAGACCAAATGGCACCTGGGGACACGGTCCGGTGGTGTCACTGGCAGTGCCAGTGATTTGATGATCTCAGGGGTCTTTCCAAGCCTGAATGATTCCATGAATATTTGATCACTTCCCCCTTTTCCAGGTGTTTTTCAAATCCTCCACTCCATACTGTGTTTTCCTATTCTAAGGGCAGGGAAGGTCCTGGCCGGAGCTCCTGGAGTGTTTGGCCAATGCTCCCAGGGACAGGGAGGGATTGTTGGGGTGCCTGGGCAGGGCCAGGGGCTGGATCAATGATCGTTGTGGAATATCCCAACGCTCCCAGCTCAGGATATTCCAGATTCTATGAAAGCTGGAACCCCAGAACACACCCCTAACGACTGAACCCAACAGTGGCCAATCTTCCCTTGAACTCGGCCTTACAAACCTTTCCTTTGGAATGAATATTGCTTTGAACACCCAAGGGAAATTTCGAGATGTTGAATATACGGAATTCAGTTTTGCATCCCCTTTCTTTCACCGATGGAAAAATTCCCTTTTACTCAAACACGTGTGCATGGAACAGATCCCTCTGCTCCCACCTTTCTGGGCTGGAATAAAATTCCTGGTTGCTCCTTGGCTTATTAAGCTCTAAAACCACGGCTGTGAAAAGCTTTTTAGTGTGCATTTTGTCCATATCCTGCTCTTTATCCTGTGCTTCCATCTCTAAAAACATTTCTTGGGGAATAAATTCATTATTTTCCAATTTTCGAATAACTAAGATGGAAAACGGTGCTTTTTCCCCCCCAGCCATATTATTTTAAGCTGTTTTAGGGCACAGGCAAAGGTGTTTTTATGCCATAATTTTGCATCACTGGGTGATAAAAGTGGGATTTTTTGCGGGAAGAGGTGACACCAGGAAAGCAGGAGAATCCAGCCCAAGCCACCCAGAAAAGGATTAGAAAATTTCCAGCTCCCTCAGCCACTCCCGGAGCTCCAGCCCCTTTCCCAGCTCCGTTCCCTTCGCCGGACTCGCTTTGAAATATTTGAAATATTTTCAGCGAAATGGTTCCTTTCCAAACTTCTGAACCCAGCACTTCTCAAATCCGCGATTCCCGACTCCTCCCGAAGGCTCCCGTGCCTGGGATCCACATCTGTCCCAGCCCTGGATGGGAGAAGGTCCCTTGCAATAAATGATCACAAATCTTAGGGATAAACCACAATTCACACCCATCCCACCTCAGCCTTATCCAGAGTTTTCACCTTTCCTTCCCCACACAAGCACCCTTGGACCAGGACAATTTTATTCTATTCCCAGATCATTATTCCATCCATTTCCATGGTATTTTTTTTTCCATGACCATCACAGCAATGTGGAATGTAGCCTGTTGGATTCACTTGAATTTTTCCACAGGAATAATAAAGGGGATCTTGGGAGCATCCAGGATGGGAAGGACACCAGGAGAGACTGCCTCTGGTTTCTCTGAGTATGAAACCACAAAACGGGTTTGTCCCTGAGAAAATAAACAAAGCAACCGCCAAGAAAAACAGAACTGAAATAAAGTCATTATTTGTGCACAAAAGTGCTGAAAACAGATACAGATTTTGAAAATCTCGGAATTGCTGCATCTCAGTTCTCTGTGTCTTGATCAGCGTGGGAAAGGGAGACTGAGCAAGCCTCAAATTCCTCGCAGGGCGCAACCACTGGAAGTGTCCAAAGTGGAATATTCACTTTTCCTCTCTACCTTCCCGCTGTTTCCTTTTCCCTGTGCTAAACACCTCACTCCCAGCCTATTTTCAATTGGCCTGATGGCCAACACGCTTTAAATTCACCATGAAACTCATCTATCTCCAACAGCACGAACACGAGGTTTCATAAAAAATTAAATTTCAACCCAGCAAACCCAATAATCATTCGGAAAATTGGTTCAGTGCTGAAGCTTAATAGTTGGATGTGGATGGACTCCGTATGAGCCACTTCAGTCACCTCTACTTCATGAATGTTATATTTTATATCTGTTTATATGGAATATTGTAACACAAAACATTTTCACGTATTTATGTTTTAGTTGATGGGGGTCCATTAAAACCTCAGAGCTTTAAGTTTTCCTCAAAAAAAGATATTTTAGAGCAATAACCCATCCATTTCTCAAGATTTTGCTTTCCTAGGAACTACCTGAACAGCTTGTCCCACACGACAACTTTTTTTTCTGAAAAATAATATTTTCTTCTTAATTAGAGGCATTTATGGAGCAGTTTATCTTCGAAGTGTCATGTATTCCTTCCTGGACTCGATATCCTGCCCTTCTGTCTCCATTCCCAGACTGGCTGGAGACACTCTGACCTTTCCATGGTATTTATCTCCCGGCCACATGACAGGGGAGTCTGGACATTGCTCCAGTGATCCAGCCTTGACCTCTTGGTTTTTAACCCAAATGTCAGCTTTTGCTCTCCTGATCTCTCTGTATCCCTCCAGTCTTCCCAAATTAAACCTGAGGCCAAGAAGGCGGGAATATTCCTGTCGGGATTCTGCAGAAGCCAAAAAAAAATGGAGAAAAAATTCCCACCAAGCACAAGGTAGGGCTCAATCACACACTTGGATTGGTCAGACTGATGGATAAATTCTGAGGATGGCTGGAAAGATTACACACTGCTGGAAGCCAAGAGGGTTTAATACTAAAATTATGGATAATTTCAATGCCATAGCCACACCCCCAGAGTGATTTATTCCTACATTTCATTGACACCGGAGCGCTGACCCTGAGCCTCTCCAAGCACAGATTCCCAGCCTGGATCCGGCTCCCTGTGCTTTTCCCTTCACCAGGAAACATCTCAGCACAACACTCAGTTGAAAAAGAACTCCTAAAATTCTGGTTTCCTCTTCGTTTGTATAAAGAAGTAGAGGATTTTAATAAAATGCGAAGTAGCTCTACTAAACCACGGAGAAGTGGGGGAAAAATGATTCTTCTCCTGCAATTATCTGCTAACTCACTCCCTAATTTTTCCATGGCAAATCCTGCTTCAGTACCTGCTGTACAAGCAATTTAATTTAACTTTATAACCACATTTCCTGTTTTTTATTACAAACCAAGTCAGAACCAGCAGCAAACCCCCACAACCCAGTGATTCCAAAGGGGAAATCTCACACATCTGCCTGAATCCAAGCTGCCACTGGTGTGAGGTGCAAATTCCAAATGTGTGCTGGAACCTTGAGCTTAAATGTGAGGAAAACATTGACTGTTTTTACCCCCACATCTCCAAAATGCTTCAACAGAAATGTTGCCAGCGGTTTTTCCTCGATGAAATGTAAATTCCATTCTAGGAAAGGTGGGAAAAGCAGTGGCAGGACCTGGAAATGACGGGAGAAGGATGACCTAAGTGGATGTTCTAAACCTCCCACTGTAAAGCAAAATATTTTTAAGGGACAAAAACACTTTTGAGGGGCAAAAATAACCCCCAGTGGACTCTGTGACAAGAAGGGGGAAGTGATTCCTGAGGGGAAAAATGATCCCTAACGGGGGAAAATCCCAGGAAACTCTGCTAGGAGGGGGAAAGAGAAACTTGAGGAAACAGAGGTGTTTCCCGAGAATGCGGCTCGGGAGCAGCCTGATGGAAACCATTCTGGAATTCTCTGATTCTGGAATTCTCTGATTCTGGAATTCTCTGATCCTATGGAGCCTCAGCCATTCATGGGTATTGAGAACCATGGAATATCCCGAGCTGGAAAGGACAACAAGGATTTTGTGTTCGGTTCCTGAGCTCCAGTGCAGAGCACTGGGGATGCTTTTCCCACTCTGAAGGAAGCATCAAAGGACAGAGATTCCAAGCACGGAATGCCAGCCCTGCCCTCGCTGTCGCCATGCAGGGCTCCCCAGTCCCTATTTCCCAATGAGGAAAACTCTCTGACTGCAGAGCAGGGAACCGGAGAACCGGGGGAAATCGCTGGGAATAACTGACTCCGTGATTTTGTTCTGCGAAATCCTTTTGCTCGGATGCGATTTGCCTCCAATATTGAAGGAGTTAATTGGGTGGAAAACATTCCAGTGTCTCTCCCACCGAGGCAGAGCGAGCTCCACGTGTGCCCAGATCTCCCTTTTGAAGCAGAACCCATTTCCACAGCCCTGCTGCTGCTGCTGCTGGGAGAGAAATAAAATTAAATCAAATTCCACGCTACATTTACATCGAGTAATAGCCTGGAATTCACAGCTCCCCATATTTCCCCATCAAACTTTGGATTGCTGGACAACTGGACACATCTTTTCCGGCAGGTTGGGAGCTATAATGCAACACTAACACAAGCTGTAAGTTTGCAAAATTCCCCTTTTTTCCAGCTCGGGAATGGCTGAACACCTGGTTAATGTGCCCACGGGCACTAATTAGGAGGCAATGACGCTGCTCCCGGTTCCCATTCCGTTCCCTGCTCCAGCAGCACTTTGCCATCAGCAATGACCTTCCACTTGCAGAGGGTGTGGGATTTATTAATTAACACAGCACCACAAAGACCCAAAATCCCTTTCAACTTTTACTGTTTGAAATTGAGGACGTGCTCATAAAGAGGACAGGCTTGCTAAAAATACCTCTTTATATTCAGCTGAGGTTCCACTCACATCTGGTCTCCACTGCTTCATAGTGCTACTAATTAATATCTGATAATTAAGAAATGAAAGTGCTGCCAGAAGTTGTCGGGAAGAAATGGAAACTTCTGGATTAATTCCTTGAGCCAGAGGTGAGCTGGGTGAAGTCAGGACAAAAGAAAGAAGGGCTTGGGAAAGGGGCCCTGAACAGCAGATTTGATTTTTCCCAAAAAATGGATTGATTTCATTTATTGGGTTGTAACTTTTTTTTTTTTTTTTAGGGTGTCTAGAGAAATAGCGGCTGCCCCTGGAAGTGTCCGAGGGATGCTGGGCAGGGCTTGGGGCAACCTGGGATAGTGGGAGGTGTCCCTGCCCACAGCAGGGCTGCAATGAGATGAGTTTTAAGGTCCCTCCCAACCCAAACCATCACGGAATTCCATGGTACTTTTTGCAGAGCCTGTTCTGCTGGCACTAAGCAGGATGAGACCAAAGCCAGCATTAAAACCTCAATCAATCGAGTGGATTGTCACAACCCGTTCAGGGCAGGGCTGCAGAAAGGCTTCCTGTGCCCACCCCCGCTGCTCTCCAGGCTGTCCCACAGCCTGCAGACACCGGAATTGTCCCCGTTTCCCATCAGTTCTCTGCAGAAGCAGCGGAATCTGCTGGCAGCCAGCTCCCTGTGGGAGATGCAGTGACAGGGTCAGCTTCAGCCATGTCCTGCCCCCGACATGAGGGTCAGCCGGGCTCCGAGGGGGCCCTGCCATCTCCAATCAAGTGTTCACATGCTCCAGCACTTTGATTCTTCGGGATTTCTGCCTCTTTCCCCCACGCTCGGCGTTTTTGCGGAACAATGCCTGGCTGGGGAAATGCTTTGCTTGTCAGGCTCCGAGTCATCCTTGATGGCCAGGGCAAGGACACACGAGGGTCCATGCTCACCGCTGGTGCAGTCCAGCTCCCGGCTCCAGGGGGAAGATCCCGCTGGGGCACTGGGACCATGCAGGGCTGATGCAGTCACGGAGGTGGGAAAAGCCCTTGTGTCCAGCTGGGAACCCAGCACCGCCCTGTCCCCACGAACCACACCCACGCCTGCTTCGAACTATTCCCGGGATGGGCACTCCAGAGCTCCCTGGGCAGCCCCTGCCAAGGCCTGAGCACCCTTTCCATGGAGAAATTCCTGCTGCTGCCCACCCTGAGCCTCCCCTGGCCCAGCCTGAGGCCGTTCCCTCTCCTCCTGTCCCTGTTCCCTGGGAGCAGAGCCTGACCTTCCCCAACTCCACCCTTTTTCCAGGCAGTTGGAGAGAGTGGGAAGATCCCCCTGATGCTGCCCTGATTCCAAGAGGGTGAATGCCGGGATAAGGAACATCCCAAATCCCGCTCGGCCAGGTGCAGAGGATCCCCTCTGATGGACTTCAGGGGGAGTCTCTCGCAGCCACGAGGAAGGAACTGCATTTTATCCCTCACTTATCATAAATCAACCGCTCCACTGTATTTTGTGGATCTCAGAGCCCTCAGCTGCCCTTTGCTGTTTGATATGGAGAGCACAGCAGCGTTCCGAAGTCTCCAGAATCATTTACAATCCAAACAAAGGAGGAGGGGGAAGAGAGACCAATTAATTTGCCCCAAACGATGCAATAACGCAGAGGGAGAGCCCGTGAATAAACACCAATCCCTGCCTTCATCCACTTGACTGCTGTCTCCTGTGGAAGTCACTTCAAGACACGGATAATGATCAATCAAAGGCTCCCTGGGTATGAGGAGGGCTCCGAGCAGCGCTGGTGTTCCTCTGGCAGAGCTGCCAGGCTCAGCTCAGCTCAGGGCAGAGTGGCACTTCCATCTCCCCTTCTTCCCGTGCCATCTGCTCTCTCTGCTCTGTATTTATTTGTGAGTTTGCAGCACGGGCTGCAGCTTTGTTCTGTGAAACTGTTCAGCTGTGACCTTTCCCTAAATACACAGTGAAGGAGTTTGTCAATCAGCTCGGGAACCGTGCTGGAATCGCCCAGATTATGGTAATTAGACAAGCAAAGATCAATACTAATCCACTCCAAAGCCCCTGATTCTCAATCCTTCTGGAATTTGAGCACCCACATCCAGCAGTTCCTGGTTTGCAAGGGGCACCACTGCTCCGTGCTGCCTTCTACCCTAAAGATATTCCGGGTCACTGGCAGATGAACTCTGTGACACTGGCGTGGCAATCCCCGAAAACCTTAGGAATCAACACCAGTCCCACTCCAGGATATTTGAGAGAGGCTCAGAGCCGAATCAGAAAGCTCTGGGGCTGTGCCCTGTCGTCTTGGTTTCACACTGTGCTCTGTTTTTCACTTGGGTTTCATAAACAATATTCATTATTTGGCTATCTGGCAGATTGTTTGCATTCCTTCTCCCAAGGCGGAGAAAATTGATGGACTGTGTCTTGGACCTATGGATTGGAGGGTTGATCACCTTATTGTCCAATCCATGATTGACTGTAAATATGGATATAAATGTAAGAATAAACAAGGGCAGGGCTTTTGCCCTCTTGCCTGCACTGCTCCATGACCTGTGTTTGGAGTTAGCCTGATTTCTCGTGTTGAGCCCTGCAACAGTGCCCATTTTGTTTTTGACATTGAGGAAAATAAAGAACTCCCTCTGCTGTCCCTGAATGGCTTTAAGAGCTTCTTAAAACCGGGTGGGAAGATTTCCCAGGAATGGAGCTTGTCCTGTTACCCCAGTTCCTGACGATTCGTCCCTCTCTGGATTCCCTGGATCCCTTCAGACCCTGGAAGCTGTGAGGTCCCCACACACCCTTCTCCTCTCCAGGCTGAACATCCCAGCTCTCCCAGCCTGGCTCCAGAGGGAAGCGGCTCCAGTCCCCTCAGCACCTTTGGAAATACCTAATAAATACAGGGAGCAGCAGGAACAATCCCTCTCAGGAAAAATCCTTCATCAAAGGATTATTATTAAACACAAAATTGGTCACTTGGCACTGGTCCTTCAGATCCCACATTAGTTTCGAGTTAAATACAAAATCAGGAGAAGAGTGGAAGTATTCTGCTATTTTCTACTTCAAGTGAAGAATATTCTAACACTCCAATCATGGGGACAAACAGAGTGCAGATCATGAATTTTTGTCCAACCTCCATTAAATAGCTGAGCAAGCCCCTCCTTTAGGGGCTCCTGCAGACAATTTCTGTTCAATTCCTACTTTCTCATTCCCTGCAGCCCCTGGATTTGGAAACACCTGCACAAAGGCCAGCCCATTCTGCTGCTGATCCTGTCACCACAGTGGCACAGAGAGAACACATTGCAGCTTCTTGACACCTCGAAGCTGCTTGCTCTGATCTCATCACTTCTGTTACTGTACAGATGTCAAACAGATGAACACGTCCTCTGTTACAAAATTTAACAAACAAAGCAGTCCGGGCCCCACTTTTTTGTTCGCTTTGGATCAATTCTGAGACACGGAGATTGGCGGTATTAAATTGGCAGAGGGTAAATTTATCAAATCATGCCTCTGTGGTGATCATAACCCTTATCTGCACTTCTAACGTCGAAGAGGTCAGGGCTGAGTTCTCTCCTGCCTCCCACAAATGCTGCAGAGGATCAAAAAACACCTCACACAAATGGTGCAGAGGGTCAAAACACACTCCAGGAAACTTAACCTAGAGCCCTGGCGATCCCAGTCCCAATTCCAAGGCAAAAAATTCATTGTTTGTCCAAATGAATGAAATTTAACAACAACTGAGGGGAAAATTCCAAGCAAAACTTCCCTCACCATCACCATCGGCCCTGATCTTTCTCACCAGAGATGACGTGCTCAGACAATAAAATTCCACCACCACAGAGGATTTTTGTAGCTTTGTTTCAGCCTAGCATCCAAACAGGACCTGATTTTGACTTGAAAGAAGAGCAGATTCTGGGTGAAAGAACGAGCTCTTTACCTGTACTCGTCCTGGGTGAAGCGTGGGATGACGGAGGGCTGCAGCACTGAGATCTCCACCGTGGTGGTGTTGAACTTCACCGGATCCCCATCGTCGTAGGCGATGACCACCAGCTGCAAAGCACAGGAAATCAGCCTCTGACTGCCCCAAAGAACAGTTTTCATCCCGACTTCCAGCAGTTCTGGTGTTCGCAGGGTCTAAAACTCAGATCTGTGATTTGCTTCCGCACGTCGCGCAAGAACAAAACACGGAGCAGAACGGTGAAAGCCAGCCATGGGTTGAACCCTCTGCTGGAAAATTTCCAGAAACTGGAGGAATTTCTCCATGGAAAGGGTTCTTAAACATTGGCAGGGGCTGCCCAGGGAGGTTTGGAGCCCCCAGCCCCGGAGGTGTCCAAGGACCGGCTGGATGTGGCTCTCGGTGCTCTGGGGGGCACCGGGCACAGGTCAGACCCAATGATCCTGGAGAGCTTTTCCAACCTCAGGGATTCTGGGATTAACCCCCAATAAAACAAACAGGAGGAGCCCTGGGTAAGACTGATTGTTGCTGACATTAATCTCCAGAACCAAGGGTTCACATCAAAATGAAAACATCAACATCACTTCCCACGCCCCTGGAAAAAATCCTAGAAAAGACATTCTCTAAGCTAAAACATGGACAATACCAAATCACTTTCCCCTAAATGAAATATTCTCATTTTTTTAGCTTTTCCTTGTGTTTATTTGTTGATTTAATCTCTAATTTCATGCTGGCACAAGCAGGTTCATTGTTTTCAGCTTTCCCAAGAAGGTTTGAGACCAGCTTGCAAAAGGATGTGACTCCAGCCCACTGAAGAAGCAGCAATGGGCAATTTTCCTGTTTTTTCCCTAAATTTTTCCTTACTTCATGGAGCAGGTCAGCACCTCATTCTAGCAGAGCGTTTTTGACTCATTTCTGCCGCTCCAAGCTATTCCACCATAATCTTTTTTTCCCCAGCCAATTTATCAGGGAAGCCACCAGTGGAAGATATAAATGCTGCAGTTATGTGGATGTCAAAGAGTGACTGGAAAAATGCCTGGAGGATTCAGCAGCAGGCAGGGACACAAGGTCTGGAAACAAATACCAACTCCAAGTGTTCCCATCACTGATTTCTGGGGTTTTTCTATGCTTTTTTCCCTAAGAATCCACATCTTTAGAAAGTAATTCCCTGCTGAATGTCCCATTTACTGCCCTAATATGAAGCAGTGTGGGATAGATCCCAGTTTTGGGAAGCAGCCCCACAAAATAAGTACTAAGAAGTAAAAACAAGTGCAGCGACAGAAAAGATCCACTTGGGTGATGTTAACAGTGGACACCCTTATTCCTCATCGTGATAAAGTGTGCAAATAATCCTCTCCTTAATCCTCATTCCAAAAATAAATAACTGAAATAAGAAAAACCCACACCTTTATGACTGTAAGGAAGTTTCCGAGTAGGAAAATCACACCAAACCCAAGATACGATGGATGTTATTTTTTTTTCCTTACTGACACACTTCTATTTCCAACTACTCCCTCCCTTCATGGATCTTAAAGGGCAGAAATTCTACTGATTTTGGTTAAAATCAGACCTTAATCCATCCTAACTCACTCTTTAGGACCACTCCCAACAAATTCAAATCAATCTTTTTACATTAAAACCCTTGTGAACAGGAATTCCCAAACTACCCGACTGGGCAACTGAAATTTTCTTTACCAGATATCTTGCTCTTCTTACAGACCTCTCCCCAGATTCTCCCCAAAAGCCCTGCTGAAAGTGAACTTGGGGAAAATGAGGGTTCCCTGAGCTGCCTCCCTGTTTTCCCCTGCACTTCCACAGGTGCAACTGCATCCATCCGAGACATTTCTGAAATCAAAGCGGCACAGATCACGTACCAGGGAAAAAAGGAAGGAAATAAAGCACATCAAAATTAAAATTTTGCATGGAATCCAATGAAAGGTGGGATTTTATGGTCTTGTCCAACCTTAATGATCCTGGGATCTTTCTACGCAACAGAAAGAGCCAAGGAGAAGCACGGAAAGAACCGCAGGGAATGTAGGGAGCGTTTCCCGGCCCTGCAGTTCAGCTCGTACCTTGAACACCGTGCTGGGCTCCTCGTTGAGGTTCACTCGGGTGACCACACGGCCGGAGCTCTCCTCCACGTCAAAAATGCTGGCACTGTAGGGAAACTGGACCACGTCCACTTTGTAGCGGACCAGACTCGCCGGGGTGCCCTGGAAGGCAAAAAGCGAGGCCAGTTGGGTTTTCTGAGGTTTTACTCTTCTCGTGAAGGGTCAGAATGAGACGCTGGTGAGGCCATCACAAGCAAAACTCGCTGTTCGTCTTCCCCACAACTGAGGAAATCCCCTCACCCCCTGTAATCCCCCCAAAACACCTTCCGTGACACCTCAGAGGTCGAGGAAGAAAAATCACCAGAGGTTTGGAAAGAAAACGACTGAACCCACACTTACCCAAACCTAGAAATCTTTTATAAATACTGACATTTTTAAGCAGAAGATGGACTGGCTCAAATACCTTCCAAGAATATTTTAACTTGGCATAAAACTCACTTGAAGTTTTACAAGGGAAACTTCCCAGCGGTAAAAGAAAATGTTGGTTCGCAGATGGATTTTAAGCAGCCCCCACCCCATGTCCCCAAGTGCCACAGCCACATCCTTATGGAACAATTCCAGGGATGGGGGCTCCAAATCTCCCTGGGCAGCCCCTGCCAAGGCCTGGCCACCTCTTCCCCAGAGAAATTCCTGCTGGTGTCCAACCTCATGGAGATTCTCCTTAACCTTGTCCCATTGCCGACACATTTATGGAAACATTTCCTACTGTCTTTTATGGCTGTAGCTGGAAAAGTTTCAGCTGGGCCGTGGTCCTTTTCCTTCCATATGCTCCAGGGAGCTGGATCTCCTGGAATGTTTTGTCCCTGGATGTTCTGGAGTGTTTTCTCCCTGGATCTCCTGGAGTGTTTTCTCTCTGGATCTCCTGGAATGTTTTCTCCCTGGATGTCCTGGAGTGTTTTCTCTCTGGATCTTTTGGAGTGTTTTCTCTCTGGATCTCCTGGAATGTTTTCTCTCTGGATCTCTTGGAATGTTTTCTCTCTGGATCTCCTGGAATGTTTTCTCTCTGGATCTCCTGGAGTGTTTTCTCCGCAGGGTTTCACTTCCAGCAGACCCCTGCTAGGCTGAAGTCCCTGACAAGGACCAGGATTTGCAACGGTGAAAGTTTTCCCAGCTCTTTGTAGGACACCTCCTCTGCCTCTTCCTCCTGGCTGGGGGGTTCTAGGACAGGTTCCCTCTGATCCTCTTCCCACATCAAGGTCTGGATAAGGATCTTCCGAAGTCTGGACATGCAGAGACGTTGGGACATTTGCCAAAATCCCAGTGAAGGAATTTGCTAAATCTCTGCAGCAGCACGATTGCATTTTCTGACGGCCGCTGAGTCTCCAGCTCGGGTTTGGCTTTGACCTTTACAAGGTGTTTAAACAGCCGAAATATTATAGATGGGGAATTGCTGATTTTCACCTGTATTCAATAATGTGCTTTGCTGGGATTGGGAATTTATTCCATGTCCCATGCCAGCCACGAACTGCACGGAAACAGAACATTGCCTTTTGTAAACAGCAATGGAAATGGCTGCAAAAGCGCTTCGAGCTCACTAAATCCTTTCAATGTTTTGCTGATCCAACAGAAGTCATTGGAGCGCTGCCTTTCGGAGCCCTCCAGGGAATTCCAGCCCGGGAAGGGTTTATGAGGCCATCAGCAGCTTTAATCACCCAAACCAGCTCTGCCAGGCGTGGTTTAGTGCTTAGCAAATTAGTAAATGACTGTGCTCACAGTTAAAAGCACTTCACACGTGCTGAAGAGGGCAGATCCTGGGAAAAGCGAGAAATTTCCAGGATCAGGCAGAGCAGAGTTCATTATCAACTTTCTCCCCCGCATTCCCTGCTCCAGTCATTTTTCTTCAAGGTTGTAATGAAGAACAAATCAGCTGCTGAAACCCAGCCTATTCGGGCTCCCAGTAATGGCCTTCAAGTTGCCTGGAAGACTGAGAGCCCTCATCATCATTAAAGCTGCTCACACCAGGTAATTCGGGATTAAATAAACAAAAATCTCATCAGGTTATTGTTGCTCCTGATGCGATCATCAAGTACGCTCTTCTCCTGTCACCTTCAAAAAGTAACAAACCCGGAATTTATTTTTTATTGATGGTATTTTGGCACTGATGTAATTAGAAAAATCTCCAGAGAGATTTCCCAGGGAAATCTATTTAGAAGCGAGTTTTAATTATCTGAAATATTAATCATCTTTCGCCTCTGTTCTGAATTAATTTAGATACATTATTATGTCCGCAGCGAAACTTGAATCTAGCTGATAATATTCCCAGATAAACCACAGAGCAAGGGCTGCATTTGGCACATTTGTTCTCTCAAACTGAAGTTTCAGGACTAAAATGACTTTAAAAAACCCTCATCCAGCTCCAATTATTTCTCCCATGGCTGTGTTATTCCATAAAATTCCATTTGCTCTGGGGAAATGACATTTATTTGTGCCACAGGTGGCAGCCATGAACATGTGTGAGGCTTTCCCCATATATTACCCCCATATTCAGATTTCAACTCCAACCGGAATAATTTGCATAAAGAGCTCAACAAGGAAAACATTGTCAAGCTAATTCCACGGAAAAAATGCAGTAGTGGTGCTAACCCCCCCTGAATTTACAGGTTTTTTTGAACATTCCCAAAGCAGCCAGGGAAGATGGGACATCCTAGTGCAGGTGGATGAGTTCGGTGGGTCTTACACCAGCTCAGGGCTGTGGGTGGGTGAATTCACCCCAAATGCATTCCTAGAAACCCTAAAACTGGAAGGACGCTACTCTTTATAGGTAACACAACAAGAGGGCCTGAAATTCTGGATTAATAAAGCTGGAAATTCGGAATTTCCAACTGAACCCAAAAAACCTCATCCGCTTTTAAAGCCTTGAGAGAACATTACTTGAAGAACTCCTGGAATTCGCAGCGTGTGCCCCAAATATCCAAATCCCCAGCAGACACTGAAATTCCACAGGAAGAGCTTTTAAAAGATCAAAGTCTGGCCTGCCTGCCTGAAAATGGTTTTACCTCCAATTAACACTCAGTTAGTCCTTAATTAAGTGTCCCTTAGCCTCCTCCTTTCAGTGGGTGTCTTGAAGACAATAAGGACAATTACTCCCAATTGGAATAAAAGGGCTCCACTGAAAGGAGAACCTCAGGAAGTGTTAGAAGGGATAAAGCATTAAATGGGAGGAGGTTCTGGAGCTCTGGAAGCTGAAAACAGTAGTTTTAAAATTTATTTATATGTTTATATAAAATGCTACTACTTGAGAAATGCACAAAAGTTTGCTGTGGATTGTTGCAAACGACCGAAGGACAAAATATTGATTTACCACATTTCATGCAAACAAAATTTTCAGGCAAAATTTTGTGTTTATAACACAAGCAAAAGCAGCTTCTAAAACGTAATTTACATTCCCAGTCACTGCAAATAAAAAGTGCAGCAAAACCAGAAAAGAGAGGAGGAAATGGTCAGAATTTAAAGTGCCATTTACTCCAAGCAGCCCTGCAAATCTTGCTGCGGCCTTTAGAGACAACTCTGTCTTTTCTGTTTTAATTGACATTTCACCAAGGACCTGCAGGACAACTCCCAGAGGTCTCCGATGCCTTCAGGCCAAGAGGTTTTGAAAGGCACAGGTCAAAATAAAAACATCACAAAAGACCTGAGAGGAAGTGATGATTTCTGTTTTAACAGAAAGAGATGATTTCTGTTTTAACTGAGCAACCCTGATTAATAATCAGAAATCTGTGGGGTTTTTTTGCAGCAAAACTTATCAACAGTTGGAGTCTACTGATAGTTTAGGGCTTTAGGTACCAGTTAAATTAAGGAAATCCCACATTTTCACCCTCAGATTTGTTCACACAGATACACATTCCTACCTGGAAGACACATGGAGCTGTAAATAACTCAACATGTGATGGTTTGATAGGAGGAGTTTTTTAAAATAAAACCAAGAGAAGCTTTCATCTCCATCTCCACTAAATGAAGTTCTGTTGGATTAATTTACGAGTAAAAACTTTTCCCTCTCCCTCCTGACTGTTTCTGAAAGCACATCATGGCACTTCCACACCTCCATGCTATAAATTCCTGAATGATTTAGGAAATACTCCCAGGAAATTGTGTCCCAGGCATCTTTCACCCTCTCAAATGTGTCACCTAAATTGATATTTGTTTGCTGAAATGGAGAGCCCACCTCCACTGCCACCACTCCCACCTCCTCCTTCCCCCAGTCCTGCTCTTCTGCTCTTGGAAAAATTCAGATTTGCCTTCTCTGCAGAGAAATCCCACACAGGTGCTGAGCTTTTCCACCTGGATCCTCACAGCATCCATATTAATTCGCCAGCGCTGGGATTTGCTGGAAACAATGGTTGTCTCTGAGGAGCTGATTAGGTCTGAAAAGCTTTGATTGCAGATGATGGAAAAATTTGGCTGGACTTTTATTCTGGATGTGGGAATTACAGGCATTATTTGTGAAATAACAACAGGAAAATATTTGAAGCTCGGAGACTTGAAATGAGTTGGTCTCTCATGAACAGGCATCTTTTAAAGCTACAATTATTTCTTTAATAGACACACATTTCTCTCCCTGACCTGATAAAAGAAATGTATTAATATCCTGCAAAGAAGACTCCAACAGGTTAAAAAAACCCCAAACCACACCAGTGAAATGACAACTAAGAACATTCCATCCCTTAAGGCAAGTTTAGAGGAAGGTCCCCTCGCTGTGCAGGGAAAAGGTTGTGTGCTTTTAAACCCAATTTCCAGTGAATTCGTATCAAATACTTTGTGACACCATTTAATGTCAAAGCCAGCTCCAAATAAATAGGAATTTTCCAGTAGCACAGGCTGGCTCAGGCAGAAAAAGAAACAAAGCCCTTTATGCCTGATAGTTTTTAACTTTTAAAATAAAAAACGACGAGGGACAAAACTGCCAGCCATTAGTCTGAAATAAAAAATCCCTTTCAAAACCTGCTTTAAAAGCTTTCCTCCACAGCTGGCTGGCTTTTATGGCCCTTGCATTTGTTAAAGGCTTCAGGGTAACTTCATTTTTAAATCTTCATCAAAATCAACAAGTGTTCGTGTGATAGTGACAAAAATGTTCCAAAATGTTCAGTAGGGTTTGGGGTTGTTAAATGAAAAAAAGGAATCACTTTTCATTGGGAATGTTGATTGCAGAGGACTAAGGATTAGAAATGTCATTAATCAGAACTAGTTTGCTTCCCTCAGTGACATCTCAGTCTTCAAAATTTAGACACAGCGATTGTACAATGGAGTTTTCACCAGAACGGGCAAAGAGAGCCCAAAATACCTCATTGTGAGGCAACATTTATTTAATGCTCCAGAAAAGCTGCCCAAACCCCAATAACTCCATTTTTAACTGAGCCACACCTGATTGGTGTCCAAGCCCTTCAGCAGCTTTTCACGTGCAAGGCACATTCCCCCGAGGATTATTCTCCTTAATAACTCTGGCAATTAAAAATTCAAACTCTGTCGATTAAAAATTCAACCTGGCCGGCAGAACGGCTCTGGCTTTTCCCATCCTCAGAGCATCCTCTGGTCACTGATGCTCACCAGGCTCTGATGACAGAAATTGCCACCACCCTTCGGAACAGGGCAGGAGCACGAGGTGTGTGCCCAGCTCTGGCGTTCGAGGGCTTCACCGGGGAGCAGCAGCACAAACCAGGGACAAAAATCACTTTTCTCCACCAGAAAAGGTCCCTGGATTCAAATCTTGCCCGTGGTGTCACCCACCCCTGGGGTGGCTCTGCTGGGAAGCGCACGGTGACGGTGACGTCGAGCAGTGACAACCTCACCACACCGGGGTTTGTTTCCCCCTGAACTGCCCCAAAACCAGGCATGGCCTCCCTTCCTGCCTGCTCCTGTCATTCTGGCAGGCTGATGGAGAGCCTTCCCTGGCAGACAGGAGCTGGGGCATTGATTTTCCAGCTCCGGGAGCAGCCTTGGAAACGCAGCCCAAGGCCAGGCTGACCTCAAACCACGGCAGGAATTACTCCTCTGGGAAAATCCTCGTGATTTGGGGTTGATGAGAGGGCAGGAGCCCTTGGGAGGGCTCAGGGCTTCTCCCTGCTGGCTGTGGAGCAGGAACAGGAGCTTTTCCTTACCGGGGGATCCTGATCCTCGGCCGAGACCGTGGTGATGACGGTGCCCTTGACGGCGTCAGGAGCGACCATTCCCCTGTAGAGCTTCTGGCTGAACACTGGCGCGAAATCGTTCATGTCCTGCCAAAAACAGAGTTCAGAGCTCAGCCCTGAGGTTCCAACAAAATTCCAGGTGCGCTCACAAATGTTTCTGTCGAGTTTCTCCCCCCCTCCGTAGGGATTGCCATTCCCAACTCCATTACCCCTGCACAAAACAAGGGGGGAAAGTGCTGAAGATGCACCGAAAAACGGACGTGGGATGGCTCAGCTGAAGGCAATTCTGCAGGAAAACACAGCCCCACAGGAGAACAGAGCACAGAATTCCACACCCCCTGCTCCTCTGGCAGCAGGCTCGGCTTGTTTTCCAAAAGGAACGAGCTGCTCTGGCTTGATGGTGCTTGTTACTTCTAATACCCAATAAAATCAGGGGAAATAAAATATCCTGTGTAGGATAAAAGGGCATTTGCACAAATTCTAGGTAAGAACACACAAATGTATGTATATTTATATGTATATATTTATATATACATATATATCTACATCTATATAAATATATAGATATATTTTAGGTGTACATACATATGTATATGTATATATGCAGGGTCACCCAGAGTTGCTTCTGTTTGGGCAGAGATTAAAAATAACCTCAGGTTGCTATTCTTCCTCTAATAAAACAAGATTTCTACCAGAACAATTTTTCCAATTCAAGTTTCTTCTTCTCCAGGAAGTCTTTAGGTTCGTGGTAACTCACTGTCACTTAATAAATGCTGCGTGTTACAAACTGGGAGATGACTCTCGGAAGGGGTGGAACGGGATGGGCTTGAACGTCCCTTCCAACACAAACCATCCTGTGATTCCCTGGGAATCTGGAGGTGGAGATTTAAATCCAAGGAATGTTTTCCCCAGAGTGGTGAAGGAGGAGGAAGAGGGGATTTAACATTTAAATATTTATATTCTTGACTTAGCGGGGCACAAGCACGAAAGGTCTCTCAGTGTCCCCATAAACCAAAAAACCATGGAAGTGCCGGTGCCCACTGACATTCCCAAGGCAACTGGATGCTGGGAATGCTGCACTGCAGGGATTTTTCTCCCGCTCTGGCTGTGTTTGGCCCGTGCCCACCTGTCTGGGAGCACCTGGGTTGGCGTCAGTGCATTACAGCAAGTGACAGCCTTAACGAGTTTTAAATTACATATCGATTTCCTCCTTAATGCCTTCCCTGCCCTCCCGCTTTGCTTCTCTTTGCCATTCCCACACAACAGCCTCGCTTCCCAACGTTTCTGTTCGGCATTTTCACCCTCTCTGCAGGCAGGGCAGCGCTCGTTTCCCACCGATCTCTTTGCTAAATAACGACCCTAGGCGTCCTGGGAATGAGCTGTGTCCTGCTCAGGGAATCAGGAACATGCTTGGGAAGGGGGATCACGCACATGCTGTGATTTCAGTCTGTTTTGTAAATAAACCTGGATAAAAATAGAGCAAATCTGCAGCCAGAGAAGAGGTGCCACAAAGGCTGCTTTGCAGTTATCTATAAACTCGTGGCTCTTACTGCCTCACTGTCAAAACAGGTGGCCCAAGAATTTTGAAGTGAGAAATACGGAGAATCCATGACCCAGATTTCCCCATTTCCATCTTTTGGAGCCTGTCTGATCATTGAGAGGAGGATGGATTTGAGCTGATGGCAGCCTGGATTTCTGTGGCTGGAGCGGTGAACTGGGGAAGGTTTTGGGATGCTGCAGTTTGGCCCCACTTGCAGGATTATGGCTCAGCTGTAAAAGGGGATTTCACGACCCCGTACAGCCACTTTGGGGGAGGTTTCCTGCCCCATTCCTGAACCTGTGCTTGGGGATCGCACCCTTGTGCTGCATCCACCTCTGAGCCAGGTTTAGAGGTGTTTCAGGAAGCCATCAGATGTCATCTCCAATTATGGACCTGTTTAAAAGCAAAATATGGCTGGGGCTTTGGCCTCTGGTCAGAAAAAAGCCCAGGACTTGCTCCAGATGTTATGGTTGTTTTTCATTTTTTTTATTTTTTTTTCCCCTGTGCTGGAAATCAATATTCCCTCACTCTAAACCCATGTCTGAGCTCACAAATGCACATCAGGCCTTCCCAGCCCCTTTGCAGTCTGCTGCCTTTTATGACAAGTGCAATAAATAGGGAAAAAAAAAATGTATTTTTAAAGTCGTCTCCTCTTCTACTCATGCTGAATGTCCAATCCCACAAAGGGACAGGATGAAGAGGTTCCCTTTGGAGCACAGAAATTCCCCAAACTTCCCACTCTTCCCACAACCTCAGGTCTGGATCTGCAATTTTCTGCTGTCGTTTTCTTTTGAGCATCTGTCCCTTCAGTCTGCGTGCACATTCCCAGAGCTGGCGGCTGTGGGAATGCTGCCTCCAAGTGTTCAATAATTCCCTGTTGTCTGGGGACTTCCAGGGGCACATTTAACATTCCATAATTGTGAAACTCCTTTCTAGGAAAAGCAAAGGGGTGGTTTGGCACCACTGTACTTGAAAATTCCTCTTCCTCCGGTACAGTCTTTAACCACAGAAAGCTGTCACTCAACACCTGATTCCGACACCAAAAATCCAAGCTATTTTAGGACTAAAAAACCAGACTGGAAACCCCATAAGGCTATAAAATATCACAGCCCTAAGGACATCCATAGCCCTTAAAAACCTGGAGCAGCGTCCCCCAGACCACAACACCTGCCCTGGGCCCAGGATGCTGCTCCAGGGATGCTGAAGGATTCCAGACACGAATCCATCCCAAAAATTTTCTATTTCCTCATTTGTTAATGTCTTGGGGTGACGTTATGATACTTGTATTCCCTATCGTTTGCATATGTGTTTAGAAATGTGGTCCTGTAGCTTTAATTGCATCTAGCAGCTGGGAGAAACTGCCGGGCGCGGGTTGTTTTGAAAATCTACCCCAGGCTTATTGCTTAGTCTAGCCGGTGCCATTGTCCGTGGTTGCTGCTAGGTTTTTTTTCCCTTCCCTGGGATTTTGGTTTTTCTCCTTTTTTTGTCCCCGTTCTGGATTTTTGCTATTCTGGACTGTTTTCTTTTTCTCGCCTGAGAAACCAAGAAGCCCCCAGAGGACAGTAGACAAGAATTCCCCAGGGAGCCACCGGAGCAACTCCACCCGGCTCTCCGGGGATCCCCGGAGTGGGGGAAGCTGCACCTGAGGAAAAGGACACTAAAGTTCTTCAGTTGTTTACCCAGGTTTAATAATTTGGGTTTGTTTTTTCCCTCTTTCTCCCTTTCCCCTTCCCTTGTGCCTTGCAGGGCACCCTGCGTGTGTTATTAAATAAACAGTTGGTTTTTTTTATTTTTTCCACTTTCATCCAAGAGCTTCTGTTGTGGTGGGGGAGGGGGTGTCGGAGGCCTTTGCTGGGGGAGGCTTTTCATTCAGAGTGCTTCCCACCTGGAAAATTTGTCTCTAACCCGAGACAGTTAACTACATGGAAAAAAACAGGAAAAAAGGCAAGAAGGGGCAGGGGCCGAGCCCAGGGAGCTCCCCCTGCACAGGAGGCACAACTTCTTCCCTGGGCACATTGGCCAGAGAGGGGCCCGAGTCTCCTCCCTGGGGATGTTCCAGAGCTCTGGGGACACAATGCTGTGCCCTGTGCTCTGGGCTGGCCCTGCTGGAGCAGGGAGGTGGCACCAGATCCCCTGTGCTCCCTCAGCCTGACCCATCCTGGGATTCCTGTGGAAGTGGGAAGTGAATAATTTACAACAAGCACCTTAGTCAGAACACCAAAACAAAAATCAGTATTAAATATTAAAATGCAAATTCCATATGCATTTTATACATGATAGTCTAAAAAAAAACATTTTAAAGTCCTTCAACAACATCCCTGGATGTGAAGTGACAGAGACAGCGTGGAAACAATGGAAAATCCGGGCTGTCACTTCAGACAACAACTCGCTCACAGGCGAGTTTATTTTTCTCCATGAAAATCAGAGTGTTATTTGACTCTAATTCCTTTATGAGAAAATTACCTTCACCCCTTCCCTAAATATTGATGGTGGGTTCATTCATCACGAGGCCACAGATGAGTGGCAGATGACGGAACTGATCAGCTGAGATGGAAGAAAAGAAATAAATCTGTTCACCAGCACTGCAGCCCAGCCCAGGCCTGTTACTGCATTAACGCCACTGGAAATGAGAGGGATTTTGGAGGCAATCCAGCTGATTTTTTCAACCTTCCTGTAAGGTTTGTGATGCTTCTCTGCTCTTTAACTGGGCCCTGGGGACAGCCCCAGTGACGCTGGGCACGGCCCCTGGGATCAGCCAGTTCTCAGTGCCCTCACTGCCCCCTCGTCCTCAGTTTCTGGCACTGCTAGAACTAAAAAACTCTGTTTTTATTCATTCTTGTTGCTCTCTCACTTCAAATCCTTCGCCTGAGACGATGGCTTCGTTCCACTGCATAATGTCCTTGAAAAACTCCACAGCCCACCAATCCCACCACGCAGAACGAGGAGAAAAAGCACCTCTACAAACAAGAAAGAGGCAAAATAACACAAAAATAATGCTGGTAATAAGGAGAGGAGGACACAGAATAAAATATGCAGAGGCCTTACAGCTCCCATGATACAGAAATTCTCCTCTTTGTGTTTAGGAACACATTACTCACTCAAAAACAACCATTTGTGTTAACCAACCCTATTCCACAGTAGTGGCTTCCAAATGCTAAATCCTAATAATCTGAACTGCGAGGATTTTGCTCTTTCCAACACTGGGAATCACCTGGATTGCAAGGGGATGTGTGTGGGTACAGCAAGAGGCAAAACAAGCTCAGCCCTCCCAGAGCAGCTGCAGAAGAGAAGTTAGGAAAGCAGCCAAAGGAATCTCAGAGCAGGGGAAAAAGGAAAAATCTTGCTGTTTGAGGTGGTGGGAAGAAATCAGTGCCCCTTGGACCATTCCTCCTTGGAAATTCTTGAATGGGTGCAACAAGGATTGTTCTGTGACGCCCTGAGAGGGGTGGCTGGGCTCTGAGGGCAGAAGGAGATGACCTCAAGCTGTGCCATGGGAGGGTCAGGCTGGGTATCTGGAAAGATTTCTTCAGTTTCCATGAGCTCTGCTGCTCATTCCTGTTGGATATCCCACAAACGATGGACGGCACCATCAGGCATCCAGAGCTGCCTCACAGAATTCCATTACCCGGGAAAAATGACGGTGCTCAGGGGGAGGAGCTGGGCTGGGAGAAATGACAAATGGAGCCCCGGAGGAGTGGAGACCTCTGGAATAACACAGGAAAAGTTCTGAGGGCTGCAGGGGCTGGATTTGTGCTAGGAGAAACGACAAATGGAGCCCAGGAGGAGTGGAGACCTCTGGAATAACTCAAGGAAAGTTCTGAGGGCTGCAGGGGCTGGATCTGTGCTGGGAGAAATGACAAATAAATGGCCCTCAGAGGAGTGGAGACCTCTGGAATAACTCAAGGAAAGTTCTGAGAGCTGCAGGGGCTGGATCTGTGCTGGGAGAAATGACAAATAAATGGGCCTCAGAGGAGTGGAGACCTCTGGAATAACACAAGGAAAGTTCTGAGGGCTGCAGGGGCTGGATCTGTGGTGGTGACATGAATTTCTTTCCCTCCAGTTTGATTTTGCACTCTTCTCTTGAGGAATCTGCCCTGGGTTTAGCTCCTGTCTGGGCTCTCCAACCCTGTATTAAANGGGAGAAATGACAAATAAATGGGCCTCAGAGGAGTGGAGACCTCTGGAATAACACAAGGAAAGTTCTGAGGGCTGCAGGGGCTGGATCTGTGGTGGTGACATGAATTTCTTTCCCTCCAGTTTGATTTTGCACTCTTCTCTTGAGGAATCTGCCCTGGGTTTAGCTCCTGTCTGGGCTCTCCAACCCTGTATTAAAGAAATTCCTCAAAGCCCAGCCTCCAGAGAAGTGAAAGCTCAGGAACTGCCAAAGGAAACACATCCAGTTCCTGTGGCAGGAGCAGAAGGTGCTGAGTGGGAGGGACAGGGGCCCTGCTCTTGTTCTCACTCGTTTTCCAGGCTCTGCACCCTTTCTCCTGCTGCTCCAGCTCTGGAATCAGCCTTGTGTGTCCTCCCCATCTCCAACAGGGACAGAACAAGGTTCTGCCTTCAACCTCTGCCTTCTGCCCCCACCCCTGGGAATTCTGGATCTGGGAATTCCATCTTTAATCTCCTGCGACCAACATTCACAATATCTGCCCCCTACATCAGCCCCACCAACGGCATCTGCCCAACAAAACGAGGTAATAAATCTGGTTTTTCCACAAGTCCTCCTCCATTCTCCTGACTGCTGCTCAAAATTCCACTGTCCCACCTTTCCCTTCCGGCTGCAACCTCAGCCCCATCTCCATCTCAGCACTTTCATGTCCCCTGATCCGGTGCAAAACTCAGCCTACAACACCCACCTTAAACTAGATTTATTTTCTTTCTCACTTGAAGTGTCCCCTGCTTCTCCTCCCTCCCAGGCCCTGCTCTGTCTCCAGCCAAACACCTTCTGCTCCAAAATTGTCACTCCTGGCTCCAGCCTGGTGTTCCAGCCCCTCCACAGCATCACCACGCCCCCATTTTGTTGCTCACGTGTGGGAAGCATTTCCAGGAGATCAAGAATTAATTTTTTGATCCTATTAATCCCCTCCTGAAATTCCCTATTCCCACAGCACCTCCCTTGAGAGTGCACAAGCTGCTGGTACACCAAGGCCACCGAGCTGAACTGTAATTTTCCCTGTCATTAATTAATACCATCAACCACTCCATTGCAGAGACAACAGCTTTTCTCTGAACACAACCCTACCTGAAAACCTTTGAAAAACCCCACAACCCCACTCAAACTATTCTTTCAAAAATGCAGTGCACTGGGAAAATGTTTCTTTTAGGGAAAAAACAGGTTTGAGCAACTTGCTCCGTGAATGTCCAACAGCAGCGGCTCAGGGGATGATGGAAAAGCTTTGTTTTCTGTGAATGACACAGAATGTGCTGCGGAAAAGCACGGATTAGTCAGGAGCAGGTGACCTGCAGCTCGCACTGAGACATTCTGCAGACAGAGAGGCATCACAGAAGCCTTCTGGCATTGTCACCAGAGCTAATCATGGGAGACATTTACTGTCTCGAAGGAATTCTGAGCTCAGAGAAGACTGACAAACAGAATTACCCAAAACCATGTGGCAATTGAAGCACCTGCAGATCCAGAACAGGCTGAACCCCAGACTGCCAAACACTTTTCACAGACACACATTTAAACTGAACATTTGGGAGCTGTGCTCTTGGTCCCGCTACAATTTTTGCTCCTGGGCTTAAATCTGAGTAATTAAAGTCTCTTCTCTCCCCCTTCCACAAACAATTCCAGGAGGGGTTTATTTCAGCTTTTTGGTGATTCCAAAGGGCAAAACGTTTGTATTTGTGTCAGGTGTTCCTGGGTTTCATAAATCCAGGATTTAACTACCTAATTGCACATGGAAGAATAATTACAGCCGTGATGGAGTGCAGGTTTAACCGAACGAGCTGCTCACAGAATAAAGGCTCCTACGAGCGAAAAGCAGGAGAGCAGACAGTCCTGGTGTTTGCTGTGCCATGGTGGAATATTCTGGAATGGCTGGGAGAGGATGCTGCAGGCTGAGGAGTGCCCCCTTACCTTCACTCGGACGGTGACGGTGGCCAGCCCGGGAGGCATCGTGCCCTTCCTGTCGAAGGCTTCCACCAGGAAGGTAAAGGTGGCTTCCACATCTGCAAAGGACTCGTAATCCAAGGATTTCCGCAGCGACAGCTCTCCCGTGTGCTTGTCCAGGGCGAAATACTGCCGGGCTTCCTCGGTGCGGATCCAATAGTTCACGTCGGCACCCAGGTCGGCGTCCTTGGCCTGCAGGGAGCACAGGGGCATCCAACAAAATCCATTCCCACAAATATCCCTGGGCACCTGCTGCTGGCCCGGGGAGAAGATCACAGGATCCCCCAGTGGTTTAAGTTGGAAGGGACCTTAAATCCCACCCAGTGCCACCCCTGCCATGGCAGGGACACCTCCCACTGTCCCAGGCTGCTCCAAGCCCCAATGTCCACCCTGGCCTTAAGCACTGCCAGGGATCCAGGGGCAGTCCCAGCTGCTCTGGGCACCCTGGGCCAGGGCCTGCCCACCCTAACAGGGAACAGTTTCTTCCTAACATCTGATTTAAATCTCTCCTCTTTTAGTTTGAAACTATTTCCTCTGTTTGAAACTGTTCCCCATCACTACCTGTCTGTGTAGACAGTGGCAGCACAGGTTTTGCTGTTTCATTGTTTTCTTTTATTAATTGCCATTATTTCCTAAATAACCTTGTCTTTAAAGGGCTTCTTTCAGTACCTGGCTAAAGGTCATGCATTTTTCAGTCTGCTCAGTGTCACAGAATTCCAGAATCCCAGAATGGTTTGGGTTGGAGGGGATTTTGAAGATCAACTCATTCCATCTCCTGCCATGGCAGGGACACCTCCCACTGTCCCAGGCTGCTCCAAGCTCTGTCCAACCTGGCCTTGGACACTGCCAGGGATCCAGCGGCAGCCCCAGCTGCTCTGGGTAATAAAACCTCCCCCCACTCTCCAGTTCCCACCCTTTTCTTGCCATCCCACCACCAAGCTCCATAAGAGCCCCGAATATCCCAGAACAAACACACCCTGCCTCCCCTCCCCGCAGCTCCCTCACCTCCAGCTGCAGGAAGACAGTGCCCGGCGGGAGATTTTCCGGCACGCTGACTGTGTAGGAAGCGTTGGTGAACACAGGGCTGTTGTCATCGATGTCCAGCACCCTGATGGCCAAGGTGAGCGTGGCACGCCGTGGGTCCGCAGCTCCGTCCGTGGCCTCCACGACGAGCTCGTAGTGGTCCCGCGCCTCCCGGTTCAGCTTCACGGCCGTGTAGATGCTGCCGTTGGAGGTGATCCGGAAAAGGTTCTGGAAGTTGGCCAGGCTGTAGTGGACTTGCCCATTGACCCCGGCGTCTGCGTCTGTAGCCTGGAGAGGCGGCAGGAAAATCACGGATTAATGCAAAAATTCCCAAGCTCCGAGGGAGAGCCCACGGGAGAGAAACCAGGCAAGGCAGGGGAGGATTCTGCCGAATCTGTGGGGTCCAGGAGAGCTTGTTTGGGGCAGCCTGCTGCTCTCTGAGCTTGGACTGAAGATAAAACATCCCTCAGGAAGAAATGGCTCCATTCCCAGGGACTGGAGCCAGGCTGACCGGATCCCAGCTGGATTTCTTCAGGAGAAAAGGCATATTGAGCTGCCCAGCCTCGGACAACTTGTGACAGCACAAGAGGACATAGCCTGAAGCTGGGCCAGGGGAGGCTCAGGGTGGGCACCAGCAGGAATTTCTCCATGGAAAGGGTGCTCAGGCCTTGGCAGGGGCTGCCCAGGGAGCCCTGGAGTGCCCATCCCTGGAGGTGTCCCAGGAAGGGCTGGAGGTGGCACTCAGAGCTCTGGTGGGGACGGAACACGGGCTGGACTCAATCCTGGAAGTTTGTCCGACCTGAGTGATTCCAGGATTCTGTTTCAATTTTTTTCAATCTTTGTTCTCGCACACTGAACCGAGCCTCACATTTCAGTGTCAGCCAAATAATTCTGGCGATCACATAATTATAGGGCTGGACGAAATTAATAGCTTTTCATAGAGCTCTCAGGTTGAAATGCTGACCTGTTATTTTGCCTCCTCTTAATTAAATTAGGGCCTGATGAACAAGGGTATGTAAATTAAACAAAGGGCACTCTGCGAGCAAGATATTCTCATTTATTTGCTTTTCTGAGTGACATCTGCGAAGATCATAAGAGATTTGCATGTTTTGTTTTCAGAACAGTCACCAGGAATGTTTAATTCCGGTGACGGTGTTCATTGTAAGGCTCGGTAATGAAACTGTTTATCTTGCTAGAAATCAATTAAAAGTTAATTAAAATTGTTAATAAGGAAAAAATCACTGTGTTTCTTCCCTGTATTACACCCATGTGCTACAACTTCATTCTGACTGGTCCATGGATATCACATCCTTCTAATCCACATCTGCCAGTTGGATTTGCTTAATTTCCAATCAATTCCATTTCCCCTCTGTAGAAAAATGATCCAAATAAAAAACCAAAAAACGAAACAGCCCCACAGGAATCTCCAAGAGTAATCTGAAATATGCCTGTAATTGGAAACCATGACAAAAAATTCTCACGAGACAACGTTTTTGTATCAGGTTAGTTTGGAAGGATGTTTTGGGATAGATAAACTTGCTTCTCAGGAGAAGAAAATAAAATTAATTTCAAATATATGGCAGGCTTTGCAACCAGGGCCCTACAAACACGGCTGTGAAAGCTGCAAATGCGTTTGTGCACATCATAGGCACAAACACCTCCTCCACATTCTGCAGGACTGACTGGATTCACACAATCCCAGGATCCCTGAGGCTGGAAAAGCCCCTGGATTCCCAGCCGTGCCCGATGCCCACCTTGTCCCCAGCCCAGAGCACTGAGTGCCACCTCCAGCCCTTCCTTGGACACCTCCAGGGATGGGCACTCCAGAGCTCCCTGGGCAGCCCCTGCCAAGGCCTGAGCACCCTTTCCATGGAGAAATTCCTGCTGCTGTCCACCCTGAGCCTGCCCTGGCCCAGCCTGAGGCCGTTCCCTCTCCTCCTGTCCCTGCTCCCCGTGGGAAGCAGCTCCATGGAGAAGGATTTGCTGTTGATGTGGACACTCCATCTCTCTTTGCAGTCATCACCTTGCACCAAAACTGACAACTTCAACCCCAATTTCACCCCCAGATCTGCCACCAACAGGTTCAAGGCTTGCCAGGAAGGTGAGGGAACAGGAGCTGTGGAACACGGGGAGCTTTCAGAAAGTCCTGCTTCGAAGCCCAGCCCTGGCTGAACTTATCCTGACCCCGACACCAGGAACCAGTGACATCCCAATAAATTCAATCCCAGCTGCTCATTGCCAGCACTGGGCTGAATTCCCGAGTGAATGGGTACAGAGGTGGAGAGAAGCAAGCAAACAGCTCACTGCCATATAATCTGATCCCAAAGGAAGTCCCAAAGCCAAGGAGACGACGGCAGATCTATTTCCAGGCAGAAGTCTCTTCCCAGCCGTGCAGATGCTGCTCCTACACAACACGAGGCAGCAGAACCAGCAGGCTCAAAGGCCTCAAGAGACAATGGAAACTGAGACCAAAGAAACCCCAAAACAGAACCAAAAACCCCAAACAGGAGGGGGGAACCAGCAAAAAGAGGGAAATTCCGAAAGGAATGGAAGAGAGTCCAAGGCAGGGCCATGGTGTCCCTGCATCTCAAATTCTGGCCCACTCCTATCTCTCCCATCTCACAGAATCCAAGAATTCTGGAATGGTTTGGGTGGGAAGGACCTTAAATTCCATCCAGTGCCACCCCTGCCATGGCAGGGACACCTCCCACTGTCCCAGGCTGCTCCAAGCCCCAGTGTCCAGCCTGGCCTTGGGCACTGCCAGGGATCCAGGGGCAGCCCCAGGACACATCCCCGGGTGTTTATCAGGAGTGTGTCCATCTGAGGAGACAGAGCAACCACGGCTGTTATTCCAGGGACTCCTCAGATCTCCAGCATGACTCTCATTTCCATCTCTAATTTATGAAGTACTGCATGATAAAACAAACCTGGGAACCTGGGAGTATAAAATGACTCACTGCTTTATTTCCCAGAAAATACATCCCACCTCTATTAGAGATTCCATCAGCTCGGAGGCGACAGCCTTTACCTGACGTGGTAAATTTAGATTTGTGTTGCCAACACTGCTGCCACATTACCGGGAATCCCTGGGGAACATGAACCAACAGTGCTCCAGAGCAACAAATTATCTCCCTCCATCTCCAACAGCAGGAAAACACAGTTCTGGGAGATGGGAATGACTAAGACACCTCCTGAAGGATCATTAACTCTGAAATACAACGACAAGGGCTTGAATGTCAACATATTCATTATATCATTATCATCCTTTTCAAAAGAAACCTCCCGTTATATCTCCAGCTCTTGCTCGTGATGGTGCCAGGATTTGGGCAGGTTAATTGAGGATCTGTAGTCGCAGTGTTTTAGGATTTTCCTTTCTCTCTCATGGAGAATATAGATAAACTGTACTCCTTGTACTTTCTTAATCTCTGTGTTTTGTGTTAGATGTTGTACAAGTCTTGACCAATGGTCTTAGGGGGTGGATTGTCTTTGACCAATGGATACTTGTTTATTACTGTCTATAAAAAGAAGTTCTTGTAAATAAAACCTTCTTCTTCGCCATCTCGAAGCCTGTCTGTCTGACCTCTCTACCTGCTTCCACAAATCCCACGAACAACAGAAAACCATAAGGATCTGTGCCTGGAATGCTGGAGCTGGAAAACGGCAGAACAAGGTTGTCATTCCCACTTGTCCCCACATCAGAGACCAACGCAGCGGGAATGCCGTCCTCAAAACTTGAAACACTTCTTAGGGACCGCTCTGCCGCGAGAACAGCTTCCTCCAGATTAAATTTTCCTCCTTCAGGGACAAAAATTCCCCACAATCCCTACCCAACCCAAGAAAACTCCTGGTTTTGGACAACTCCTCCAGCATTGCAGCCACCCCCACAGCTCGAGGCAGGGATTGTGCTGGAGGAACCAAATGATGCTGTCGGTGAGCAGCATTGTTCTCATGGCTGACAACATGACTTTTTTATTACTGGGGGTTTAATCGGTTTATTATTGAGGGTTTAATGGGTTTATTCTTCTGGGCTGGAAGTATTCACAAGCCCCTCATTTGTGTCCAACAGCAAATCGAGTGTGGGTGGGAGTGTTAGATCGGATTTTTACTAGTTTTGCAGGGAGATTACGGTTTGTGCCCACAGGACAAAATTAACATCTCCCACATGCAGTCAGAGGCCACAAATATTCAAAGTGTGCCTGACCTCTTGGTCATAAACCAAATATTTATAAATATTTTAAGGAGGGATCATAAAAAGTTGGGAGTTTTCTTCTTTCCTGATGTTTAGAAAGGCTTTTGCTCTCTTTTGTTGCTTTTTGCCTGCTTTACCCGGCCTTTCCCTTTTTTAATTTGCTCAGATGGATGGAGCTGCTCTGCTGGGAGGAAAGGTTGGGAGAGCTGGGATTGTTCAGCCTGGAGAAGAAGGAATTGTTCCCTGGCAGGGTGGGCAGGCCCTGGCCCAGGGTGCCCAGAGCAGCTGGGGCTGCCCCTGGATCCCTGGCAGTGCTCAAGGCCAGGTTGGACAGGATTGGAACTCTGGAGACTTGGTGGTCCTTGGAGGACGATTCCAGATTTTGGGGTTTCGATGAGGGTGTTCCTTGGCAATGATACCATCAAGAGATTAAACCAAGGCATTTTGCACACTAGAAGAAAATAAAAGACCAAAAAACCCCTCCCAAGACAAAAGCTTTCTAAATCAGATGGAATATATTGTTTAAAATCTCCACATTTTGCTGGGCTCCCAAGTACTTCTTCATTCCTAATCCAATTTAAAGTTGTTTTTGGAATTTCTCTTGACTCTGGGTTGGAGGGACCTTAAATCCCACCCAGTGCCACCCCTGCCATGGCAGGGACACCTCCCACTGTCCCAGGGTGCTCCAAGCCCCAGTGTCCAACCTGGCCTTGGGCACTGCCAGGGATGGGAATCAGGCACCAAAATCTTAAATGGGCGTGAATCAGAGACATGAAATCCCTGATTCAGAAGATTTCGTTTTTGGGCTTAATTTCTTTCCCTTCTGGATTGTCCTCTCTGCTGAAAAATCCCCCTTTTATTCCTCGTCTTCTCCTTTCTCCTAATTTTCCCTCAAATTCTCTAAAAGCCCAGGAAAGCTGGGAATTTCATTTCAGGAGCCTGTGTTTTTAGCACAGACCAGGTGTGATCTGCAGGTTCTGGGCAATCTCACCCTTCCCGCGGAAAACAAGGCAGCAGCAGGGATTTAGGAAAACCCCGATTCCTTTCTCGACTTTTCCACAAGATCTTGGAATGTAATAAAATAATAAAATCACAGATGCTTTGGGATGGAAGGGAACTTAAAGCTCATCTCATCCCAGGCATTCCATGGGCACGGGCAGTAATTCCTAACCAGCATTTTAAATTTTCCTGCTTGTAGGAACTAGGATGAGCTGCTCGTGAGGGATCTCCAGAGCCCATTTAGTCCAACAGAACAGCTGTGAAATTTAAACTGGGCTTTAAATCCAGCCTTCACCACCTTATGAATGTATTAAATAAAAATAGGAGCCTGTAAGAATTCACTGATAGCCACAGACAGAAAGCTCTGATGGGAAATAATTCCATTTCTTCAGCATTCCGGGGAGCCAGGACGGCACAACCAAAAAAATCCCTCCCAACTTTCCCGTCTTTTCCGGTAGGGAGAACAACTCCATCCTAAACACCAAATTTCTCAAAGCATATCTTCTGGAATTTAAACCCAAGCAGGTGACAGAGCTCTCCCACCCCCTGCGAACTGCTCCCATGATGGGAATTAATTTCTCCTGTCTCCATTTTAGGGAAGATCCAAGGGCCAGCGATGCTCGAGCATCTGATTAGGGGGTGCTTTACCCACCAGCACAGAATTCTTTATCCCTGTTTTCCATCCCATTTCCTTCCCCGTTGCTATCTCCCCTCGACAGCAGCATGTTCACGTTGGAATTTTCAACCAGTGCTGATCAACGACACCAAAATCCCCAACCATAAACAAATGATGGGGCTGGGTGAAAGAATCCGGATACAAACAAAGCCCCACATGAACCAAAACTTCAGTCAAATGCTGTCTTTCCCCTCCTGGGCCCCACCAGCTTCTCCTTTAACCCCAGGCTGCTTTCTTAGAGTCCAAAACAAACTGGAATGCGCCTGCCAATCAATCCATTGATCCCTTTCCTAAATGCCATTCCATCTTCTTGACCTGGGATTGATGGGAGTGCAGTGCACCACGCAGATCATCCCACACCCCATCTCCAGCTGCTTTGGACTGCAAGGAAGCACCTGGATTCCACTGTCAGGTTTCCAGTTGGAGCTCTGGGATTCCTGGGGGCCCTTTGGAGAGAATTCCCCACTCCTGCCTCACCGGGGATCCCTGGGATTGGACGGGAAGGAACGGCAGGGAATCCAATCTGCCTCCCAGTGTGAAATAAAAGGGACTGGGACCACACCCGCTCTCCTGGCAGCATTATCCACTCCCCTGGCAGCATTATCCACTCCCCTGGCAGCATTATCCTGCCCGGCTTTGGTTCCTGGAATCTCCAGGAGGCTCCTGGAATGCCCACGGGCAGCACTCCTGTGCCAGTGCCTCCAGGAGAGGGAGAGCACTTCCAAGCGTGGGTTCTGCCTTCCTGCATGGAATGAATGCTCCAACCCCCCCTCTCCTGCAGCAAACCTCTCCCTGCCCTCCTGCCCTGGGAAACAACCCCTCAGATATTACCCACGTCCTCACGGGAATCCCCTCGGAATTCCAGCTTTTCTGCTGAAAAAGCAGAGCACGGGAATCCCTTGTCTGTGGCAGGAGTTATTCCTGGGAGTGCCCACACTCATTATTTTATACCCCAAATAATCATAAACCCCTGGAAGTGCCCCAGGCCAGGTCTGATGGGGTTTGGAGCATCCTGGGACAGTGGAAGATGTCCCTGCCCCTGGGGTGAGATTTCCAACCCCTCCCGACCCAAACCGCTCTGGAATTCTGAGCCCGAGGTCCCAATCCTGAGACCAAACCTCCTGAGTGAAAAATCCTGAAGGATCAAAGTGGTTGAGCAGCTTTTCCATGTCCTTCCTCTGCTGCCACGAGCAGTAGGGTCAGATCTTGGGTTTTAAGGTAAAAATCTCTTCCTAATTTCCACCCCCCCCGCCCAGGTAAAATGGGAAGATGTCATTCCAAAGGGAAAAGGACACCACAAATCTGTCATTTTATTTAAAATCTTCTCTATCTCTGCTTCCTCTGGTGGATTTCAGGTTTCTGCTTGAAATGAGTAAAAAACTTTCTGAAAAGCAGCTTTCTTAATCCGTGGGTTAATTCTTGGTAGGGAAAACACATGGCACCATAATGATGATGATGATAATAATAATAATGATGATGATAATGATGATAATAATGATAATAATAGCAATAATAATGATAATAATAATTATTATTATTATTATCATCCTCATCATCCTCATCATCATTATTATTATTGTCATTATTTTACCAGGCTATTCCCACCTAAAATAGGCCTTTATGGACATTTGAACTACATAAAAACTTCCATACAAAATTTATTCCATTAATACCTCTCCCATACCCACTATGGTTTTATCTCCAGTGAAGCCCAACACACCAAAAGCTATTTCAGTTTTTAAAGAATATCCTCAAACAACAAAGCTTCACCAAAGCTTCACCCAAACTCTCATCACCATGATTTCAAGGACCTTACTGAAGCCAGCAAAAAATTCCAAATACCCCAATCTCTTTCCTCTACCACTTCCAATGGATATTTCTACACCCATTTGCAGGCAGGAACATGAGGATACCCAAAATGTCCTGTTTTTTTGAAGCCTCTACTTAAGGAGCTCCCACTTTCTCTTGATACGGTTTCTACTGGGAAAAAAAAAAAAAAAAAAGGTAGATTTTCCACCTAAACTCCCAAAAAATGCTTCCCAGTTCCTGTTTTACCTACAGCTCCTGCTGGCTCCAACCTTAGTGCATCTGATATGAGACATGGTATCCAACTTCTACATTCAAAAACCCTCTAATTCAGATTTTCTTCTTTCACTTGAGAGTCAGGAAAAATAGACTTCACCCAAAAAAGTGATGTTTTCTTCAAGAGACTGAATCCTCATCCAGAAGACCCCCACGTGTTATAAAAATTGACACCTTCAAACCTTCAAATTAACCTTCTCCCCTATTTTTTATGCCACGCCACCAATTATTCCACTCAAGGGTTTCACCAATTTTCCCCGGAATGGCCTTAAAATTTCCCGTGGGTGTGACCATTTCCTGCACCTGGATGTCACTTGCTCGGCAGGATTGAATTCTGTTTCCAAAGAAATAATTTCAAAATAAAATACCTGAAAATCTGTTCTCGGCAACTTTCTACAGTGGCATTGCCTAAACCCCAGCTTCTTAATGTGCTGTTTTTAAATGGAAAACCGATTTCAGGTATTTAGCACTGAGAAGAAAACCAATATTTTCGAGCCCCAAAATGGGACTTTGCAGCCACAAATGGAGAGTTTCCATTGAAACCAAAGATATCTGGATGGGATTTGATGCAAGGCACAATTCTTTTGTGCCCGTTCCTCCTCGTCTGGACAATGTGGGTCATAAAATTTACAATTTTCATGACTTACCCTTACTTGACCGACAAAAGCGTTGGCTTCCTCCTCCTGCACAGAGAGGTTTTTGGGGAGGAACATGTCAAAAACGGGTCCGTTGTCGTTGACATCTGTCACCACAATATTGACAGTAGCAGTCGAGGTCTAGGCATAAAAAGAACATTGGGAATAAATTCTCTTTATTTTACAGCTTCACAGGTGACAGCCCTACTGTTATTTATTAGACAGAATCGCAGGTGAGCAGATTATCCATTTTTAAATGTGTTTTTGTGGAAAACGAAGCATTTCAAGAGTTTCTTTTGAATTTTTCCAAGACAAAACAAGTTTGAGACTGACTCATAGATTAGAGATGCATGAAGGATACCAGATACATTTTCTTCTTTATACATATATATTCTTTTTCTCTTTTAAGGATTTATGGAGTTTTCATTCTGAGTGGGGGGGAAAAACCTGGAAGTATCAAAATTTGCCAGAAAGTGAAAAGGAAATGAGTGATTTATCAGTCAACACGGCACAATCATCTCGTATCATCTTTCTGCATCATCCTTCCCCACCCCACCCTGATATTCCATTTTAACATCCCAGGAGGGGGAACCAGCAGAATTTAGTGATTAGCTAATTAACAGGAATATCAAATGTCAACAAAACAGATCTGTGCTACCTATGGAAGTCTTCTCTCCCAGTCGAACAGAGCTGGAGAGGGAGATCCTTTGTTGAATTGAGTCACTGCTCCCACAGCCTGAGAATCCCAGAATTCCAGTTAAAAGGGGAGAGGTGCAGTTCCCACCCCTGGCAGTTTTTCAGAAGTGAGAGGCCGTTTTCTGAGCCCCAGTGATTTGCTAATTGTTCCCGAAGCTGCCATTCCCACACTCCACTCCCACCAGGAAAATGCACCTTATCCTTTGCTCTCCACTCCAGAAACTTTACACGGGATGTAAATCGACTTTTCCGAAGGTAACTCAATTCTGTGGAGCTCAGGGGAATAAACACCCTCGGATTTAATAAACCAAGGCATTGTGGTGTTAAACAACAATGGCTTAAGGCAAGAATTCCCATTTGGAAAAGCTTTCTTTTCATCCCAGATAATTTTCATCATCCGCAGCATTTCTTCTCTTTGAGAGGATTTGATAAGGAGAAAGACAGGGAGGAAAGAAAAGAAACATTTGGAATTGTTTCCCGGATCTTACAGAAGGATTTTCAGTATTTTTCCCATTCTTGTTAATTCTTTACTCATCTTAAGCCCCTCCCTGACAGCCAACACATCCAGGGCAATGCTCCCTTGTCTTATTTCAATTTTCACTTCTGAACTTAAAAGGCAAGATTTCTGCAAAGAAGTAACATTTTCTAAGGGAAAAAAACACCTTATTGAGATACCAATTAGGAAAATTAGTTTGGAAAATGCTACAAAATCTTCTTCCGAAACTTGCAAGCGTGCTGAAATAAGATCCTGTAATAAGAGAAACATTTGAAAGAACCCGTTTTTGTATTAGTCACAGTTTAGAAAATGATCAGAGATGTGAATGAATCCAGAATTTGCTGTAATAAGACCAATGTTTCAAATAATCTTAATTTTTTGATTAATTCCAATTTAGCAAATGATCAAAAGTGGGTGAAATCACTTTTGGAGCATTCAAAAAACTCCGGGTTAGCAGTGAGGCCCCTGGCTTCTCTTCCTTAAAATCAGGAACAACAGACTGAAACTGAGCAAGAAAACGGGAATGCTCCCAAATCTCCCGATTTCACCTGAATACAGGAAAGATTATTCACCAAAATCAACATTTTTCTATCCCCATTAGATGGCTCCAAAGATTTGCTGAAGCTCCCAGCCTCAGACTGCAGGGGTTTGTGGAGGATGCTGAAAGAGGCACTGAAACAGCAAAAAAACCCCAGAACAAAACAAATAAACAAAAACTAACCAAACAAAAACTTCGGATGTTTAAATGCCACTAAAAGTCTTCAAAGAAAGTTAAGTGGATCCCCAAAATAATGAGAGACACCCAATTCCCAACCGGTTTCCCATATATATTCCTCATGCAAATCCAATACAGGAAGGTTTAAAAACTTCTTTGAGGTTTTTCTACCACAGAGGGATTCCTTCCTACAGGATTCCTTCCTTTAGGATTCCATCCTTCTTTTAGGATTCCTTCCTGCAGGATTCCATCCTTCTTTTAGGATTCCATCCATTCTTTAGGATTCCTTCCTGCAGGATTCCTTCCTTTAGGATTCCATCCTTCTTTTAGGATTCCATCCTCCCTTTAGGATTCCATCCTCCCTTTAGGATTCCTTCCTTTAGGATTCCATCCTCCCTTTAGGATTCCTTCCTTTAGGATTCCATCCTTCCTTTAGGATTCCATCCTCCCTTTAGGATTCCATCCTTCCTTTAGGATTCCTTCCTTTAGGATTCCATCTTTCCTTTAGCATTCCTTCCTTTTATTAGGATTCCATCCTTCCTACAGGATTCCTTCCTTTAGGATTCCATCCTTCCTACAGGATTCCATCCTCCCTTTAGGATTCCATCCTTCCTTTAGGATTCCATCCTCCCTTTAGGATTCCATCCTTCCTACAGGATTCCATCCTTCCTTTAGGATTCCTTCCTTTAGGGTTCCATCCTTCCTACAGGATTCCTTCCTTTAGGATTCCATCCTTCCTTTAGGATTCCATCCTCCCTTTAGGATTCCTTCCCAAACCCCGGGTTTTTTCATCAAGCAGGGCTTGGGAAGGAATTCTAAAGCTACTCCTGGAAATTCCAGCCGGGAAAAAGCCATCCCAGCCTCACATCAGGCATTTCCTATTCACTACTGGAGCAAGCCCTGCTTACTTTCCCTTTCCAATAAACATTACTCAAACCCAAGATCCACAGCAGCAATTTAGAGCTTTCCTAGGGCCCCCAAAACACTTCTCACACAGATCATTCTTCCCTGAGCAATAATTGTAAAATTTACATTGCCTGCACGATTCCTAAGGGTGCCAGGCCCTGATAAATGTTATGGATGATAAATCTGAAGGAAATTCCACTTTATTCCTATTTTATTTGTGCCCTGTCATTTAAATGGAAGCTGGGAATTGATGGGAGCGGTCTGTGCCTTGGAGAGGAAACATTCTCTGCTCTGATGTCGAGCAAGTTGATTAATTTGGACAAACTGGAAGACAAACCTGTCATGTTGAGAGATAATTCGTCTGCAAATAATAAAATCGGAGACAAGGCCTTTATTTGATCAAAAAAGAAATGGTAAATAACCCTACATATCAGGATTTACTGATATTCATCTCTAGGAAATGATACTTGAGTGGGAACAGATTCAACAATTCCATTATTCTATTTTCAGACTTTCTCTCCTTCCATGAGGAGTTTAAAAGAAGGATCTCCCAACCTTCTCCAAGGAAGTGTCCAGCTGGGCTGCAAAGAAATTTAGGAGAGAAGACCCTGAGCTGAAGGGAAGGGTAATTCTGGAGCTTGTCAATAATTACCCCACTAAGAAAAAAATCCCAATATGCCTGGAGAGGAGACAAAAACTGTCAAAACACCAAAATAAAGCCCCAAGGGAAAGCTGCCAAAATGAAAACCCAAGAGAAGGATATCTGGCTGGACAAATTCCTCCCACACAAACCGGAATTCACAGATGAGCCAGAATTTTTAAGGCTTTCCCCCCACAAAACACAGAACTTGCCAGGAAAATAGGAAGTGTCCCTTTAATTACAGCTTGAAAAGAAAATAATTTGAGGAGGAGTTCTTTAGAGGAGGAAGAATCAAACAATGGATCTGTTTATATTGTTCCCTTCCATCTATTTAGGAATATTCCTTCTTGCTGGAAAATGGAACTCGTGGAGTAGAGACAGGTGATATTGCAGGGAGTAACAGAAAACATCCTGTAATTAATGAATTCTCTGTATACCACTCAAGAAGTAAATCTTTGTTTAAATTACCTTGATCCAGGGCTGTTTGCTCTAAGGAAGGGAATTAATTCCAGCATC
>VZTX01028061.1:85490-98278 GCA_013400915.1 Pardalotus punctatus
GAAAGGGGAGTGGCACTTTTCCAGACTTTTCTGAGGAGCTGGATGGTCACCTGTGGAAAAGGGCTGGATAAAGTAGAAATCACTAATCTAGTGAAGAGGGAAGAGGAGGAGCGGTTATTTCACAGCATGAGAAAGAAACAAAGGAGGAACATCTGGGAAAAACCGAGGAATAAGACCAGGCAGCAGCAAAATCCCTTTGCCCTTGACCGGAGGCAGTGACCCATGGGCTTCCCCCCCACCAATCAAAGGAAAACTGTCCCACATTCCAGGTTTTTTTGGTCAGGATCCATCAAAAAGCCATGGCAGTCAGCCCAGGAGGGCTCCAGGACACTCACCCCGTCGGGTCTGCCGTCCGAGGCCGTGACGATGAGGATGTAGCGGTCAGTGCTCTCCCTGTCCAGTGGCTTTCCCAAGGCCAGCAGCCCGGAGCTGGCGAGGAAATAAAACCAGGGGATGTTAGCAGGACAGCTGGGAGAGCTCCTGAGCTCACAGCAAAGGAGCTTTGAGGCTTTCTGGAGGTGAAGGTGGAAAAAACCAGGAGCCAATTCCTGATGCTCTCCCCTTGGATACAGGAATAATTCCGGATTAAAATGTCAGCCCAGTGAGGCTACAAAGGTAGAGCTGCACTGAACACAGTGCCCTGATTTGCTCCTGTGGCACTGCAGCCATTCTTTTAATCATCAAAACATATTTATTTATGAAATCATATTTATTTGGGGTTTTCACTCTCAGTGCTGCAATAAATGAGAAGAGAGAATGGCAATCACTGGGGGGTCTTGAGACCCAGCAGGATCAGGCAGGAAACCCTGGGAATGCAACACCACAGACTTCAGGGAGAGTGTCCTCAGGGAGAGGCCACTGGGGAATGTTACACACTGAGTAACTTCAGAGTAGTGCTTGGAGCACCCCATAATAATTAAATATCCCTTCAGCCACAAGGGCTGTGAGAAATGAATCCCAGAATCCCAGAATGGTTTGGGTTGGGAGGGACCTTAAAGCCCACCCAGTGCCACCCCTGCCATGACAGGGACACCTCCCACTGTCCCAGGCTGCTCTCAGCCCTGTCCGACCCATCCTTGGACACTGCCAGGGATTGGGATATTGTGATTTTTGACACTTGTTTTAAAAGAAAACACAACAAGAGTTAATTAATTGGAAGCCACATAAAACAACGTTCGGAAACATTGCAAACCTCTGTAACCACCGACAAATAAAATATTGGGATTTTTGGATCTAATTCCTGCCTGCAGGTGTCTGGAAGCCACCACAGGCTCATGACTTTTATGTTAGGAAGGACAAGGAAGGCACAGCGTGGCCAAATCCTGCCAAAGGAAATTAAACTCCACCTAACTGAGCTGGCACCAGGGCCCCGAGCTGCCCCAAAGCTCCACATCCCATTCCCAGGATTTTGGTGCCTGCTGGGACCTGGGCAAGGCTGGGACAAAGGGACACTTGTCCCAAATCCCCAGGGTTTTCAACAGCTGGGGATCCAGGGCAGCAGCGATCCCGGGCAGCTTCTCCCATGGAATTCCACCAGGTATCCTAAGGAAGGTGGAACACCACAAGATTCTGCAGCCCGAATTCCCACCAAAGCAGGAGATGTCCCTGGCTGGACTTCCCAGAACACCTGGATGTGTTACACCTGGACCTAATCACGAGATTTTCCCTAAATTATAGATTTCTGCTCTCATTTCCTACTCTCAGAGGAGATCTCAGCAAACTGGTTCCGGGCCAAGACTTTTTCCCAACAAATCCCAGCACGTCCTGGGAAGCTGCTCCTTCCAATAAATACCACAGAAATTGGTGGAAACCGGGAGTGGGAGCACAATTTTCCCCTAGGATTGAAAGGTTGGTGGGGAAAATAATATTTCCTGAGTATTTCAGGAGCTGCTCCAGTCAATTTGCCTCGTGGTTTTCCAAGGAAAACATGGGCTTGTGCCCTGTCGAGCTTCCTCCAAAAAAGGAAAATTTTCACTGCATCTAAAATACTTCCCTAGAAGTTGGTAAAACCAGTGGGAAATTAATTTGTGAAAGGTTTTTGAGCCAGTCAGTATGGAGCTGACACGGCTTGGATCCTGGAGAGAGGGGAGTGGGACCTCAGCATCCTCCTCCTCATCCCAGAGCGGAATTCCTGATGCTGAGGGTTCCTGTTCCAGGGGAAATGATGCTCCAAAGGGAAAGGGCAAAGTGCAACACCACCAAAAGGGACAGACCTGAGAGAGTTTCTGCATGTTTTTAGATCTATTTTTTATGCATGACCACATATTGTTATTTAAGATATATATTCATCGATGTTTTTATATAAAACCACGTATTATTGTTATTAAAACATATATTTATATACGTGTTATCTAGAACCACATATTGTTATTTAAAATATATAGCTCTAACTTTTATATATATATGATTATGTATCTAGCTGTAGTTATTTTAGCTATAAATATAACAGCTATATATCATTAAAATACATGTGTATGGATATTTACAATTACCCACAGAAAAATGTTAAAATTCCATATACACATCAAATAAAGGGCATGATCCACAATATACACATATTAAAATATGTTATATTTGCAATTTTACTAATTTGGTCAGTGTCATAATTGGGTTACTAATCCTAATTTGATTATTAAGACTTTAATTCCACTAAGGAAAACTGTAATTTTAGCAGACAGACATGCCCTACAAGAAGGCAAATCCATCACCCATAATACATGAATATATGGATATAAAGAAATACATTTAATAAATTAAATATATTTAATAAAACAGATTAGAGGTATTATTTTTATATAGAAATATCTGGTTTTCAGCATTTGTTCAGGACACTACAATAAAATACCAACAAAAAAAGATTTAGGGGGAAGGAAGACTAAATAAAACATAAAAGACTTAAGTGGTAAATTATTAATTAAAAAAAAAAAATCAAAGTGGAGCTGAGAATAAAATACTGACATCAAACACTGACCCGCATAAATCCATGTGCACTTCTCCAATATTTTCTACCACATCCCCTTTTTTATCTCCTTCCTACCACTGGAAATAATTCCACTTTGCTGTGTTTCGACAGATGAGCGCCAGTCAGAAGACAGGCTCAATTATCAATACCCTAAATTAGAAATATCCTCAATTATATATCCTAAATTATCAATATCCCTGCGGTTTTATTTTAGGATTTGGATTCCTTTAACGCTTTCCAGGGCACACGGGGAGGTGTGGAATTCCCAGAGATGGTTCTCAGGTTTTTGAGGAGGAACAAAAAGGAAGAACCATCTCCCAATCCTCAACCTGAGGAAGAAAAAGAGGGAACGGGGAGATGGAAAAGTGAAAGTCCACAACCCTCACACTGCCAGGCAGGGATCAGCTGGATGCTCCAGGAAGGAAAATGATAATCCAGAAAAAAAACCGAGAGAATCCTGGTCATGGGCTGTGCCGTGGCCTTCAACACCTAAAATTGAGATAAATTCCTGCCTAAAATTGAGATAAATTCCTGCAGCCTGACACCACTCCCATTAAAAATGTTTTCTTTAACATTTATCTCCTTTTGATTGACAGATTTCAGTATCCAGGAAAGAAAAAAGGGCAAAAGGCTGAAGGGAAGGTGGCACAAAGCCTTTTCCAAGGAGCAGGAATGGGAGAACACTCGGAGGAACTCTCCTTTTTCCAGAAGCATCTCTCCTGTAACCAGACAGGATTATTGAGGTTTAAATCCAAAAATCCTGCTTTACCACCACTGTAACCCCTTTTGGAGCATCTCTCCTGTAACCAGATGGGATTATTGAGATTAAAATCCAAATATCCTATTTAACCACTACTGTAACCCCCTTTTGGAGCATCTCTCGTGTAACCAAATGGGATTATTCAGGTTAAAATCCAAAAATCCTGCCTTACCACCACTGTAACCCCTTCTGGAGCATCTCTCGTGTATCCAGATGGGATCAATCATATTTAAATCCAAAATTCCTGCCTTACCACCACTGTAACCCCCTTTTGGAGCATCTCTCACGTACCCAGGTGGGATTATTCATATTTAAAGAGAAAAAAGGTGCTTTACTGACACTGTGACCCCCCTTTGGAGCATCTCCTGTGTAGCCAGGTGGGATTATTCAGGTTAAAATCCACAAAATCTGCTTTACCACCACTGTAACTCCTCTCTGGACCCTCCAGGTCTTTCTCAATCCTGGTGGATGGCAGCCCCAGCACGTCCTGGGATCTCCAAGGCTTTATTCCCATTATTTCCTGAAGGATTTGATGCTCCAGGAATTTATCACCTGGAGCTCACCCAGACCATCCTAACCCATCTCAGGAGTTTGGGTGTTTAAATTCACGATCTCTCCTTCCCACCAAATTGGAATTATGTTGCACCATGGATAAATAAGCCCCAGGGTACTTTTCTCCCATCATTTACTGGGGAAATTGGCTCATCGCCCTCTTTTCCTCCTGCAGGGAAAAGGAGACTTTGGAAATAATAACTAAGAACAGGTAAATAATAGCTAATAATAGGTAAAATAAGGAAAAGGCTGGTGGGCCAGGCACAGAGCAACATGGTGTTTATAATTTCACAACAAACCCTCTCTGTCTCACTCTATTTAAGCTGGAATCCAATTGAGGGAAAACACAATTTTTAAATGATGCTCAAAAGGCTTTTCACTACGGGCTAAACCATAACAAGTCAGGAAATGAAAGCAAAAACTGTCCCTGTCATTAGTCAGGAGCTGACAGGCAAAAGGGTTTTAATTAATCCCTGGCCACTCTTTCAAACAGAATCTTTCCACCTCGGTGAGTTTTCCGTACCTAACGCGTTTAAAAGAATTCAGCAGCGCCCAGCGAGAAACCCCGGAGTGGAACTGGCTCCCAGAGCTCTCACTGACGGCTGAGAGCCCCCAGAAGGAGCAGCTGAAGGTGCTGAGCACAAACCTCTCCCTCCAGCCCCCAAATCCCGTGCCCTGATCAGATCCGAGTCCATTTCCCGAGCGTTTCCTGCTTACCTTTGAGAGAGATTAAAAACCTGCTGAGGATCTCCATTCTGAATGAGGTATTTGATGGGGTCTCCCTCTCTGTCGAAAGCCTTTGGGGAAGGGAAAAAAGAGCACGAAATGAAGGCAGTGGCACAGGTTTCTTTTCTTCCCTGCCGTGCAGAATGCGGGGAATGAAGTTTCAGGGAAGTTCCTCACAACCTTTGTTTCTAAGGAACTCTGGTTATTGATGGGCTACTTGAGAGGAAGCTGGAGCATGTCAGAATTCTTACACTAAACAGAAATGGCAATGTCCTGAATACAGGGTTATTAATTACTGTTAGTTATTAGTAATTATCTAATTATCAAACTACAGCCACATCCAGCAGCGTGAGTATGAAATTCAGGCTTTATTCATTTACTTCTGTTTTTCTGCAGCTCCAGACTGAACTTTTGGTTTCATTTCTTCCCGTTCTTCATTTCCACTTCTTCTCCAGATCCCTCTTTCTGTTCTTTTACCAGAATCCCAGCCTTTGGCTGATGCTCCAGGGAGCCCCAACTGCAGCACTCGCCCTCCACTATAATTTGCTTTTTGGGGGGTGAAGATCAGGGTGAGATCTTCAAGAGGAATGAGCCAGGAAATCATGGAGCAGGCAGGTGGAGCACTCCCTCAAAACAAGTCAGGGGGCTCTCAGAAAGTCAGGAAATCAAAGATTGGCTGGAATTGATTTAATTTTCCCCTTATTCCCAAAGAAAATTCACCTTTCAATCCACATGCTTAGAAAAGAAAAAAAAAAAAAAAACCGAACGGGGGAAAAGTTTAGAATATTTTAAAAAAACTCCTGTTTTCTTTAAAAGCAAAGAACAGAGGAAAATCGTTGAAGACACAGGAGAAGAGCAACCTGTTCCTAATTTTTTTCCAGATCAATGGCATAGCGTGATTCCACAAATTGCACACAACAATTCCATGTTAGCTCCTTGTTCAGCAGAGAACTGGACCCTGCTAACGGCCCCATTTATTCTGCAGACTCCCAGAAAAATGACAGCATTTGCATATTTTAATTAATAATGGCTGGCAGAACATGAAGCCATAAACGCCTCCCAGGCATGCAATAAACTCGGAGGTTTATTTACAAATTAATGCAGCGGAGATGGTTTAATATTGCATTAATCTCAAATGTTGTTAATTAAAACACCAGTCAAGAGCAAGCGGGTGCATTAGCAAATAAATAAGGGGATAAGAACGAAATAAACCCCTCCATCATCAGCATAAGAAATTTTAATGGACAAGAAGAAAGTGAATTTTATTTTTCCAAAGTCTAAAGGGCAAATTCAAACCATCTGCATTTGCATTGTTACTGACCCTGCTGTTCTGCAGATCTTCAGATTTGATAATTTGGGAACACTTGAAAAATTTCGCTGGCTCTCGCCAGGATTTTGGAAGCCCCCTGCCGTAAGCAGCACTGCCAAATTATTCCTAAGAGAGACTCATAAAACCATCATCTCTTCATCTGCACCAGCCCAAACACGGGTTGGATTGATAAGAAACACCGGTGTGAAAATTTACACATGAAAACTCTGGTTTGGTATTTCAGGCCTGGTGATGCCTCACGTTATCAACGGAAGAGAGGCAGGACCTTAAGGCACTGCTAGAATTCCGTGAGAATGGAACCAAATGCCTCACTGGGAACTTTGTGTTGTCTGGAAAAGGCAGCAAGGGATTGTCAGAAGCTGAAATACTCAGTTTAGGAATGTTCAGATTGTTTTGGTGGATTGCACATGGCAGGGAATAAAGGAAGATGGAGACAGAAATGTGCTGTGCACAGGGGAAGTCCTTGAATGCAGACAGGGCTGGAATGCAGGATGAGGGAGCTGGGCTTGGAATGGGGTTGGGAGGGACCTTAAATCCCATCCAGTGCCACCCCTGCCATGGCAGGGACACCTCCCACTGTCCCAGGCTGCTCCAAGCCCCAGTGTCCAGCCTGGCCTTGGGCACTGCCAGGGATCCAGGGGCAGCCCCAGCTGCCCTGGGAATTCCATCCCAGGGCCTGCCCACCCTCCCAGGGAACAATTCCTTCCCAAGATCCCATCCATCCCTGCCCTCTGGCAGTGGAAAGCCATTCCCTGGCTCCTGTCCCTCCAACCCTTGTCCCCAGTCCCTCTCCATCTTCCATATTTCAGGTCCAGGACCACCAGCCCTACAAGCGATACAGTTCTGCACTAACCCCAAAGCTGGAGCCAAGTGTATTTGGAATTTGACAATCAAGTATTTTTCATAAATCCCAGAAATTTCCCAGAAGCTGGAAAATCCCTCCCAGTCCATGGAGTCCCAGCTGTGCCCGATGCCCACCTTGTCCCCAGCCCAGAGCACTCAGTGCCACCTCCAGCCCTTCCTTGGACACCTCCAGGAATGGGCCCTCCAGAGCTCCCTGGGCAGCCCCTGCCAAGGCCTGAGCCCCCTTTCCATGGAGAAATTCCTGCTGCTGTCCACCCTGAGCCTGCCCTGGCCCAGCCTGGGGCCGTTCCCTCTCCTCCTGTCCCTGTTCCCTGGGAGCAGAGCCCGACCCCCCCGGCTGTCCCCTCCTGTCAGGAGCTGTGCAGAGCCACAAGGTCCCCCCTGAGCCCCCTTTGCTCCAGGCTGAGCCCTTTCCCAGCTCCCTCAGCCACGCCTGGGGCTCCAGCCCCTTCCCATATCCGTTCCTTTCCCTGGACCTGCCCCAATCCCTCCAGGGCTTTCCCAAACTGGACACTGCCCTCGAGGTCTCCCAGCAGGGCCAGCACAGAAGGAGCTGGTTGGGATTTAGTGAAACATTAAAGCAGATTATTCCACTGGAGCTTCACTTTGCAGCCACATTTAAATCCCGTCAACTCCTTCAATATTAAAACCTGCCAAGAGGTTTTCTGCCTCCAAAGATCCCCCAGGCACAGATTCCAGCACCTGCCAAGGAAACACAAATGTTCCTGTTGCTCAGCACGCTCCTGGCCCCTCTTTGGGGCTTCCGAAGCCCAGCGTCTCCCAGCAGGGAGGATGAGGCTCCTGAGCAGCCTGGCCCTTCCCTCCCCAGCAGTGCCAGGAGTTCACTGGCAGCACTGAGCTAATCGAGCCCTCCTCCCTCAGCACAGGTGACTGGATCTGCCTAACCAGCCGGGATAAACCCCATTTCCAGCAGGAAAGCGTTTGAGCAGGAGCTTTCCCATCCCCCTGCTCCACTGAGCCAGGTAGAGCTCCTTTATTTCTCTGCTGCCAAACTCAGCGTTAAGGAAGCTCCTGAGCCCCCCAAATGAAGCTTTATTAAAGAGCTGCTGCTCCTCTCCCTGGTTTTTGGGCACACAATGCAGGGAATGAGGAACAGTAAATAAGGGAGGGGAAAACTGATTTTTTAACTATCAACCCAGCGAGGGGAGGTCTGGTGCTGGTGCATGATCCCTGACCCCAGGGCACGAGGTGCCCCTGATCCTGGGATCTCGGCTCCCTCCCAGCCTGCTGTTCCACACACCACAGGGAAGAAGGATCTTCAGGCATTTTTCAAGGTGGACAGGCTGAGGAAGGCAAATTGCCAAAAACCTCGCTGAAATTCCCCACGAACGAGGTGCTGAAGCTCCTCTGATCTGCTGGCAAACGTAGGGAGAGGTTTGAACACAAGAAATCACAGGCCTGTCAAGTTTTCAACCACTCATGGAATTTCTCTCTGATATCATAATCCCAGAATCCCAGAATGGTTTGGGTGGGAAGGGACTTTGAAGATCAACTTGCTCCATCCCTAGCATGGCAAGGACACCTTCCACTGTCCCAGGCTGCTCCAAGCCTCATCCAACCTGGCCTTGAACACTTCCAGGGATCCAGGGGCAGCCCCAGCTGCTCTGGGCAGTGCCATTCACAGCCTGAGGCACCTTCTGCCACATGTAAAACAAAACCAAGAAGCTACAGAAAACCCAAGTGAGCCCTTTTTCCACGCAGTCCACATCAAAGGGGCTGTTGATTGGAATGAAATCATTTTCCATCCCTGGGAACCGCCCTGTTCCTCCCTGGATGCGAGGACTGGCTTGCACACGGCATGGACAAACAGAAGGAAGGTGGGGAAGGTTTCAGCACCCTCAGGGAGCCCCAGAGAAGGGCAGGGAAGGCTCTGTACCTGCAGGTTTAGGAGCACAGCTCCGATCCTCATGGCCTCGCTGACCTCCAGGCTGTACATCAGCTGCGGGAAGCGCGGGGGGCTCTGGTTGTTGGGAGGCAGCACCTCGATGTAAACAGTGGTGATGGAGCTCCTGGGGGGAAAAACCAGGCAAAACTAGTCAAAAAGCAGTCAGAATCAGGAAATCCACCCCACGGGGCAGCCCAGGATGGCTGCTTTACACCCTGTGTGTTCTCCAGCTCTAACAGCCTCCCTTCGCTCCTTTAAAAGCTCCCGGAGATATTTGTCCTTCTGGATCAAAGGAAAGCAGGCTGCCACATGAACAGGAAGAAAAGCTCGATCATTTTCCCCAAAGTAGCCCGCAGTGGTGTTGTTTCCCAAACAGAGCAGCAAGGTATCAGCGCCCGGTCCCTGAACCATAATTCCCATTCCAGAGCAATAAACCCCAGTTCGGAGCAGCACCGGTGCAGGAGGCGACAAACCCTGGAAAACCCTTCAGCTGCCCCGAATGCCCATCCCGAAGAGCTGCAAACAGCATTCCAGGTGTTGAACTGAAATACTGAAGGCTCTTTGGGACCCTGCTGACACGACCCCGTAATCCCACTCGACATCCAGCTGCTCCAGCCTGAGGGAGGGAGCCAGGAGCCCCCTGGGGTGGGAGATTTCAAGTCTGACTGAGAGGGATCTTCCTCGTGCCTCTCTGCTCTGTTATCCCACCTGCCTTCCCTGCTGGATGTCAGCACAGCTTCCCCACCCTGAGGAGAGCAATGCTGTGCTGCAGTTGCAGCTTTTCCCCTCAAAAATCCTTTGACAAAGGTGATAAATCTCAAGTTTTGGGGCCGCAGGAAAGAAACCAAAGGGATTTGTCCCAGTTTTTTAAGGGAGGTGGGGCAGGGAGAGGGAGTCTAGGAATAGTAAGTGAATTTTCTTCAAATATTTAAGGCAATAATATCTCTGCTTTAATTATCTCCACATGGAATCATGGGTGGGAAGGACCTTAAATCCCATCAGTGCCACCCCTGCCATGGCAGGGACACCTCCCACTGTCCCAGGCTGCTCCAAGCCCCAGTGTCCAACCTGGCCTTGGGCACTGCCAGGGATCCAGGGGCAGCCCCAGCTGCTCTGGGCAATTACAAAATGGATGATAAATGCATTTCTCTCCATGTGGACCAACCGACCTTTGGCCAAACCTATTTTTCACTCTGTGGAATTCTAACCTCCTGCTCAGGGAGTTTCAAGATTTGACTTGATCCAGCAGATTCCTGTGTCACCAAGCGACACAAATCCCATGTCTGAGGGACTGGGAAAAGCTTAAGGTCTGACCTGAAATGGTTTGATTTTACGAATGTTGTCTTTTTTTTTTTTTTACTTTCAAAAATAGAAATTGTTGTACTTTCATATAGGAATGGGCTGTGCAGGGAAGTGGTGAAATCTCCAGCCCTGGAAGGGTTCAAGAAACAACTGGACTTGGCACTTGCTGTGGTTTCATTGACAAAGTTGACCTCGACAATCTTGGAGATCTTTTCCAACCTAAACATCCCATGACACCCCCATGCATTAATAATTACAATTAATAATACTCAAACCCCAAATCTCAGTCAGGGCACCGCTACCCACCAACTCTGTAAAATTCCATTCCATGCAAAAAACAAACAAACAAACAAACGAAAAACTACACAGAATTCCGATTTAAATTTGTGCTCCCCAAGGCTGGAGAGCTCTGGCTGCTGAGCCAGGTTCAGTGGCTGGTATGAGGAAGGGGATGACTGAAATCCAGCCACTTTCCAGGTGACTTCCATTATCATGGCAGAGTTTTCCACTTTTTTTTTGCCTTGAAGACATTTTCAGGGGAGGAAGCACAGGCTCCCACCATCCATCCTCAGAAATAAATCTTTACACACAGTGCAAAGGTTTCTCCAGCATGAAGGGGACTGATGGCAATCAGAGCTGCAGTGTGGGGTCACACCACGGGGATCTCCAACTCTCTGAGGGGGAATTACTGATTTTTGGCCTTCACTCTGAAGTGCTACGCAAAATAAATGTGTGATTGTCCTCAATCTTCTCCTCTGCACTAGCAGCCCTAAGAGAGGGCTTAGCCAAAAAGCAAGCAGGAGGGAAAGGAGAGGGAAATTCAACCAGGAGATGTTAATTTTATGAACTTCACAATCTGAATGGAACAGTAATTATAAAATAGGTGCACAACAGCAAGAGCTGCTTTCGTGGAGACAGGACAGAAGCAGCTTTTTTTTCCTGAGGAAAATCCGGGCCTTGAATTCCCACTCTTGTGTTTCCTTTCCTTCTTACATTTCCCGTTTGAAGAAGAGGTTTTCACTTCAGAGCTGTGGGAGATTTAAATGCTGGAAATTCCTGTTCCTCCCTGCTGTGCTCTTTGGACAAGGAGGTTGTCGCATTATCAGTACCAGGCCCAGAAAATGAGAGATTTTTTTGTGCCCCCCTCGCACCTTCATGAAATGGAATTTTGCCACATTAAGGACACAAAACCCACAGAAAGAGGTGAGCAGGGCTTGATCCTTTTGCTGCTTTTTGAACACAGAGATCACGGAATGGCTTGGGTTAAAAGGGACCTTAAAGATGATGATGTTCTGTAGTTGCACTGTTTTAGAATTTTCCTTTCTCTCTCATGGAGAATACAGATAAACTGTACTTCTTGTACTTTCTTAATCTCTGTGTTTTGTGTTAGATGTTGTACAAGCTGTGACCAATGGTCTTAGGAGGTGGATTCGCTCCTGACCAATAGTTACTAGTTTATTAGTGCATATAAAAAGAAGTTTTTGTAAATAAATCTCTCTTCTTCGCCATTTTGGGTCCTGTCTGCCTGACTTCCTTGCCAGTTTCCACAAATCCCACGAGTAACAGAAATCCAGCCAACAATGTTCCCCACCCCCCTGCCTAAATCCTAAATTTGCAGCCCGCTCTTCTTGATCAGCTGGGGGAAAACAGAAATAATTCTGTCTTTGGGAGTTTGGCTCTCAGTGGGGACGCTGCCTACCCTACACCTGGAGAGGGTCTCCAGCTCAGCAACCTCGTTATTTGGGACACTTTTTGCATTTTCTGAGCAAAAAACATCTCCCTTCTCACTCGCTCTCCTCTTTCCATCCCTTCTCCTCAATGAACGAACGGACAGCGGGAAAATCACAGACCTTGGCAAGCAACAGAACCAGGAAAACCCAGACCCAAAAGGCAAACATCGTTAGGGGCCACAGAGGGCAAGAATTCCTCGGGGCCACTCTTCCAGGAGGCGAGGAGGATTCGGGGGCACAGAAGAATCACCAAGCGAGGGTGACAGAGTGTGTTTCCTGCTAAGATGGCGGGATAACGAGGCTCATTAGGAGATTCATTAGTTAATTAATTACCTTCTCTGTGCAGGGGGGGCCCTGTCGGACGCCCTGACCGTGAGGGCATAGGAGCGCCCCACGTCCAGCAGCACCCCCGGCGCGATGGTGACCAGGCCCGTGCGCTCCTCGATGCTGAAGTGTCCCTGGTCCCCGGCCAGGATCTCGTAGGTGACCTCGCCGTTGGCTCCCTCGTCCGCATCCACGGCTGTCAGCTGCGGGGAGACACCACAGGGTCACCAGGGGCTCTGGAAGGGCAGCTCGGGAAGGGGAGAGGACATCAACGGGAATTGGAACATCTGGAACATGTGCGGGAATCTCTTGTCGCAGAATGTCACTTACTG
>VZTX01028062.1:0-22444 GCA_013400915.1 Pardalotus punctatus
ACCGGCACCGGGCAGCGACACCGACACGGGCTCTCCCCTGTCACAAACCAAACACATCAACTCACCGGCCGGAGCTCCCCTGCCGAGGGCAGACCCCGCAGCGCCGTGCACAGATCGCACAGGTTTGCAGCGTTAACTTCGTGTCCGCAGCTGCATCCCCACCGGTCAGGTTTGCACACACCTGGAGATGTGCTGGTCTGTGTTATATAAAAAGTAAGTATACAGAGTAATAAGAAAAATGGGAGGGAAGGGGGGGGGGGAAGGATAGGGGGGATAAAAGGAAAAAGAACAGGGAAAAAGAGGTAAAAGAAAAGGGAGGGAAAGAGGAATAAAATAGAAAAGAGTAAAGGAAAAAAAGAAAAAGGAGAAAAGAGAAGAAAGAACAATATGAAGAAAGTAAGAAAAAAGAAGAAAAAAGGAAAGAAAAAAAAGAAAGAAAAAAGTCAGAGTGCAGTCACACCAAGTCCACTCTTTCTGATAACTGGATAAAGAACCAGCAATATTCCATGAGCCCATTCTTTCACCCCAAATGAAAGACAGCCAAACAGCCTATAGGATTCTGGTTCATTTATTGAATACATGACTGATACGACAGACAGTGTAAAATCACATGTATTATTTGTACTTTAAAAAAATTACAATAAATTACTGAATAATTAGTAAAAGCAGTTTTACTAATGGCTGCTCTCCAGTGATACAGGACAGAGGAGGCAGAAAAATAAGAAATATGTACCAGCTGTGAATACAGACTGAAAATGTCATGGGGATGAATTAACACTGAGTAGCACACCGAGTAGTGTTAAATGGGAACATCCACATATATGTCCTTCCTACCTTTAGATCCCAAGTGCCAGCCAAAAGCTGGATCAAACCTTGCCTTCAGTGCAGGGTCTGCTCTGGCCGAGCAGCAGCTTCTCTCGCCCTGCCCCTGCAAGGCTGCTTCCTCCCTGCTGAGATGAGTTTATCTGTAGAAACAGCATTACTTCTCCTTCCTCGGAGAACACACCCTGCTACCAGAAAGGCAACTCATAGTTTCCTCTGGTTTAAATTGATTTAAAAGAGCACCCACTCAGTCTCCCAGTTACTTTGCCTCTAATTAGAATGAGATCTGGTATGGAGGTTTCACATAAGGGCCTGATGGCACAGCCACACTGCTCTGAATTCCTCCCCTTCAGGTACAAATGCCCTTGGATGTGCAACAGTTTCTAAGAGCACATCCATTGCTATACTCTCAAGAAAGGACACTGTGAGCAGCAGTGGGTGGCACAGTGCTCCTGCACAACTTCCTGGCCCAAGCATTTGTGAGGGCTGACTGATCAGAATATTCTTAGGGGTCCTCCTAGAAACTGGACCCATCACTAGCTAGGAAAAACAGGGAATCAGTGATAAATAGCAAAGGTACCGACAGGGAAAGTCCAGCAGACCAGTGTGCCACTGCCCTGCAATGCTGAGGGTGATTCACTGACTTCTATTTTAGGAACTTATTCTCTCATTATAACCATCATGAGCCCACTGATTGACTCAGTATTAATTCTGCACTGAAGTCAAGGAGCTTGTGGCTTCCCAGACAAACTAAAACCAATGGCTTTCAAAGAAACAAAAAAGGAAATGCTAGAAAATCAGGTTTGCCTGAAAACTCCTGAATTCTGAAGGAGAAAGTAAGTGATTGTACACTATGAAAATGCCAAATCACATGTGAAAGAAACCTGCAGATCTGAGCAATGTCTGCATTTAGATCTTAGGGTGCTGGGAGCAGTGGGGTACATTTGCTTTATAGCTGCTGAGTCACAGAACAGCTTACAGGAACTTACAAGATTATTTATAGGTCAGGGTCCTACAGCACTTGACTACACTGCATTAGCTCTCAGACTGGCAGCCAGAGGTGAGCATGGTTTCAAGCCAGGCTGCATCTGCTGTGCAAGTTACCCAGGAACCAACAGCAAACAAGGGCAGGCAAGGAGCAGTTACTGTCTGAAATAAAACTTCATTGAAATAAAAGATAGCAAAAGGCAGACATGCATAATTTATGGTGGTAATTCTATATGTCAGGGGCTATTAGGTTCTAATGGCTCTCAAGAATGTAAATCTAATTCTCTCAGCCAGAGTAGCCAAAGAAGCACCTACACAGAAGAGTCACTGTCAGAAGCCCCTTATCAATTGGATTCTATTGTAATTGTGTAGTTACTGGTCTCTGAATAAACAAAAAAAACCCCAAACAGAAAATACCAAACCATCCTGCCATCTGCCACATTATCTTCCTGTTTTATCTCCCAAAGACAACTCCTGCTTTCTTGAGTTCACCCTGACACGGAGGAAAGTTCATAGTCACTGGATGAACTGAACTGCCTCTCCACCTTCTTCTGATCCTTGATCTTTTGGAGAATGTTAACCTTTTTCTCAAAGTAGTTTACAAGGGCTGTTTCTGTCAGCATCGAGGCCAAGATCTGCTCGAAGGAGATGGACCAGTCAGTGTCAATGGTGCTGCCATACCTGGCAGCTGCACTGCTGCCTTCACAGCCGACCAGCACCGTGTCGTCCGCGATGTCTTCACACTGCAGGGAGCCCGTGCTGACCATGGAGTAGGAAGACATGGACATGTCATCTTTGGTTTCATCATCTGATAGCAGCTGTAAAGGAGAGCCTTGTCCTTCCCCTGACCCATCTCCTAGAGTCTGGTTTTCCGGCTGTGTTTTTTCAGGCTGAGCATCAATGCTGGCTTTGTCCTCACGGTCAGCTTGGGGTTGCTGTTCCACTGCTGAATTCTGACTCTGTTCAGATGTTGGTGACTCCTCTTCACTCACCAGATCTTGAGTATTGTTTGCTTTGCAGTCCTCAGACTTCCTCGTGGGCCTGTTGGAGAATTTCTTCCCAACTTCCCCAATCCGCAGAAGGAGACTGGCCACAGTGGCGATGGCATGGTACAGCTCCTGCTCCACAGGGTCCTCGCTGAACATGTTGTAAAGGGTCTTGCATAACTCTATGAATTGTTCCTTTAAAAGACAAAGACCAAAAAATGTTGTCAGTGGCAGATGAAGCAACGGGCACCATCTCAAATGACTCATTGTTTATTTGCCTCCCCACCAAGTGGCAATGTAATGCACTGAGCCAGAACAGTCTGACACAGGCAAACTACCCCCTCTCCCTTGTGGCTAAATTGAGGTACAGCTGGCAATTTAATAGTGGTGGGTTTTCTGCTGACAGATGAACAGAGTAGTCATATATGCACTAATGCTAAGAAAACCTGAAGTTTTGCTTCTATTCTGCTACTCTTCTGTGGTCAGCTTCTAAGCCTTTCTTAACTGGCTTAAGTAGCATCCATCAAGGAAATTAGAGACAGAAAAGATCACACCAGTCATCTGACCCTCTCTTCTATAACCACATTCTTCACTCTCTATCACGCAGCTGTAATTTGAGGCAATGCAAAACCAAAAAACTGAACAAGTTCTGTGACTGATGGCATATTTGAAACATCCTGCCCTAGAGAGAAAACACAGAGTGCAGTTCATACAGGAAAAACTGGTCTGCAAGGCAGATTGAATCCATTACATTTGATTGGTTGATACAAAGCAGTTTGTCTATATCCAATGCAAGACTCAACAGAAATGTGTGGAATTAGAGGTTCTAAAGCTCACCAGACCATAACAGCAAGGAAAGCTACAGGCAAAGACGGAACATGATAGCACAATGGCTGCACATACTGCAGAATTCCACTAAGCTGTCAGTGATCCAACTGGAAACCCTCATATTCCTTTCTTACCTGGCTCATTTTGGGGAGATCTTTAATGGTTTCTTTCTTGGACTCTTTTTCCTTGGCCCACATTCTTAGGTAGTACCTGTAGTCCTGTGGACTGGTACCTTTCTCCTCTGCAAGGCAAGAACAAGCCACTAGTCAGGTGGTTTATGGTTTCAGACTTGAAAACTGAATGCTTAAGCCAGCAAAAATCAAGCTTGAAGGAGGTGTTATTGACAGCCCAGGAAAGCATCTACCAGGAAGGCTGCATTGTTTTCTGCTGGTTTATCTGATCCCGCTCAGTAGAGCAAAGAATTTAACAGTGCTGCATCAGTTTGATTTCTCACAGATGAACTCTGTGAGTTGACAACTTACCCAACTTGATTTACAAATGCTGTGATCTTGGTATGTAAAAGAGCTGGAGCAGTAAGGCATAAGGGAAACTTATTTCCCAGCTCACCTCCTGCTTTACCTCTGTCTGCAAGGGATACTTTGCAAGGTCTCCTTGATCAGCATGAGACAATGAACAGGTCATAATATGAGAGACATGGAATTAGAATGTGGCCCATTGATGATGAAATTACCTTTTTCTGGACCATTCTCATTTCTTCTTCCTTTATCTTCCTGGGTTTCTAAAAGATAATGGAATTATAAAACAATTAATAGCTGATTTTCAGCAATACAACACACAAAGAACTTAAGACAACTCAATATACAAATTGAAATTATACAAGAACATGTTTAATAGAGGTTAGATCTCTTCCATATCACTTCCATATCATGGTTAGAGGAGTGAACAGAACAGGATGGAAGCAAGAGGCTGACAGGATGAGCTGGATAACAAGCCACACTCGAAAAGTGGGTTGAAGAGCTGAGGGAGTGGGCAAAGATCTTAAAAGAAAGCATGAAAATTCAGATATGAAAGATAGCAAAGCAATGTGATGGCTTAAAGACAAGGATGTTCAGTCGTCCAAAGCAAGATAATGAATGGAAAAAACCCAAACCACTACTGAGCACATATGTGACTAATGCCTACACTCCCCATTATTCACTGCCTTAACTGACATTTTGGGAGCAATCTGCAGTCTAATTTCATTAACTTCACATCTGGTTCCCTACATTGTCACTAGAGCAAATAGGAAGTCTTGGTTCAGCTCAGGCTGTTAAATCAGCCACCTAGCACCAAACTGCACAACCATCTCTTGTACTTACTCAGATTTTTTTGAGCATTGTGGTATTTTGGTAAATGTTTAGCATGTGACATACTTTGACTTCCTATCTGACAATCCCTAATGTTTATTTTAAGAAAAGCAGTAAACTAGCCTACCAACAGTTTTGCAGTTCAATGGCATGCATCCTTATTCCTTTATATTAGAGAGCTGTGGAGTAGGCACAGGGATCACCTACCCAAGCCTAGCACCCCCCAATCTGTCCTGAGCATCTTTTTGACAACCAGCTTCTAGGATGAGATGAATTCCACTGAAAGCAAGACAAAATCTATTTTGACCAAGGCTGAAACTCAATAGGCAGAATATACTGAAAGATATTTAATTACTTATAGCACTTTATTAATGGTGAGAGTGTCAGGAGAGAGGAGCAGTAGCAATAATTTCAGAGTATTTACATCAGAACACTGGGCTGGCAGGTGGTATCAGCACCATAGCCATGCTCAATGCATGCACATCATCCATGGACTGACCTTGAGACTCACAGTGCAGGCAGATATCCAGCTCTGAGACAAAAGGAGATACTTGAGCAGCAGAAAAAGGGGTTGAGGGGACAATATTCCAGATAAAACAGAAGAAAAGGTCAGGCATAGACAGACATAGAGAAGGAAACAAAAACAAGAAGAAAGACAATGAGACTTGCATGAAAAACCTAAATCGTGGTGGGAGACAGGGGCTGGTAAAAGCACACTGCTCCTCCTCAGCAGTCTGTGCCCATGCTTTCAGAGCATGCTGTATCCTGCATGGAATGGGCACCGAGGAGTTTTAGCTCCAAACTTCTTCCCCATCATGCAACAAAGACAGTGAACTCAAACACACTGGCAATCTTAACACACTGCCAGCACGAGACCATGCCTTGCACAAAATCACTGTTCAGAGCACATGGATCTATCCTGCAACTCCTGCCTAACTGAGAGGTAAAGGCAGTGGTGTTGCATTACCTTCTGTTGTCACATCCTCTGTGAAATAACTTGTGGCCTCCAAAGCAGACTCTGTCTCCTCTGGATTCAGAGCTGTATTCACAGAGAAGCAAATGTTAAGATCTCTACGCTAATTGAACAGCAGTATGACCCACTTCATTAGCAAAACTCATGAGGCACCCCATGTCGATGTCAGAGCAGCCCATGTTCAACAGCAGCAGTGTACAGAAGCAGTCACTCACCAGGAGGCAGGTGCAGTTTGTAGAGTACTTTGAGTTTTTCAGTGAGGTCACCATGGTACATCCCACCTGGAAAGAAAAAAAAAGGCTAAGAAAAATAACACTTTAATGATAAAGAATCACCCTCTGCTCACAGGTTCAAACCAGAATGAATTCCCATAAAATGACTGCTCAAAGTCCTGTGCAGAATCAATAATGAAATCCACACCAAAAAGGCATATTTTGTCCAGCTTGAGGCTTCCTGTCACCCTCCCCTCGTGACAGCATACACACCATTATCTCCTTTTAGTTCTCTTCTTGGAAAAGGACAGACGCATTTTTTGAAGCACGCCATTTTCTGCAAGAACATCACTTACTCATTCCCGTCACGAACTCCTTGAAGTTGATGAGAGAATCCCTGTTCTCATCCAGGAGGCGGAAGAGGCGCCCTGCCAGCACAGGGGTATGTGCCCCACAGGCCCAGGGGGTGAGGCTGATGAACAGCTCCTTGAACTGCTCCATGTCTATGCGATACTGCTCCAGGTAGGGCAAGCTCTGGTCCCGGCGGGCAGCGGCTGCACGGTTATTTCCCCAGTAACAGCTCATCAGGTACTTGGCCTGTGGAAGGAAAGGATTAACAAAGCAGATTATGCTGCACCACAGGAGTGGAGACTGTTACAGCTCAAGAATAGCATTGAGGAAGCAAAGAAGAGACATTTCAGGAAACATGTTATCTCCCTTGGTATTCCTAGTTATTCCTATTCATTGCAAAATAATACGAAATTAAGGAAGAGCCAGGGATTTCAGGAAAAACACAAAGAACAATTTAAAGTGAAAAATACAAATTGATTTCAGGTTTTAACAAAATGACTCTCAGGCTTTATTGCAAAGGGAACATGCAGGTTTTAAAACTAAGCCTCTTTCTCTGAGTCTACAGCATAGCACAACCGAGTCTGGTAAATTACTTTGGTAAATGAAGTTGGGTAATATCATTCTTTTAAAAATACATATGCTGACAAACAGAGAAAAAGCCCTTAAGAAATCTTGTCCCAATTACAAATGAGGCCAACGGAAAACTTGAGAATAAAAGTTGAGGTACAGTCAATCCTAGCTCCCCATTCCCAGAACTACGTAAGATTCCTTTCCATTGACTCCATAGTTTCTTTCTCAGTATCATTCAAATACGGTGAATGTGGTTTGGCCACCTTTGGGGGAAAAAAATTAAAAATACTCAATCAGATAGTAATGGGGCCAGTCCTACTGGCACCATGTGTAACAGAATGCCACATCAGTTTCTGATAGGTCACATTTACAATTAAAGCAAACGCATTGCTTCCCTTTCAATTTACTTTGCTATCTGTATCTGTGTCACAACATTATTCCTCACTCTCAAGGAAGGCATCTTACCTTGAACACTACATACAACTCTTCTAGTTCCTCCATAGAGAAACCAATGTCACCAGACACAGCTCGGACCTGTAGTTACAGATAAAATAAGAGCGAACAATTTATTCCAAAGGTAGAAAAATGAAATTCAACTTACTGAAAAATCTGTGTAGCATAGAAGACACGAAAATAACTGCAAGGAGATATGACACAGAATGGGAAGGAAAACATCACAATTCTAATACCCCTGGAAACCAATAAAGAACACAGTCTGCAGTCAAGCAGAAACTGCTGACGTTTTCAGTAGTTCACTGCACTTATTTCCTGTTTGTGCAGACCTGACTGAGCAGACTGTGTTGCCTCTCCCTCTTGTTTTTATCTTCAAATGTTTGATTTGGATGCATTAAAGAACAGCGAAATAAATACCCTGATGAGATTCTCCACCTAGGACATGGGACATAATGGCAATAAATATGGACACTCCCCTTTGGCCATGGACCCTTCAGTAAAATTCCCTGATGCACTCTCTAAATTGCAGTAAAATAATTATCCGCTAGCAAGCTTTTCTCAAAGATTCCAGGCAAGCAGTAAAACAGAAAGCACTAGGCAATGGAGACTATGTCAAGGCCTACAGGTGTTTTTTATCTATGTCCATGCCAAATATCTCATTCAATCATTCAGTCACTTAAAACTTGGTCTGTGACAGCACAAAATTTCTCCACGTTCAGAGCGAAACACTTTCCATGAATGTGCTGGTAGCTCATTCAATCTGGGAGTCACATACCACACTCTTCTTGGCTGTATCCTCCAGAGACTGGATCACTTTCAGCCTTTGTTTGAAACGCATTTGTTCAATGTCATCTGCCTTCAGATTGCTAAATTTCTACAAGAAAGGAAGCAGACCAGGTCAACATCATCTCCTGAATAGAGAACAACCTATCTCAAATTACACATTCTTTAACAAGTGTCCTATGCCCTCAGAGATGACCTAAACCCACTAGAAGCCTTTTACCAGCAGCAAGATGAGAAAAAAACTTGAGCTTTATTCCCTATTCACCCCTGTCCTGCAAGAGACGTAATTCAGAGTTCATGAGCAATCCAGCATCAGAGGTCTCTACAGAAAAGCTGAAAAAGGATCTGTCAGGACTGACAGAAATACAGGTCCTGTACTGTGGCAGAGACAAGAGAACAGACAGGTGGTCATTCCTTCCAGCCTGTCTGTTTTTCCTCTAAGACCCCCATGAGATTCAACCAGAAACATCAAAGTCAAGATGCTTTTCTACTGACTAGGTCAGACAAGTCATATTAATTCAGTGACAGTCTTTTATAAAAAGAAGCCAAGAACAGAGATGGCAGATTTGAAGAAGCAAACAAAATATCCAGGAAAATGACTGTAAACAGCCAGAAGGGGATAGGGGGAAAAACAGGAGATAAAGGGGGAACTGATCCTACACTTAGCAGACTGTAGTAGAGAACTGCCAAAAACCAATTCTTTCACCTGTGTTCTATCATTCAGAACCAAATTTCTTATGAGTTTGTTCCCAATATGAATAGTAAGGAACACCTCCACCAGCGCAGAGATATTTTAACAGCACTGGCACCAGATCTTTGTGATCTGCATAGCCAACAGTGTCAGGTTTTATTCATACCAAGCAGGTGGAACAATGGCTTCAGCCTGCACTCCTCAAGCACCTCAAGCTATGAACACTGCTCAAATTCTGGCTGCACAAAGTATAAAATGGGATGTTAGTAGCAAAAAAATCTCTTGGGTAAAAACTAAGCCAGAACTTTACCTCGTAGGAAGTTTTGATGAGCTCAAAGATGTCGATTTCAAGTGGGGGGTCATCTCCACTGGTTAATAGGGCATGCAAATGGGGAATAGGGGGAGAGACACTCTGTCTGTTAACTACATTGTCCAAATATCTGTGGGAAAAAAGGAGAACAGATGCAAGACTCCAGGGTTAGTGTCCAGGAAAAGAAATAACATCCTATATGCACTACTCCCAACTTTTTTGTATCACATGAAGGAAAATTTAATTTTTCCTGTCTAACCTGCAATGCTACCTTCAATGTACCTGGAGAAAGCTGATTTTCACCCTGGTTTTGGGGTATCTATTCCTTTTAAAGTGGGCTTGAACTTAAAAATGTAAGATCTGGCTGCACACAGAAGAGATTCCCATTTCAAACAAGAAAATATTATATTTACTAGAGTTGGGAGATATCTGCTTTATAGTGTTTTATGTTTCTTAAAGGTGATTCTTGCCAGAATCTGTTCTAAAAAGTAGAGCAGAATAATTAAGTGAATTTAAAACAAACAACCTTTAAGAGTTCAAATTCAAACTGACATGCAGGAATGCATTATGCTTCAAAACAACTCCAGAAGTATGGGCTTCCTCCATAGTTGAGCCAACAATCAATTTCAGCCGCTGCAGAAAGCAACAGCAAAGCTCTCTGAAGCTCAAGTTTCATCCTAGAGTGTTATTTGTGACCTGTCATTAGGTACAAAGAGATGATGACTAAAAGGGCACTGTTACTATTCTGTTATAAATAAGAACAGTGAATGGTACCTGCCCAAAATAGTCATGGCTTCACCTTCATCACAGCACTGTAATAACTTCTCCATGTTGGCATCAAGTATAGCCAATGACACCTGCAGGATAAACTTGATTCCCTCATAGAAAAAACAGTCGACAATGACCACTGCACTCTCAAAGGGCATCACACTGAGGAAGAGAGTGAGAAACCAGGAAAGGGATATGGTAGAAATCACTCCCAGGTCCTGCATCTTTTCTGACAGCTGTGGAAGATACTCTCGTGTAAGTTCTTCAAAGATGCCTTGGTCCACCAATGCACCTGAAATATACAAACAAAACAATGGCAGAATTCAAAATGGTGGTGGTCATGGTACCAAGCTAAGCAATTATTAAACAAAACAGTGTCAGTTCACTTCATTTCATATAAGCCTCTGAATATCATAACTAAAATTAAGACACCTATTTTTTTTCCCTGTTCTCAATAAAACCAACATATTTAGATAGAGACTATTCCTACACTGCAGAGCATGCAGACACAGAACCTCCCATTCATCTGCACATTTGCCCTGAATGGTGGGGTGAAGCATTACTGGTATTATGGTATTTAAACCAAACTATACTCTTTTATACAGACCAACTTTAAAAGCCCTGAAGTGGTGCTTCCACTAACCTTTCCTGAGAGCCTGTTCCATGGATTTAGCGCATCATTCAGATGGGGAAAACTAAAACTCAGTAATTTTCTTCTAGTATGCCTCCTTACTGCTAATGATCCCTCCTGATACCAATTTTTAGTGGCTTCATCTTCCTTCTTACTACAAGGTAGTACTACCACCTTGAAGGCCTGTAGTGTTTCTTCCCATGTCTCCATCACACCCCTGCCACTTTCAAAGGAATAGAGTTGTGCTTCATTATCTTCAAAATGCATCACATTTAATTAATTCTGAACAACAAAATGTTCCCGGGAGATGCTGGTGCAACTGTAGCTGAAAATCCAGGCGGCAGCAGGAATCTGACAAGGACTCACCCACTACTCTTGTGTTGTAGTAATCTGGCAACATCCGCTCGCACAAAGCCACCAGGAGCCAGAAAGCCTCTTCCTCATTGCAGTACAGCAGCAGCACTGAGGTGACAATGTTCATGGCCTAGGAGCCAGCACAGCAAACACACAGGTACAGGGAAAAACATGGAGGACTTTATGAAAGCTCTACTATTACAGAGCTAAACTTTAAAAGCATGAATACATTAATACTTTAAAAACATTAATACAGTCACTGAGGGTCACAGCTATTTTCCAGCTTCTACCAGTATCTAAGTCAATGGATGACCTGAAGCCAATTTTTCTTCCTGTTTTCAGTTCCTCTGTTTGTGAGGCAGCAAATAATTTGATGACCTTTTGTCACGCACTTCCAGTAAACAATGTGACCAAGAATAATTTTCAAAGTCTTCATAAAAATCTTTGCAACAATTTGGTCATAACAGAACAACATAATGAGAACCTCTACCACCACAGCAATACAAAAAAATGAACCTGAATTTCCACCAAGTTGTTTCAAAAACCAGCAACTGGCTTCATTTTTATTATACTGTGGTTTGCAACACTGCTTATTTAATTACTCTTTTTAATGAAGCCAGAAGACATTTTTGCTGAACTATGGAAAGCTCTGGCAGGAAAACTAGTAAAGACTCTGACATTACATCTCACAGCAATGTGAAAACCTAAATGCTGCGCTCACAGGATATTTAAGAGATGATGCAACGTAACTTCTTTCCTACTTTCTCACCACTACATAGAGAGCATGAAGGAAAAGCTTGAAACTGAACAAAAAACTGCAGAGAAAGTCCAAGTCAATCATGGTCACTGTATAGGGCAAACAGGTCTTAGTCTTCTTTCTCACCTGACAGTACCCAATTGTTGGATTTCTGAATGCATAAGCTGTTAAGACTCTCCGGAGGGCAGCAATTCCCAACTCGTTTTGGAAGGCAGGATGTTCCGGCATAGAGCGGTGCAGATCTCTCTCAATTTCCTCTGTAGCGAGATTGTACCTTCCCATTGACTTTTCCACAAGATCTGCATAGTAACCAGGATGAGTCACCATCTCATTCCAAGCCCCTGAAATGAAAAATACTGCTTTACTTCTGGTGCTTTGAAATACAGATTTTATGCCCAGTTTCAGAGATGAGGGAGCCAAGAAGCACTGCATGAACTCATGAACTACAAATAGATGTGAAAATATAGCAACAAATTCATTGTTAAACCATGTTAAGAGTCTAGGTCCCAACACTGAAACACAGACAAAAGAGTCCAAACAGCTACTAGGACCATTAAGAAAGTCACCACAAATTATCATTTAGATGGAATTAACTTGTCATTAAGTTCTTCTGAAATGAGCTGAGATTCATACCTTTTCTTTAAGATGTGCAGAAAGCTTATTCCTGCTGTCAGGAAATATGCAGCACAACATCTTACCTGAGAAAAGGAGCCACAGCTCTCCACGGAGATTTTCTGGGATTCCTTTCTGTACCAGTTCCCTCGTCTTGGCAGTGCGGTACATACACATCCCTCGCCCATATTCGAAAAAATGAATGTTCCAAGACTCTTCCTTCATTTTCTCCTTTGCCTTCATAGGAACAAATATGGCTACTTTAGGAGATTATCATGTTTTTATGTTCATAGGACAGGTGATTTCTGGGTTTACTCAGACTTGCACTCCATATTAAAAACACATCGTGACATTTAAAGCCTCTTCTCTTTCTGCTGAAGAGTGTATACACTGATCTACCCTGTTCTGAATCAGTTCTGACCTTGCTTAAAGTCTTTAGAACTACATCTTGCAAATATTCACATAAATGCAAACAGAACCATGGATCACAACGATTAACCAACCAGCAGAGATACCAATTCCCTGCTTTCCTGCTCTGAAGAAAAGTCATTCTTCACAGGCATGAATTCACATCCCAGAACACTGGTAACACTAATTTCTCAGCCTCTGGTCAAGTATTTTGGGTCTGTCAGTACAAACAGAGTAAGCTGACAGTCAAGTTACCTCTATGCAGCACTACCACTGTGACACACACAGCAGAGACACTGCAGGACTGAACAGGGATAAAATGCATTTTTACCCTTTAGAGCAGGTCAGGAAATCTGCAACCTACTGCAAAAACCTTAAAGTTAACTGTATTATGTTAAAATATTATTTACCCCTTTGGGTCCGGAGAGCTCCTCAGAATTCCTCCTGAAGAGTTTGAGCAGGCCCTGTGAGGCTGTTGGCACTTGCCCGGCACAGAAGCTGATGGGTCGATGGCCGAGGGCAGATGTGGGGCTGACGGCCAGGGGGCTGCTGGAAGGCAGCTCTGGAACCTCCTGGACAAGAGAACACAAAATGTCTGAGCTCAGGCTGCCTCCCTCCTCTGCCTAACAGAGACAGCACCGGCTGGTGACAAGCACTGCAAACACACTCTAAGGACCATTGCTCTGAAAAGCTGACAGAAGTTCCTCACAGCTATTTCCTTACTACCTCGCTACTGGGATCAGCCACATTCCACTTCCATTCCCTGTCGGCGCCACAGGGTTTCTTGGATGGTGTTCTCTGCAGGAAGTCAGAGATCCTCTGCACCAAGAAATCTCGGTCTTTCAGATTGGCAAAGAAGAAGGTCATTTTACTTTTAGTGCTGATGGACAGAGGGCTGGGCAAGACGCTGGAACTGTCTGCTTTCTCAACTATTGTCACCTAGAACACAAAGACAAAGGCCATTTGGATCCAACAGGCTCTCCATTATCTGTAAAGCAGAGCACAAAAGGCAGAAGGGCACGAAAGAGAAGACAGGCCTCCAGTCTTAATATATAGCTAAGAAATCCCCACCTCCCTGAGAGGAATGATGAGATGACAGGCCTCCTCTGCCCTGCTGGCAAAACAGATGTAATTGTTGGAAACAAACATCTGGCCAGGAATATGCATCTTGTTGAATGGTGTCCACAAGGTACAATCCGTATGTCCATCCAGGCATTCATCCTTGGGCAACCGGAAAGTGGCACGGTAGCACTCATTTTTGGCTCGAGCATCCAGGTCTCTGGGGAAAAGTAAAGGGTAGTACCCTGAAGCTTTCTTACTCACTTGAAAAACCCACTCAAACACTAATGTTAAATGTTCATTTCAATCACAACCTTCAGACTGTGCTGTGTATTCTTAGTATTCCTTTCTCTAACTGAGATGCCACCCTTTCTCTGACTCCTCTTTCAGCCTTCAGACATGCCTCCCTGACAAGGTATGTCCTGCAATACAAGATAAAATATGCAAGTGCATCTGCAAAACTGAAATGTTACATCAGATCCTGAAACTGCAGAGAACAGTCCCTAGTGGGAGGATTTATTACAATACAAAGCTGTTACTTTTTATAAATCTTTAACTGCAGACAAAGGGGTTGGTGTAATTTTCTTATTTCTCTCTCTTCTTTTTTTTAACCTATGATTTTCAGCAGTTTCTAGTTGAAAATTCCTTCTAACAGTGCCTAACCGTGCATGAGAAAGACATGAGGGTGTGTGTGAATTCAGCTCCAATTTGGGATGGGGAAAACAAGAGAACAAGCAGAGGGCCAATGACTGAAGTAAATGATGCTGCCCCAAGAGCAAGAAAACCCCAGGAGCACCTGGGAGCTACAAAATAATACAGATACATTTTTACAATCCCCTGTTATCTGTCTTCTTTTCTCACTGCTGGGAACATGTACCTTTTTAATGCAGAGATGTTCTTAAGAGGCCTCCTAGGCTTTGGGAGGGACTTGTCCTGTAGGAAGCTCTCATTATCCAGCAGCTGCCGCATCGCAATGTTGGCCAACTGCTCCATCAGCTTGAATGTCTCATTGATGTTGAGAAACATGGAAAAATAGAGTTCACTGTCCCTTGTGCTCACTTTAATGCATTCAGGGAACACCAGTGTAGCATTTTTTTCTAGCTGGGTTACATCCACCCACTGGATCACCAGTGTAACTGAGAAAAGGAATTAAAAAATATATTATTACAACTGGAGGCAAAACAACAACCAGACAGAAATAAAGGTCAAGCAGCCTGCAAGCTCTCAATGGAGCAGCATATTTTCCCCCTCTTACACATGGACAGTTCTTTTCTCCGGACTTTAACTGGGTTCTCCAAAAATACTTGGAAATAACCTTTGGGATTAACTAGACTAGAAATAATGCAGTTCCCCCATCCAGTAAATGCTTTCAACTACAATTACCCAAGTTTTCATTCTTTCTTTCCAGTAAATTAGCTTTGGACTCAGGAGTCCAAGCTTTGTAAATACTGGGTCCTGGCAGTTGTTCCAGATAAAGCTCACCAAGGTAAAAATACTGCTTGGTTCTCTAATCCAGTCTGACTAAAACTTGTGAAAAGTAATCCAGCTTGAGTAAAAGAGAAGCACTTGTAAAACTTGAGAAATGTTTTAAAAAATGACTAAGGCATTCAGTCTAAACACCACTGAAGTGCCTGTGAGAGCAAGAATTGATCTATGTACTGAGCCAGACAGAACTCAAGGATTCTTAAAAGGAAAAAACCTATCAGCTTAAAAATGAGTTCACACAAAAGATCAACTGCATCAAAAAGATAATGGGAAATGACAGAAAAACCACTTGCAGGCTCATAACTCACCCTCTTTACCCAGCAGGAAAGAGTAGAAACAGAGGTGGTTGACAGTGAGGTACAGCCAGCCCTGCCTGGGGACACGTCCCTTCCAATAGCTGCAGGAATAGTAATTGACCAACTTCTCCACCTCGGGCATCCCAAACTGCTTCCGCATCTTCAGTTCAGCCTCTTTGAATTTACCTGGATCCTCTTCACTCTGGGGCTGCTCATTCTTGTTCTCCTCAGCAATAATGCCCTGAAAGGACATGGGAGGAGAGAGAAGAAATGGAAGTGAATGTGCCTGCTGACAGAAATAATGTACAAAGCAAAGGGTCACAGCAGCAATCCAGAAGGCACAAAGGAACAGGACATGGCAGTTATCAGTCCTCCTGTCATGTCAGAAATAGCAAAGACATGCAGAAAGGACAGTCAGATACTGTGGGACTGGGATCTACTCCTGAACACATGCCACAAGCCCTCATGTTTAACGTTTGATGGAGTTCCTTATGGCGGCCTGGAAAACGCTTGGAACAACCTGCAGGAGAACTGAAGTCTCTTTTCACCTGCACACATTTCTTCAATGGGAAGAAGATCATCTGCCAGGAAGGGCAGAACTCTGCAGTCTGTCAGATCTTGACTGGCCAGAAGGAAAAACAAATTAACACGATCCCTCTTATGCACAGACACACACAGAAAATACAAAGAATCTGACAGGCGAGCTGAAAAAGATGCGACTTTCTGCAGTTCAATAAAGAACTGTATTTACGAGTTTCTGCTCTGGAGGATTTGTGGGCTGGGAATCTGAAGTCTTGTTAACTGCACAACAAGCAGACACCTCACTCCAAAGTCAGTGGAAGCTGGGGTGCAGTTCCTTTACAACCCAGGTGTCTTTCAGACCATTGTGGTAGGGGCAAGTACATTGCTTGCAAACTAGAAATCTTGCTCCTCCATTTGTTTGCTAGATGAACCCTTGTCAAACATTCTCCCTACATCAAAGGCATAACTGGCAAGGATTTTAAAGAGGTATTATATTTTGATTAGTAGGAACATCCTAAGCAGGCTGTTCCTTGAGATCTACTGCTCATAACCCTTCCCCTTCAAATGCATTTGTTCATTGCTCTGACTGTGACCCGATGCTAACAATGCTGTATGCATTGCATGACACTTTCATACCTATATATGACAGAAAAGGGTAAAAAATTCTTAAAACCATCTCCCCATTCGTTCTCAGGATCTGGAAGTCCTTCAGGGAAATACGTCACTTACATGTATCTTGCCCTTGACAAAGGTGGTGATATCTTCTTCATTGTCAAAGATGGACAGAGTCTGCAGTAAGTTATTCTCCAGCCATTCCCAATGCTTTGTGATCTCTTTACGAGATGATCCTAGTTTAAGGGGAGAAATATGATGGCAAGAGCAAAGAAAAAAAAATTAGAACAAAGTTTTTTTTTCCTCCAAGTTCACAGCAGGAAATTAATAATTACTGAACAGTGATTAGGATAAATCACACACACCAACTGCGTACATGTCAAGGATATTTTACGTACACCAACAACAGGTTTCTAACAAAATGTCTCCACTGTCACCAAGCATAATGAGCACATGACCAACAGATCATCCTGTTTGCCAATGCACACCAAACACAGCCTTCTTCCCAGACAAAAAACATTCCTCTGCTCCAGTCAAGAAGCACTCTTAATTACTGGTATTCTAGAACAAAAATAATGAACTACCAGAAGAACATTAAAATTTCAGAACAACTGGACTTTTTACACCTACAAAGAGGTTCCATTTCCCAAGGGCAATGGTCAGCAGGGAGCATACAATTCCAAATCAAAAAAGAAACCAAAACATTTATGTAATAAAGTTCTCTGCTTTCTAAAATAAAAACTTCTCAGCCAACTTTCTATCAGTTAGTTGTCTTTAACCATACAATCTACAACAGCTCACAAAGGATAAGCTCCAGTCTGTAACCAATTTAAAGAACTTTTCTTTATGAAATTGCCTTAATTCCCATGAATTATTTCCAATATTTGTCTTCTCTTCCTCTCTGTTGATAGCTATCACTATATTGTAGACAGAAAAAAAAAGCAGAAGAGATTTAAAAAAAAATCTGTTTTTTTTTAACAAGGTAACAAACATTGTTAAATGCAAATGAAAAGAAATCCTTTTAAATGCAAGTCAAACACATTTTTAAGTTTCTCTTTGCCACATTCCAGTAAATTTACTTTCCAGTTTCATACTTATGCAGTGGGATATCTAAAAATGTTAACAGTATGCCTGCCACTACCCAGTTTCTCTCTGAGTACGTTTTACCACTCTGTGCGGTTAATGATGGAAAAAAAGAAAAACAAATGAAACAAACAGCTCCCTGAGAGGCAGCTTCAGCCATGAAATCGTCTTCACATATTTGTAGTTGGACACCAAATCATAAAAACCCAATGCCAGCTAATCTGAGAATAAAACTGGAAGCAAATAAGCTGTCCAGCCTGAAAGGACAGCAGAGATATGAATTTGCGTTTGTGTGTATGGCCCAATGTGCACAACAACAAAAGTCTGTTCTGCTGCCTCTGTGTATAAATTTATTTGATGTCTACCACAGCATCTGACAATGTTTCTAAAGCATAAATGATTTTGAGTAATACAAAACGGTTTATTTTAAGGGCACAGAATTATCAATTACAGGATGCATTGGTTGTGAAAAAACCCCACAGGTTCAGCAACAACAGCAGTGGAATAAAGTCTGTGTCCTGTTTTGTTCCATGGGCTGCATTTCTTACCAAGTGACAGCAGATAAATTGCTAAAATAAGCCTGGCCTCGATAACTGACATCTTTAAGAACAACATTAGAATGACATACATGAAGGAGTAAAAATTTGCAATTCCTAAAAGAAGGGTTCTAAGAACAAAGTGCTGAAGCTGCATGTGTGACCAGATTGCAGCCCACTAGTGTTTACACACAATAAATTGTAAATAAAATATCTGCATTTTTCAACTAGAGAGCCGTATACATTTTATAACTTTAAAGGAATGCCAGTAGTCTTACTTAGGCAGCAGAATGAGAACCAGATATGATAAAAAAATACTTTGGATGAAGACAACATATTTACTTCAGTAGAGTAATTTATCAAACTCCATTTTGGTGTTACCCTTCCCACCTCACTTTTGCATGCTGCATTGCTTAAAAGTAACTGAGATACAGAGGGTATCAACTAAAATAATCCTGAAATTGAACAAAAATAACTTTTTGAGTGTCAAGATACCATAAAATTACAGATCTGCACTAAATATTCTCCTTTTTTCTACGCAGTCCCTGACCTGCCATTTTGTTTTTTGTCTTTCTTATTCTCTGCCTCCACCCTCCTCAAAAGGGAACTTGAGTTTCTGTGAAACACAGCAACATCTAAATGTCTCCTCTGCAGTATTTAAGTAGCTCTGCAAGGGAGAATATTGTGTTGGTTGCCTGCGAAGAAGGTTGGAACAAGAAAAACAAGACATCAACCTCTGTTGATGACATCAACCTCCTTCATGATCAGATTTTACATCTCCACCACAAAGTGAGAAGTGAAGATTCTTACTATAAACAAAGTTGGTATAACAAATATGTCTGGAGATATTTTCTTTTTAGCAAGATTTAGGACCCAAAGCTTGAATCAAAGTTCACCAACAGGCATCAAAAGATTGCATTATGATATTCTAAAACAGTAGCTACATTTCTCAAGTAGGAGAGGACAAGGATCCTTGATGGTAAAAAAAATATTATTCTAATACATTTCACAGATCTATCTACACATTAATTACAGGCCAGAAATAACAGAAAAAAAAATAAACTGGACCAAGACACTAAAGAGATTTCCCAAAGAACCTCTGGCACCTTGAACAATGCTACATGCTCCCATCCTGTGCCACGCTCCTGCTAAGTAGGAGCACAACACTCATCATCCCACCAAAACCAGCACAGGTTCATTCTCTGAACAATTTCACTACAACCCTGCAAACAGGGACATCTTGGAAGAAAGAAAACTCCTAATGTCTGCAGAAACAGAACCTTTTGCAGAGCTTCAAGTTCCTCAATTAAAGTTTAAACAACACTGAGAAGTTTTGTCACGTCTGGAAACTTTCACTAAACCATCAGAAGCCCCCACAAGTTTCCTGAGCAGTCACAGGATACTATGTGGCATAACCAGTCACCTGAACCAGAAAGACAAGGGAATAACTCAAATCCAGCCCCCAACAAGAATCACATACCACAGGCCACTGCCCAGTACACTTGAGAGTCCTGAGTCTGGTGCAGAATCCGGTATGGGGCAACTCTGGCACTGGAATCCAAAACTACGTCTAGTGTTCCCACAAGGAGACCTAGGAGGCAAAGGGAGTGAAATTACAGCAATATAATACCAAAACAAAGAATTGGGTTAAGTAAAAACACAGAATTATCCCTACAGAAAAATTCTGATGTTCACAGCCTGTGAGCAGCTATGATGGAAGAGCTGTGGCAATTGGCTGAGAAAATGGAGATACACATCCAGTCACTACAGGTAAATTACCTAAAACCAACTGCAGCCTTGGTAATGGACAAAGTTTAGATGGCAATTAAATACCTACTAAGCCTCATTATAATCCCCCACCTTCGTAGGAGAGTTTTCTAATGAAAGTGGAATGTATTTTCAGTGGGGTTTCTGTTGCTAATAGTGATTTTTAAGCCTGCCAAGTGAAAAGACACAAGAGTTTTCAATGCTGAGTTTTCTCAGCATCACCAATGCTAACAGTAGATAACTCGTCCAACTGCAATCAAGTTGATCTAGAAAAACTGGTGCTAACAGGTTTCAGGGATGTTTCCAGAAGTACTTTAATTAAACAAAGATGTCAGCAACTCAAAATTTGGTAATACAGAAGTAAAAATATTTTTATATGATGTTAAATGACAAAGGAGACATTTCCAGAGTAAATGCTGATGGACCAGACTTTGTAAAGTAAATCCACTTACTTCAATTAAGTCTTTATTTCAATTAGAAAAATCAGATATTTAAGATGATGCTTTGCTTTGTTATTCTAGACAATGCACTATGAGCATCTTTAACGCAAATTAATTTTGCAATACACTCACGTTTAAAAGTTTTCTAGTATTAGAACTTGGAGAGGGAGCATGGCTGCTCCTCAGGCTCTGACTTTGCGTGAGGCCCAGTCTCAATTCCCAGCTCTCATGGTTTGGGTAAGCCTGTGCAAATGGTACTCATCCATATCTCATTCCTTATCAAGAAACATGCCACTTCCTCTCCCTTATCTCTCTTGGCTATGTAGCAATTAACAGATTAAGAATATACCATTGATTGTCCTTCCAAAGAAACACCATCCACAGCAAGCCCATGCGACAAACCTAAACCAAACACGTATGTACCCAGCACAGCAGGATCTGTTTGGGCTCTGGGTTTCTTGCGTAGTTTTAGGCAGGATATGGATTAAAAGGCAATTTTGAATCTTTCCTATGACAATACTGAATGTGTCAAATATTAACACACAGACCAGTGATGAGATGTTTAACTTGAGACTGACAGCAACTTAAAACACCTTTCCAGCTTGGCTGAATATCCCACACTAACTCTGAGATGTCACTGTGCAGCTGCACAGTTCCTTAAGGACACGTGGCTTTTTACCTGCAGGAGCTCTGAAAAACTCTCCCATTGAGCCTCACTAGCTCAGAAAGTAAACATAGCTCAAAACTTCAACACATCAGGAACACATCAGTTTAAATGTTCCCAGAATAGCACCAGGCATCATTTCTTCTTGGCAAAAACTGGAAAATTGTAGAATACAAGTATAGACCTATATGCAAAACTGCGCATGTTACGTGACATCAAACGCAGAAGTTCAAAATAATTGTGAACACTGTGAAAAGATGAAATATGCTGAGGATGTTTATCAGCTGCGCCATTTCTGTAATTAGTTTTTTAACAGGGCTAATATATGACATTGGCTGCGTGTAATTCACAAAAATCAAATGCACATTTTTGTAATTCACATAATTGAAAGCATTTTGCACATAAATGAGTTTTTTTTAAAATGAAGGGATTTGTTGTTGTTGTTAACACTGTGCCTTGGTGACAATCATGTTGTATTTTAACAGTTTATGTCACAAACACGGCTTTCCCCCACACACAGGGGTATTTCCATTGGGCTGCACCCACACAGCTTCACCCCCGGCCCATGCACACAACTTCCATACCGATACTAAATACAAACCACATCTTATTGTCACCCTCTACATCTTGAAAATGCACACACACACACAAAATATGCAAACAAACCACCTTAATAATTCAAGGCAACGCGAGCAGGGCTGAGAAGCCATTTTTGACAAGGGAAGAAGATGGTCCCAAGCACCCCGGCAGTTTTTTGTCCCCCCGGCAGCAGCTCCCCTGGTCTGAGCGCCGGCCGGGGGCGGACACCGGCCCCCGGGCGGACACAGCGGCCGAGGGGCTCCGGGGTCACACCCAGCGAGAAGCAGCGGAGANGGGCTCCGGGGTCACACCCAGCGAGAAGCAGCGGAGACACGGGCGGAACGCGCTTCCGTCCCCGCGCCGGGCCCTCCCAGCCCCCGCCCCGCGCTCACGGACCCCGGGCAGGGCCGGAGCCTCCCCGTGGCCCCGCCGCGCCTCACCCGTGAGGCCGCCCCCTTTGCCGTGTCCCCGCCGGCGCTGGAGCAGGAAGAAGGGGTTGGCGCGCTCGGTGACCCACAGGGCGCCGGCCAGCAGCACCTCCTCGGGGCCCAGCCACATCGCGGCGGGGCTGCGAGCGGAGCGGCCCGCGGGGCTGGGC
>VZTX01028063.1:0-48782 GCA_013400915.1 Pardalotus punctatus
ACAAAGTTGTAATAATTCGGAGGCAAGAGTTTCAAATTTGTGAGTTCCCACCTTCCTTAGCAGACACCTGTCTTCAAACCAAGACAAAATGACATAGTCAGACCTTCAGTGGTGAAACTTCTGTTGCAGAAAACTATCTAACTGAGTGCTGGTTTAGGTCTGAAAAGTCAACAATTGCATATTCCACTGGTTAGATATTAAAAGAAAAAAAAAAAAAGCCCAAAATATACATTCTGCTCATCACAATGCAGTCAAGGTGCTTGCAATAGGGATTACCTATACAGTTGGATCTTTGCTGTATTAGGATCCATAGGAAACTTCCCAGCTATCTTTACATACACAAGTCCTAGTGTCTTGGGTAAAGTTTCACTGGAAGCAAATAGCCAAACACCCTGTATAAGGACAATGCATGCCCTCAAATCAGGGCTTGGTAGAGATAACAAAACTTCTACATGTGAGTAAATTAATCCTATAAAATTACAAGGGTGAGTAAGATAAATGAATATTTATATACTACTTCCTCCTACCCACATTTTTTTAAACATAATATCAGAAAAGCTGGATAGTCTTCTCCTTTGTTGTTGGAATGATATGCTCTGGGAAGAAATAAAACTATGCGTTCTAAGTATTAATCTGTGTGCAACATCGATATGTCTTTGAAGTAAAGCAATAGAACAGCTCAGATCTATTATAAATATAGATTTGCTTCAACTACTGAATAATTGTTAATTCAGAAAATAAACATAAAACATGTAAAATCTTGTAAATTCATTAATATATTTTCAGAGGCAGAAATGCCATGACCCAAAAAAAAAAAAAATGCAGTAGGCTTGGTGAGTTTTGTTGAATGTTTGATGAGTTTACAAACCTTTTATCTTAACACTTACTACAGTTTGAGACTGGTGAATAATTCACAATGAATGTTTAATCAGACACATGTTGCCTTCTTTTTGCAAATAGCTCATAATTTCCCAGATTCATTAGTTATTTGAATTTTTTTTAGAAAATAACCACGCAGATTAATACAAAACCATTGTATACAAATATTTGACAACTTGGTGGGACTAGTTAGCTACGATGAGCCAGATAAGCCACAAGGTGTTCTTTCTATGATGCAGTAGAACAACAAGTATATACTTTTGAAAGAAATACTTACACATGAGACTATGACATTTAGTCTTTAGTGAATACCCCTGCATGTGATAGGGGAGTATGTGTTCTATGACCATTTGTGCCACTAAAAGGCAATCATTCAAATGTCTGTCGAAAGCAAACACAAAAGGGGATTGTCATTATCACGTAGCCAACACAATATACTATCTCATTTTTAGACAGGTGAATGAATTAACAATATGCTGTTGGTAGGGAAAATAAGTGACACTGAGGACACAAAGACAATCCCGGGGGTAGATATTTGTGTACTATTTGCCTGTATCCCCTTTTTGTAATTGTTTGATGCTGTTGGGTAGCTTTTGTTAAGAAAATAAATAGTTCCTAGGCAGTAGCAAATGAGGCTGATGACAGTAGCAACAGCCATCCAATAGTCATCCTCAAAATTAATTTTGTTCCATGCTGTGCTGTCTAACCATTGTTCTCAGGGTTGCTTGAGGAGGTGAAAATCACTTCTCACTTTGTGATATACTTCTTCTATGACAAAGGCTAAAAGAACCTGTGTCAGAGGAGCTGTTGTGGGGGCTTTAAATAAGTAGAGGATCCTTCTAACCAAGGAAATCTTACATAACTGTATCCAATTAATTTATAACTATTTTATCTACTTGATGCAAAATTACAGTAATCGAGCTTAGAAGCTGGCATCAGTTTTCATAGAACAATAATGTATCAAAATCTCGACAAGATTAAAAATGTTTCCCTTCCTACTACATTTACTTTTACTAAGCAGCTGATGCAAAGTGGACAACCCCCATTGTTCTCTTTACATAGATTGGCTTCTCACTCAGTCACACCTAACACCTGAGAGCCGGTGTGTTTTGTCTGTGATGGAAATGGTGAACACCATAGAGTATACTGTGCATACTCAGAGCCAGCTGTGCATAAGCAGAGATTAGGAATACAGAGATACCACAGTCAGCTGTGCCTGAATTTTATCTAAACACTTGTCAAAACTGGCTTTGCTAGTATTACTTTCTTCCACATTATACTAAAAGCGTGTGACTGTCATATGTGTTCAGTCCAGATGGAGAATAAAAGTATGACAATAGCAAGTACTAGTATTAACACATTTCAAAAATCCATTGTTGGCAGAAGTACAAGCATCTTGATTTACAGAGGTATTTGAAGTACTGTCATTCGATTTCAGTGGGAATTAAGTACCTGACCTGTTTAGGCATTTAGATAAATCTTACTAAACACCCATCTTCACCTCTAGGCAGCTAAATAGCTCTGTGTGTTTGATTTATAGCTTTTAAAAGAGGTTGCTGAGGCTTTAACTCAACTCTGGCAGCACATTAAATACAGATGCTAGCCAGCATAAGACTCTGCAAAATAGTTAGTTAGAAAGTATTAGCTAACATAGGCTATTACCTTAAATCTTTACCTCCAGGGGCTCTTGGGGAGTAAAAGAGTTTTACATCTCAACAGAAAGAGCAAAACTACAGTTTAGATTGTCCAGGAGAAAGAAACAAAAACCACAAAATCTTTTCTCAGCCACACCAAACACAGTAATTCTCTTGCCCACAACTGAATTCCACTATTAAGCATGTGGTTGAATAAACATCAGCCAAACTTGAGCATGTTATGATTATTTGGGGATTTCTTGTTAATGACTACTGTGCAGACCACCCAGCTGCATAGATAAAGTGTGTAGATCTGAAAATATCTCTGTGTATTGTGAAATAGCAGTGATTCGAATATCATTTCCCTAGCACTGACTACGCACCCAGTGAGTCCCTCACTCCCCTGGTAAGGAGAATGGTTTTCAACTAATTCCTCAAAAAGAGGAGGGAACAAAAAAGGAAAATAAAAAACCAGCTGCAGAGTGCACATGGCATAAGCAGTTTACTAAGGCACTACAGTGCAGTTCGTGCAGGCGGTTAAAGAAAATCTGGTACTCTGGTGATAATGTGCATATTCATTCAGTATAAATGACTAAGTTCAAAAAACCATACAATGAATCATGGCTGCAAGGCTGGACTTGCTTTGATTAACTACACTAGTATAATGAAATCCAACAGAGCAATCACTGAAACATTTAGCTCCAAATGTAAATCTTTTTGAACTCTGAAAAAAACATGTTAGGCAATGAGAGGGGGTATATAATACAGCTATATTTCATATAATGGAAGTGGAAACAGTTGGAAAGAAAAGGGAATGTTAAAAAGTTGTTATGCTGTGTTTGGCAAGAATGAGTAATTCTGAATATGTCAATCATGATAATCCAACAAATTTGTATTCCAAAGGTCGATAGGAGCATTTTCTGTAGTGGTACAATAGTTATGCCAAATATGAAATAAGCATTTATAAGATATTTTCAAGTATTAATATGGTACTATGATGTGTCTTGGAGAACTAATCTCAGCTTTAAATTAAGGGCATAAATTGATCAATGTAACAGAATTTTATTAAAAATGTACTGATATAACCCATGGCACTTTCATTTCAGCAAGACAATAATGTTGAATTTCCATATCTCAGGATTGTCTTAACTGTGGAGATGAAAGGTGTCTTTTCTACCAAGAGGTAGAATGTGCTCTGTCTCCGGGTAAACCTACTGTTCCATGATGAGCATGATGATTTCCTCATATGGTTACTGGTCATGCATCTGGAGAAAAAGGTATGTAAGTTTTCCAAGGAAACTTATCTGCCACGTGCCATTAATGCCAGTAGAAGATAATCTGCACCAATGGAAAACCTAGACCTGAGGAATTCTTCTCAATACACAGCTCAAATCATCACAGGTTTTCCATATGTCATTTTTTTCCCTGCTGTTCTGTCCCTTTTGTCTGTGCAGTTGACTCCCAAGATGACATCTCTACTCCAAGACGACAGTTTTTCAGTGGTTGGTAGAATTTCTGTGAGCATAAAATTGTACAGAAAATCATTCTATGAAAAGCCAGAGTCCATAAAGGAGATGGAGCAGTCCTGCAACTTTATTTGAATAAAGGGAGAGAGTCCACTGGGGCACACGCCCGTGGATTTTCTCTCTCTCGGTTTTGGAAGATGCAGCCTCCTTTTATCCTAAACTCCTGGCCGCATATTGCCATCTTCCTATCCCCATTGGCTGAGGTACTAGGAAGGTACAGCCTTCCCAAACCACCTACCACATATTCCCTCCCTTGAACCGGTTATTTTACCACAAATTTCAGACAGTCAGGCTTGTGCAGACCCACTAGTTGGTTTCAGGAGTCAGACTGTCTGGGCCCTGTAGCAAACTTGCTGTTTACAGTCAGTAGAGACATTAAGGCCCATATCAAAGACATTAACACCCATACCCACACCCATGGAATTGTTTGTAAATACATTAGCATAACTCTATCAAAATTCAGAACATGAGCAAATGAAACAACACAACCAGCAGGAAAATTTTTCCTTCTACTGTTGTTTGCCCAGAGAATTTAATGCAGAGAGGCCAGCAAGTAAAAATTGTGGCAAAGAACTCTGCTGTCACTGCAAGAAAGACTAAGGTTGAGGGCAGCAGTGCTGGTGTTGGGATACTATCCTCCAAGCTGCCAGGGGTAGGGAGTCCCTGGAGGATATACCACAGAAACACATCATTGGGGAAGCATCTTAGTGCTTGTCTGGTGCTTCTTCCTGTGTTAAGTGAGGGAGAGAGTTCCTCTACCCCTCTCTTCCAGCCTTTTCACCACCAAGCTAAAATATTGGGTTTGCCATGGAATAAATACATACAGATTATCTCATATAAAGAGATTTGGTGTTTCTGCTATGGGCATGGTCAGATTTGGTGAAAGTGGATTCAATTTCCTCCAAGTCAGTGAAGATCTGCCCACTTACACCAGATCTAAATAGATACTACAGCATTCACCACTCCAGTATTTAAACTAATGTTGAGCTTGGTAGACTGAAAATGCTTACATAAAGTAGTCACACAGAACATTGCAACAGTCACTGTAAAATCCATATGGTAAACCTTGGTGTTCCAGACTGCTTTTGACAATATTACATTTGCTATAAAACAGGACCCATAACCTACAGAAGATTTCTTCAAAATTATTCCTCTCAAAGAAGTGGAAATCAGAACAAAAATGTTCTTTCTTCAATAGAATATGACATTTCATGCAACAAGCTATAACTCTCACAGCTGTTGTGAAGACCACACATTATTAATTTGAAGGTGTACATGCATATTAACTTGTGAGATTCAATAACCTTTTTCTTGGCCCAAAGGCCTTAATATAACATCAACAGGAGACCTCACACAGTGAGTAAAGTGTGAGTTAGGACAGAGTAAAATTGCTTAATCACCTTTCAGTGATTAAAAGGGAATGAAATTCTACTGGAAAGTAAGAACAATTTTTTTAGGATTATTGTTTTCCTAACACTGAATCATCTTTTTACAGTGAAATATCATAATGGACTCAAGGGACAAAAATATGTTTTAACTTGTTTGGAAATCACAGGCAACCTCCTAGCCCCAGTGTCCATAGAGACCCACTGAAATCCATGTTCCAACACCAATATAAGTATCCTGATGAAAGTTGCTCATTCACTGTTGCCATCAATTTCTTTCAAAACACGGACTAGTAAATGGAAAACATAGTGTTTAATGCTCCTAAATATTTTCTACTATGACTGCAAATTTCTCATTGGGTTTTTTTTATCAATTATTTTAGTCAATATGGAGCTTGAGACTGAAAAGAACTAAATAGCTCTTTTATTTCCTCAACTCTTCTCCAAAATCTCCACAGAGTTGTACAATTTCACATCTTATAAGGAGAAAAATGAGATTAATTTGAAAGTATCTTTTCCTTAGAAAATTTTGTAAAATGGCACTTGCTACAAAATCATCTGCATCTATACGCTAAGTTCAATACCATCACTGATTTCAAAATGTTAGAAAAATTAAACACAATTTTGTTTGTTGCACGCTTTGAAAGACAGATATTCTATATCACATGGAATTTTAAGCAGGTTATACAAAATTTCCTTGACCACCAAATGTCGTTGACTTTTGGGAGTGCTGTGTGCACGTGCAGCCTTCCTATGAGCAGGAAAACAGTAGGAGCAGATTCACCAGGACCGGGAAAATAAGACAATCAAGGAATTCTTCTTATACAGACTGAGTGATAGCCAACTCTGGTTAATGAAATGTTTAATCATGTGTATAAATAAAAGAATAAAGTATGGGTGTGAGTGCTCTGCATGATCAGTAAATACCACAAGGAAGATAAGAAGATTCAATTCTTTTCATTTCACTCAAGTGTTTCTTGGGGCATGTGATTGTTATTTATTAGAAATGAAGCAAACCAACTCAGACAGGCTGTTTTAACAACTTGATTGGTCTATTTCTAAACACTAAAGGATTTCCGAACCTACTTCTAATTTGCATAAAAAGTAGCATGTGATGAAACTGAGCTGCCTACAACTTAGAGTTGAGTGGGAACATACATCACATGCTTTTTGCCAGAGGGGAAGGCAAGGACCACAAAGGGAGTCTGCCCAGCACCTCTTGCTGTAGTGCATCCTGCAGAGACCTCTCCTGGCAGAGGTCAGCAAGTCACACTTGACTCCTCTCCTTGGCCACAGTGAACCTCTACAGACTCAATGTTCTGATTGCTGAGAGACAGACAAACCTTAACTTTTTTTTTTAATTTTTATTTTTATTTTTAATTTTTGGGCAACCTGTTTTCCCTGTCTCTCTTATGGAGCTATTTCTACAAAATCACAATGGTTCCTTATTTCTGATGGTAGCTGGTAATAATGGACAACCCCAGATTACAAGTTTCCATAAGTCATATGCTGCCATGTGGGATAGGTACATTATGCCTATGATATGTTCTTTGGCATGTACCCCACCAGTGAAGGCTGAAAATGTATCAATATTTGAAAATTAAAAAAAAAATACATTAGGAAGTTTAGATCAGGGGACTGCAGCATTATTGAGGTAGAGCACAGTTGAATTAGTGTTTTCCAATTTTACACTGAAAGCAGATTAAAGCAGTGAGGGAAAAAATGTCCCAGGAGAATAAAATATATGTGATAAAACTTCAAGAGCCCCAGTGGTGGAATAACCTCACATCAGGTGTCAATTTATGGAGTAAATTCTAGAATACATATTAGGGAGAAAAATCAGCACAAGAGAGATTTAAGTAAGTAACACTGTCTTTTCCCACTAACACTGCTGTATATCCCAGAGTTCCCTTGAGTGATAAGGCCAATATCTGCAGCACTGGGATTGGACACCTATTAATCAGGAGGAGAAAACCTTCACATCTCTTCTGTAAAGAATCATGAACTGGGGAACTAAATGCAGGCAAACAGATCCAATAACTTTATTCTTACAGCAGAGTGACATAAGCAAATATAAATCCCAATAGTGTTATTATAATGCCTGTTAAGCCAATTGAGAACATATTCATTTGCTTCAACCAAATAAATTACTGTTACAATTATATGACCCCAAGGTCATCTCCGTTAGGAGATGTCTAGCACTTGAATTAACTATTCAACTCTTCCCAGTAAGTGGCCTCAGCCAATCAATGCCAAATAAATACTGCTGAAATATGCATTTAATTATCTTAACACTTTAGCTTCTAAGCCCTTTTCTTTGCCAGCAGTATTTTTGTTTGCTAATTTTTTCTGGAAGGGTAAGAGTTTTCCAAGTCTAGTCCGAGCCCCATCTTTGTAGACTCTGATTCCAAAAGTGATCACAGACAACCATCACAGATAGAAGTGGTTACAAAGAGACATTCCTTTGATACGGTGGGGCAAAAAATTTTTATTCCATATTCTTTATATTTTTAGTTTCAAGAAGCAAATACAGTCAGATAATTTTTATGAAGTTTCAAAAGCATGAGCCTATAACGTGCTTTGCCAGGTTAGCTAAGGACGAAATGCCTCTTCTAATGAAGAATCCAAGTTTTGCCAAACTCAGAGTTACTACTGTTGAATTAAAACTGACATGTAAAATGTCAGTGAGCTCACTACAAACTGTTTTATTTTTGAAATTATGTGGTACAATTTACACATCACCAAATGCTTGCTATAAAAAACATTAAAATGTAAGTTCTTCTGAAAGCTAAAAGCTGCTTTCCATCCTTCTGACCTGCTAAAACTAATCCTAATGAATCTTGGGCTTGTAAAGCCTAGCCTCACACCTTATAAATCCAGTTCAAGGCCTTTATATAAGTACCACATTCTACTCCTCTACTGGAGCACATCGTCCCACGAGGAGTACACAGTAAGTAGTTATTTAGGCTTCTCACATTATGTATTAGTCCGTAGAAATAAGAAAGCTCCTGACAATTCTTCTGTAAATTGGAGTAGAATTAAATTTGCCTTTTATTTGCACCAGTGTAAATAAGAACTCACTTGGTCCTGTGTGCAAAATAATCCCTGTGTAACTAAAAATTACTTGTCTTTTGTTCTTGTATCTTTTTTTGGATTTTGCATGGTTTTCCATGTAAATAAACAAGCATATCCTACTGCAGTATAAAAATCTTCTAATTTTGCAATTATTTGTAACATAATTTTCATGAATATTAATTATTTTAAAGAGAAGAATAAAAGTGATGACATCCTGCAGACTAGTAGACTTCATACCTTCAGAAAAAGATGTTTTGTTAATTGTTAAACAAGAGGCATTCATTATTATGCTTTCTGTGGCAAGACGGACTTTTTTGTAAATGATGACCCTAATTAAGCCTCTCATAATGAACACTGCTATTACTAAACAGTACAATTTATATAATGGCTCCACTCTAGGAGACTTTGGTTTTTTATTGAGGAGAAAAGGCAGATAATGACTGAGATTATAATTTAATCCTATTATTTTTAAGGATATTGCAAAAATCATATATAGACTATACTAACCTTTAAGCAAAATTTAATCAGACTGTGTTTAGCCAGAAAAAGAACTGAATTGTTTGTCCTGACTCTAATGCAATGTTGATGTTCCTCCTAGTTCTAGAGAAATGTACAAACTGGGTTATACCCAAGTGATATTTTTACACAGTGTAAAACATTTCTGTGTCATTCATATACTTAATTTAGGCCTTGCAGAACTCTGTATAAACAAAAATTACTTTAAACTGCTACTAGCCAAATGAGGAATATCTTCACAATTACTTCTAACTCTTGGAAGCCTTTTATTCAACTGCAAATATAAACTATTTGCAGCTTTGTCTGTGGAGATCTTTGGAGATGGCCTGGTCTTGCAGTCAACACTAAATTACTCTATGTATGTCCTTGTTATTCCAAGCAGAAGAAAAAGACAAACATGACACAGTTGACCACTTCTAGAACTAGCATTCTAAACGTCTACACCTGAGACTATATGTGAGAGAGTACCTAGAGAATGCTGATGATTTGCTTGTAATATTTTCTAAATATTTTCAGCCGGGTTCAGAGGTACTTCTTGAAACAAAAAGAAGCAAATTTTGCTGAGTTTAAATACTGTTCAGCTAATGGCAGTTCCTAGGAAAATGCTGATTTAGCCACAGTTCACACATGTGACACATTCTCTTGCTGTTTCCCTTATTAAATATGTGGTTGCATATTCATATTTGTGTTGTAAAATGGTTTGCAAACGACACAAATTTAGTTGAGTTTTTTGGTAGTGCCTGGATGACATTGGAACAAAAGGGTTTCTTGTATTGCAAGGAATCTGTCCTTCTAAGTTATCTTAAGGGTAGTTATTTATAAAATCCTGCTGAAAACGTTTGTACTGCAGCTCTATGATTTTTTCCTACTGCATTTTTCGTGAAAAGCGACATTATTAGAAAAACAAAGCAGTGTGACTTGGGGAGAACTTCTGATACATGGATTTGATTCAAAGTGGCATTTTAAAGTTATACCCCAGGCCTGCTGAGATTTTGGTCAAGCTGTGCAGGTCAGATTATGTTTTGTAGCATCAGGAAGTCAGAAAGGGCAGAGAGAGCTTTCCATCCTCTCCAGAGGGCTTTCCATCATCTGTGGTCTAAACATATGCCTAATGATGATATTAGACAGAGATTTCAATCCTTAGAAAACTGGAGGTGGACAGATATTCTCTATCTAACTGGATCTTTGCAGGTATTAGAAAACAGGCTCAATAAATGTCTGCAGGAAAAAAGCCACCAGAAATTGCCACAGAAGGAAAAGACATTTTGTGGTTTTGAATGAGAGAAATTAAAACAGAATGTTTTGTTTCAAGCCAACTCAGCCCAAATTAAAAAGTCATGATCTGACAAACTGAAAAGAAACTTTTCATTTCACATCAGTTTGACATTAATCAACGTCTGTCTGAAGTGCTGTTACGTGCCATGAGATTTGTAGTTCTTTGTGCTGGGGACCTGAAAGCATGTTTCAGCTGTCAAATCCAAGTACATGTCCTAGCCCTGTCCTAATAAAGCTTGTCTGTACATCACCTACCTCCCACTTCTTTCCCCTCTTCTTTGCTGTGCTTTCTCTAGGAAGGAAATTGAACTTGCAAAGAAAAAACCATGGCACAAAAACATCGGTCCTCTTGTCTTGCCAGCAGTGGGAAAAGGACTGTAGACCTTGCCATGGAGAAAATATGTTGTTTGGACAGAGCTGTTTGGAACCTTGTCAAATGAACACTGCTTTACTTTGCCCTCTCTCCATTAAAGAAAAAGGTCATCTCTGGGAAACAGGATTGTTTTCAATATACCAGAATATGTCTTACAGTCTATTAAGGATTGTATTCAAATGTTTGTTTTTTAACCTGTAAGTAACTTTGAAGAAGTTCATCAGACTACTGTGAGACAGGGAGTTCATGAACTGTGTAATGAAGAAGAGACTTTCCAATCTCCTAATCTATCTCAGTGATGTGTTTTGCATGCTAACTGCTGAATTCATAATACATCTTATCTACAACTAAAATGTGTTTGAAGTTAAATCCCTATTAAAAAGGGGAGTTTCCTACAAGTAGAGAATAGTTACTGCTACAAGATATTTGGATATCTGAACAAAAATCTTAGAGACTAATTCTAAAATGGATGAACTAACATTTCTGGCCACACATTTTTGCATTACCTGTGTTTCCATAAAAAGGTACAGACTGCTAAAATGAAAGATTCTTCCTGGAAAAATATTTTCTGAAGTGTTTTACCCTTTGTACATCAGGCAGAGTTTTACAGTGAGTTGAGGGTGACTGTAGATCTGCTGCTGTTAGCCTTAGTTATGGAGCATGTACACCAACTTACTCGAAAGAAAATGAACATGCAGCCTTATAGCCCCCAAATCCTGCTTGTGGCTGCATGTTTATACATGGTTCCTGTTCAACCTTGGTTTAATTCAACAGATCTTGCTTGCCTCTTGCAGGATAAAATAAGTTAAACAACTTTTAATATCACCTAGACATCCAAAATATACTCCTCTGTGTATTATAAAATTGTGAGAGTGCATGACAGTATTTTAGGTTAAAAAAAAAATCAGTATGCATTATATATCATGTTGAAAACTGTCTGTGCCTTACCAATGAAGTATGAGCACACTTCACAGTCGCTGTCCTTTACTAGGATTTAAAACTAGGCAGAGAGCTACAGCCCAGACAGGCTGTAGACTATTTCCTTCCAGATAGGAAACAAACTTGTGCCACAAGAGAGTAGAGCCCTTGCTGCGGGTGGTAGTGTTCATGCAGCTAGGTTAGCTGTAAGTAGGGGTCAAAACCACAGCAGATGCAGGAAGAAAAGCTGTGTGTTGGCGCTGTGTATCTTTGAGTCAAGTCATTTGTCTATGTGCTGAAGCACTGTTTTCACAAAAAAGTAATACACCTAAAGAAGTCCTCTTAGTCCTTGGTCAACTGGGAAGCAGTGGATTGAGAAAGAGCACCCATGGATTACCTTTTACCAGGGGATGGGTCAGGAGAGTTGACAGAGCTTCCTGCAGCATCAGGTCTGGCTGGGCCAGGGCTGCAGGAGAGATGTGCTTGGTGCCTCGTGCTTACCCCGAACTGAGGACACACCATAAAACACAGAGTGATTCCTATATGCACTGCCCCTTCTCAGGGCTGATGGCAAAGTCACGGTTTTCCCCTTTGGGCTCTGTAGCACTGTGAATGTTGCTGCTGCATAATCATTTTGCCAAGGAAACTGAAAGTGGTTCACTTGGAAAGGTAGAGGGCAAAACAGAAATAAGAATAAGCTGCTGTAATCAGACAAAAACCCCCAACTTTTGGCAATGTTTTTTGCAATGGAAGGATGGGAGCCTCTATAATTTGCAGAACACAGTGTTCTGGAGGCAGTTCAGATGAGAAAAAAAAAAAAAACCAAAAACTCATCTCCATTGATTAAAAGCTAAATGAAAAGCTAAGACAGACATGGGAACAGCAAATGAATACATTCCTTGTATTCAACCAGAAGGTCTCAGCAACCTTTTTTACATTGCTGAGCATGATTGTCACATTAGCACAGCTCAAGTGAACCAGTTTGAATAAAATTTTCTTTACTATGAGGGTGGTAAGAAACTGGAACAGGTTGTCCAGAGAAGCTGTGGACTCCTCATCCCAGAAATTGTTCCAGGCCAGGTTGGATGGGGCTCTGAGCAACCTGGTGTAGTGACAGATGTCCTGGTTCATGTCAGGAGGGTTGAAACCGTGACCATATTCGTGGTCCCTTCCAACCCAAAGCATTCTGTGATTTTGTGATTCTGTGAAATAAAAGATAAACCAAACCACTTTTCTACAGTCTCTTAATGACAGTAATCTCAAGAACAGTGTTGAAGACCACACCTGTTCATGTCTTGTAAACCAGAACGCATATGCTTGCAGTACTCTATTTTTATGGAGTTAAACTAGTCTCAAACATCTTTTGTTGTATTTTTTCTGGTGAGATTGCAACCACTCACTCTACAGCATAAACTTTGGGGAAAGGTAGCCATTTCTGAAATTGTAGTATTTTGGGGATTATGGAAGATGTTTCTTTCGTCATGGCTTAACAGTGTTTTTTTTACTTTGATGGTACACCCAGGCAGTTGATGGAAAACCAATAACACAAATATCAGACACCAGTATTCTGCTATTCTGGTATGAATATATTGTACTAACCCAAAAAATCTGGCTAAACCAATTTCAACTGGCATGCATTTGAAGTTCAATACAGAAATGTTCAATGCTACAGAATACAAAGATAAATGAAGGCATTCCAAAATGAATGAAAACACTGGTGGCCAACAGACTGAAAATACTGTTTGTCATAGCATATGATCTGGCTTGAATGACATTATTTTGGAAAAACTTCACAGGCTCAATTGCATTTTCCAGCTGAAAATATTGACATTGTTGTGACAGCCCATGCTGAACAGAACAACAAATTGGTATTAGAAAGCAGAGAGTTCTAGGAGAGAATGCCAAATTTAATGTTCAAAATACTTTTGTATGGAGGAAACATAACATTCTCGCTTCACACAAACTGATTAGCAGGGCTTTGCTTTGTGGTGCTAATGGTGAGGATCAAAACTGCAATTCCAAACTGTGTAAGGTTCTGTAAAAAGATTCCCTTGAAATAGCTCCAAGCAATTAATTCCAGGCTTAGAGCATACTGATAAAAGCTTACCATCCACTTTACCTCCTACTCCTTCTCATTGTTACTCTCAAATCCTTCCACTAAACTGTGTTTGAGGGCACCAACCCAGCCTCAAATATTATGAAGCACTTTATTAGTAAAACAGCTTCTCATTGGAAAGATATCCAATACTAACAAGAAGATTTATCCAAAAGAGCAGTGGTTTCAGATGTACTTTCCACCAAAACTGTTGCTCAGGTTGGATACAGAATTTCTGATTAAAAAAACAAAAACCACCAGGGAGATAGTAATGAATTAATACACATCTCCAAGTCAAACACAGAATGAATTTAGAGCTACACCAAGAGTCAGCCTGAGACTTCTGGATATCATCTTTGTCTTGTATTCAGGTTGTAACACAGGATATATTTTGTGGCCCAGTATTAGGGAAAACTGCAAGATGGGCATAAACACAAGTTTTGTGTGTTCAAAAAATCCTTCCTGACTTTGGGCTACTTCTTCCTGAAGTAAACAGATCACTGTCAAACATGCTAGTTTTACACTGACAAAGAACAGAAGATACTACTGCAGTCTCAGTAAGATGCACAGGAGAGAAATTTGTTTCCAGTGTTGTTTATTTGCAATGTTTTATGTAGATTGCAGGCTGCCCATTTTCTTAGACATTAAGACTTATCCCTCAGCTACAACATGTAGAGGGGATTTCTGAAGACATCGCGGTGAATATCACTAAATAGAAAGTTGATAAACACTTAAAAATTAATAGTAAAAGAATAACCAAGAAACATCTAGTAGACAAGCCATAAGCCCCATCACTTGACAAAAGTAATTAGAAAACCTAACATTTCACATGACTGAATAAAAATAAACTGGTGAGGGTTTATTTTTTCCCTTTGTTTCTGATGAAAAGATGCAAAATAACAAAAGCATCAAAATTTACTTTGAATTCTTATAATAGAGAGAGAGGCATGGTAGATTTTAAAACCAATGCATTCCAAACAATGGGCTTTCATTTCAAATAACCTGTTGTTGTGGTTTGACCCTGGCCAAATACCAGTCATCCACAACAACAACACACTCGCTGTCCCCCACCACATTTGGGCAGAAGAGAGAAAAAAAAATTAATGTTGAGTTCATGAGTCGAGATAACAACTGGAAAAAAACACTCCAAGGGCAAAACAGGCCAAACTTAGGAGTACAAAGCAAATTTGTTACTAACAGAGACAGAGGAGGATAATGAGAAATAAAATAAACCCTTAAAGACACCCTTTCTTCGCCTAACCCCTCTCTCCTTCCCACAAGCAGCACAGGAAACAGGGTATGGGGGATTTCGCTCAGTTTCTCACCAGGATCTTCTTCCGCTGGACAGGGAGAGGAGTCCTTCCCTTGCTGCGCCATGGGGTCCCTTCCACAGGAGACAGTTCTCTATTAACATCTCCAGGGTGGTTCCACCCTCACGAGCAGCAGTCTTCCCAAAACTGCTGCAACGTGAGCTCCACCCACGGGCAGACAGTCCTCCCAAAACTGCTGCGGTGTGGATCCCTTGTCCACGGGGTGCATTACTCCAAGGACAGGTTGCTACAGCCTGGAAGCAGGGACCCCTCACTCCACCAGATCTCCCACTGGAGCACGGCTTCCTCCAGGCATCCACCTGCTCCAGCGTGGACACCTCCCCACAGGCTGTGGGTGGATCTCTGCATCCCCCCTGGGCCCCATGGTCTGCACCACAGCCTGCAGAGGAATCTCAGCTCTGGCACCTGGAACACCTCCTCTCCCTCCTTCTCCACTGACTTTGGTTGTCTCCATGTTGTTTTCCTCACATGTTCTCACCTCTTCCTCTGGCTAGAAAAGAACTCCCTGTGCATATTGTTTTGATTNCGAGGCCCGCTTTATGCCCGCCCCCCCCCCCACCAAAACCCAGGCCAAGCAAAACCAACACACCTGTGTTTCTATGCAAGCACTGAAGTGCACTTTGTTGAATAGCAGGATTGTTATGTTTTGCCAAGTTGGAAAGTCCTTCACACACAACCTACCTATTTAAGATGCCATATCAGAAGATGTGAAACAGCAGCTAATATAGAAAGACAAGATGAAAACCTAGCAGATAACTTTCTGGCTGAGTAAAGGGATTGTTTTCAGAAATGAGAATTGCTGCTAGACCCAATGCCTCACTGATGCAATACTTCAGCAGCCTTCTCCCAGGGAGTCTCCAGTTGTTTAAGGAGGAGCAAGTGCCAAAAGAAATGGCTAGTGAGGAAGACATAGGGAATTTCAGTGCTGCAAGGCTTGCTGTGGAACAAGCTACCTTCTTCTGTATTGCTTAAAGTCTAAATGTTCACCTCTGACTTCTCAGTGGTCTTTTACTTTTTGTCTGGCTCAAAGGTCATTGCAGAGCTTTTCCCTGTCAATTCCCTGTATTTTTTCCTCCCCTTTACTTCTCTTTCCTTCCTCAGACTTTCCTTCCTCAAACTCATCCTCATGCTCACTCAAAGGGGAAGGAGAAGCACCAACCATTCCCATACTGGTGCCCTTAATTTGTCCCAGTGAAGAAGATTGGTCACTGATAGCTCCAGGACAATTCTCTGCCCAGGAAGTGCAGACTGCGCACAAAGAAAGGGTAAAGATGCTGTGAAAAGCACCAGAAAAAGACCATCTTGTCCTCTGACTTCTTCCTTTCACCATTTTGTGTTTTTTCCTCTAACCTTTTTTTTCAATGAGAGACGCATATGTTAACTCTGTTATGCATTTTTAGCCATGGGAAATGGGGGTAAGCAGTCACAGGCCAAGGTGTGGCTTGAGGTGTGCTCTGGGTGTGAAAGAGCCCTGGCTGAATGCACCAAGCTTGCTTCCCCTCTTCTGCACAACAACATCCATGGGCTGAGCTAGGGTGGGAAATAAGGAAAAAAGGTGATGGATTACCAGAGCACCTGCTCAAGGGGATTAATGGCTGTACCAGAGTGTCAGTGGGAAAGACCCAGGCTGGGGCTTGGGAGGTCTCTAGGAGCACCAGAACTGGAATACATGGTCATGCAAAGAATTCTGACTGGAAGGTCTGAGGAGTAAAGGGGCAGCGAGGGTTTCAGGTGTCCAAGCTCAAAGACAGGAACATGATTTGGAAAGCAAGAATCGTGCAGGGCTCTGAGGTCACCCTTGCTGCAGACAGATTTATTACAAGTAGAAATATGTAGGGGAGGAAGTGGAGCACTGGATTTTGGACTAGATCAAAAGTTGGAAAGAAATTAAAAAGAATATTTTTGGAAAAAAACCTGAAAGTTTGAGAGCTAGAATAACTGCTTCTTGTTGGGGAAAAGAGGGATAGGAAGCCGAGACAAAATTGTAGTGCACTCCTTAAAAACAAGCCTCTGGGACGCCAAGAGGAATAGTAGAGAATATTTTGCACTGAATAGCCTCAGACATTTCCTTTGCTGTCTTTTATCCCTCCAAGTATTAAAAGTTGAAAGACCAAAGAAGCATAGAATTTCTCAAGTTGGAAGGGATCCATAAGGATTAAGAATGACAGAACGGGTAAATCTGGCATCCACCAACCATCAGTGGAGTCATCTGGTCCAACCTCCCTGCTCAGGCAGGGTCATCCCAGAGAACATTGCACAGGATTATGTCCAGAGGGTTCTTGTGGATCTGCAGTGAGCGAGACTCACAACCTTTCCAGGCAACCTGTTCCAATGCTCAGTCACTGCATAGTAAAGATGCTATTCCACATGTTCAAATGGAATTTCCCTCTGTATCTGTTTGTACCCATGGCCTCTTGTCCTATTGCTCAACACCACTAAGCAGAGGCTGCATCCTCTTGACAACCCACCTTCAGACACTTGAATACATTGACAAGATCCTTCTCCTAGCTGTCTCAGCCTTTCCTCATAACTGAGGTTGCAAGTCCTCTAATCATCTTCATAGCCCTCCACTAGACCTGCTCCAGGAGCTTTATGTTTCTCTTGTCCTGGGGAGCACAGAACTGAATACAGTTCTCCACATACAGACTCACCAAGGCAGGGCAGAGTAGAGTAGAGGGGCTGGATCATCTTCTTGTCCACCAGGACCCCCAGGTCCTTCTCCACAGAGCTGCTTCCCAGCAGATCAGCCCCCAGCCTGTGCTGGTGCCTGGGATTATTCCTCCCCAGCACAGGACCCTGCATTTGCTGTTGTTGAATTTCAGACAGTTCCTCTCTGTCCATTTCTCCACCCTGCTGAGGCCCTTCTGAAGGGCTGCACAGCCCTCTGGGGTGTTGGTCACTGCTCCCAGCTTGTGTCATCAGTGACCTGCTGAGGAGGCAGCTGTCCCTTTGTCCAAGTCATTGATAAGTAAGTTAAACAGCACTGGGCCCAGTGACCCTTGCAGGACACCACTTGTGACAGGCCTCCCACTGGACCCTGTGCCACTGAACATGACACTGAGGGATCTGCCATTCATCCAGTTCTCAATCTACCTCACCATCCATTTATCCAGATCACACTTCCTGACTCTGACTATAAGAATAACATGGGAGACAGTGTCAAAAAACCAATCAAATCTAAATCTTTGCTCCTTACAGGATTACGTAAAAATAAACTATATATCTAAATAATTTAATGCTTGACAATAGAGCTTGAGAGATTCCAGCAATTAGCTAGGTGATCATCATAAACATATATAACTCTCAGATTTCCAAAGTCTAAATGAGAAAAACAAGATTTGTAAAAAATTCCGATGGGTACAAGATTGAAACATACTTTGGGCTAAGTGTTACGGTATGGCTGAACACATCAAAGACTGCCTTTCATTTCCAAGGCTAAAAGCTGTGATATGATTTCATCAGAAGTCTTGGTTTACTTTTGTATTATGAAGTGTATCATAATTAAATTATTTAAAAGTTAAATGCATGGGTGTTAAAAAAATCCAACATGGTAGACAAAAGTGTCCCTTGAGGAAAATTGTAATATTATTAGAATTATATCTGTAGTGGAAATTTCTCTCCAAAATTAGTGCCTTATTTAATTAGATGAAAAGTATTTAAAAAAAAAAAGAGAGCCCATGAAACGTATATGCCAGTCACCTAAAAAGTAGCTACATTATTATTATTGTTGTTATTATTATTATTATTATTATTATTATTATTATTATTCAGGTAGGCTTTCATTTTCCAGTTGGTGATATTTTAAATGTTATTTTTCTCTGTCCTAAGTCAATATCACAGTCAAACCATTACACACAGGATGCACATCCTTCAGGAGAAGGCTTACACCCTTCACAAGAGAAGTTAACTATGAAGAAAATCCAATGCTGATGTTAAATTAAGGCTTCATTCACTGAGTGTTCAATTACTAAGTAAATATGCACTAAGTGTATGCTTTGAATACCAAAACAATTAATTGCTTCCTAAGGTGAGATACTTCTGTGCTATTTCTATTAGCATATTTTTGCTTGGTCTTGTATATTCCACTACCTCAAGCTCTTTTCAAAGTATGCTATAAAAAGCTCAAAAGATCTGGTTTGTAAATAGAATCTTTTAGTGAAGAAATAATTTTAAGCTCTTCCAGCAGATATTTCAGGAACTACTTTGGAAAAGTCTTCTTAGACAAAATATGCCAAAGACACTGCCCAAAATTAGAGAAACATCAATGGATGAAGAAATAGCTCAATGTTGGCAATTTTCAATGTACAAGACAGAAAATTATAAACAGCCCAATACAGTACTAAGGAAACTCCATGTGCCAAGTCATTATTCTGCACTCCAGCAAAACATAGTGACTCAGAATAAATGGGATTGTAGGTCTTAGATACATATCATGATTAGATGAACCTTGCTAGGAGAACCTTTATATTTCTTTTGTGTCATTTGTGAATTGCTTTGTGGAAATTTGTACTTAGGCATATTAATTTTTCAGGTCATATAACCATTCTCCTATGGAAAGAAATCAAGCATGTGTGAATTTGTAAGTCATTAAACCTAAAACTCTCCTTCTTACACTGTGAAAAAATTGTAATTTACTAACTACAGGTTAGAGTGTTGTGGTTTTCAAGCTGTGGTACTTGCATTGTTTGCGATCACAAAGACTGCTTTGTTAATTCACGGAATGACACATGAAGCAAAATTAAAGAGCAGAGAGTTTGATGTTAAGAAGGGAACCATTATAATTCTGTCAGACTAGAAGAAAAAGGGTCAATTAAGCAGAAAAACCAAACCCTATTTTAGAATGTGGTGCTGAAAATAAACAAGAAGGGACAGTAGTGTATGTAAAGTGTTTATTAAATGAATATAGACATCATTTTTTAGTTTAATGCTTATTATGAAATATAGGATACTAATAGTTTGCTAAAGCTAACTTTTAGTGGGACACTGTCACATTCTTAATCAATTGCAGCTTTCATGACATTACCAACAGACAGAAACATTCAGTGAAAACTTGGTCCTTGATTCCTGGATTTTTGGGAGTCAAATACCTGATTATCCTTTCAAATAGTAATACTAGAGAGGAATGACAAAAGATGAAACAGCTGACAGAAGAATGTATTCCAAATACATGAAGTTTTAGTTCAAATAAATAAGGAGATGTATTACTTCCTTTTCTCCCTTCCACATGGTCCTTTTGCTTCCTTCCTTCCTTCCTTCCTTCCTTCCTTCCTTCCTTCCTTCTCTTTTTCTCTCTTTCCCTCTTTCTCTCTCTTTCAAGGACAGAATTAATAGGAAGGAAAGAAAAAAACCCAATATATAAGTGAACAAGGAATGAAAACACAAAGACAGCATGAAAAATTATAGGCTGTCTCTGTAGCTGTTGCTTACCATTTAGATGAAAAAAATAGAATAGGTGGTCTCCAGATAGAAGCCAGATGGATTTAATTTGAAGATATTGAAATGTTCCAGGCCTTCTGTCTTCCTAAAAACTATGTTGGTGCAGACCTATGCTGTTGGAGGAGCCGAGTCAATATGAAACAGAGAGAATAAGGCTTGATTTCCATTCTTATAGAAGAGCAGGGTAGGCAATTTTATTATGGCAGATCTCTTTCCTGATACAACACACCAGATTCTGCTGCCTTGTTGCACATGCAGATCTATACAGCTGCTGGCAAACTTAATAAGTGAATGAATTCAACACAATATTTTCTATTCTGCTTTCAGTTACCTTACAGAAAAAGTATCCTGAATTGCATGAGTAACTGTTAATTCATTTTCCTTATTCTACTCTTGAGATAACTTGTTAAATTAATCCTGTCTTCATTTATTTTATGGTGTCTTCATGTTTAAATGCTGACTTTGTGAACATCTGTTGCAGTCACTGTTGCAAAGCCATTACTTTTATGAGTCTTACGTATTTTAGATAGATTTACTGCTGACCTTTGTTAGGAAATTGAATGTTTTTATTGTTACTAACATTTCTATAATTGATATTGTTGATATTGTTAGTGCCACCAGGGTACTTCTTTTAAATGAAATCCTATGTCTTGGCTGATAATCTTGCTTAACTACACTAAATCAGATAATTGTTATTTAACTTTTCTTGGCTTTGAAACAAAAAGTACCTTTAACCTCTTCAGTACTAGACAACTATAAATTGCTACTCATTTCAAATATACCAGTGGTGTAGTGTTTAAGTTTCTTTTTTTCTTGGTTGCTGTTCTTTTCTTACTTTCACTTGCCATCAAATAATAAAAATCAGAAAATAATGCTGCCTATGTCACTGTTATGTGACTGCTAAGAAATCCAACATAGTCTGAGATTAATGAATATTTTTTTATCTACTGAAAAAAAATTCATTCTGGTACAGAAAACCACCATGAATGAAATTTGATTTCCAGTATGTACAGAAATTACCTGAGTCAGAGGAAGTGTCTACTAAAAGAGTTTGCTCCATGGCATATATGATCTGTCACATTGACTGTGGGAACTTTAGTCTTTTCTAAAGCACCTTAGTCTTCTCTAAAGTCTTCTCTAAAGTCTTCTCTAAAGTCTTCTCTAATGTGACATTATTGCTATCATGCATAAGACCTTTTGCTGTAAATCCAGATTAAAGCACACACTTCCAGAGAAACAGTATGTCACAATTTTCACTGAGTTTCACTGAGTTCAACTCAGTCACCCTTAAACAAAGCATAAACCGAATGTCCAATGAAAGTGGTGAATACTTTAAAGCCCTTAATTTATTGAGCATATGGGATGAATTCTCATTGCCTCCCGCAGCAGGCAATCTTATTTTAACATATGGGTTAGTGTATCCATTTGGTGGCCAGTGGAGGTTGCTCCATTTAAATCATATCAGACAATATGGAGCAAATCCCAGCCTGGTGAGTGACAGGATGTGATTTATCCAACTGCTTCTTCCTTCCTGTTTCTTTCAGTAAATCCATGGGCAGAATCACATCACAGTGATGAAATAAAAGGGTGAGAAGGCTCATATTACATTTTCCTATTGTTAGAGTTATTTAAGATTCCTTACTATAAAATCGTGTTGATAATATCATCCAACTTGTGACTGAAGTTCTCCTTTGCTATTAACCAGCTCAATATGATTTTTTGGGCAAGTTTAGACAAAATGTTTTGCATGATTCTGAAAAAAAAATTGCTTGTATTAAAAATTATTATTTTAGGGAAGACTAAAACACCAATACTTTGAGTGAGCTTCTTGAAATATAGCAGGTGAAATTGTCTGCACTGAAAACACATTTTCTAGCATCTTCTGAGAAATTTATGCAATATATTTAGTCAACATATAAGCCTTTGAAGCCTTTGAAAATTTCATAAATGTGCACAGAGAAGATTTTTTTTCCATATCAGAAGTTAAGATTCCCAAAACCCATCAATGCGTGGGGCATTTACCATTTATTCAAGATCTCAAGGCTCTTATAGCTCAATCTGCTAGGACTAACAGAGTCAAGGAAAATAGAGACGGAGACTTCATGGTGTACTATGGAAACAGAGTCAGCGCTACTAACTGGGTAGGACAGAGCAGAAGGGACATCAACAATACAGATAAGAGTATCTGGGAAAAAAGTGCAAAACACTAGAGACTGTTTTGAAGAAAAGACTGCGACTAAAACAGTGGGTATTATGGCCTGCAACAAGGAGGAGCATCCACAGGATTGGAGAGTAACCAGGTCACGAAGAAGAATGTAACAATGACAGTTAAGTGGTAGAACTGATAAAAACAAGCTGGAGTGATTGTGACAGGACTCAAAAATCCAGAAGGAACTGTGCCTGCTCACATTCTCTGAAGTCCAAAACAGATCCAAGATACCCTCGCTGCCAGCAAGTACATCAGGTGTGATGGTTATTGCTGTGCCTTTCCTCCAGTGATATAGATCCGGGAAGACAATGTTTTTCATGTTTCACTTTGATACCATGTGATTTTTAGGTACTGAAAGGACAGAGGAGTAAATGCTTTAGAATGCTTCTTAAAACTTCAGAAAATTTCATAGAAAGTACTCACTGAAAGAATAATTGGTAGGATTATGAGCACTCAGAAGTAAAGAAATATCAATATAAAGAGGACTTTCAAGTTAGGTCATTCAAGCGTAGATATTAAATAATCCTACTGTTATTTTTAACTCTTCTCCCTCAGGATAAAGAAAAAGTTTGATCTTGGCATAGTACTCCAGTTGTTAAGTAACAGAAAGGATGCTGATGGGACCTCTGTCTCATCTGTTGTAGGAGTTTGGGGGCGCCACTGAGCAGAGCCAGTGGAAGGACTAGTGGAACAGGGCTAGTGGATAGGGCAAATGGAAGACTAAAGACAGCCTAGCTCTGAGCGCTGTGCTCGGTCACAGCACTGTGACTGTGACAGTATTTATATTTCCAACATGTCCTGCCACTGCTGCAGCATCTTTGCTCTTCCAGACAAGTTATAAACCAAAGTTTTCATAGGCAGACACTAATTGTGCATTGCTATTTTATGGGTCACATTCTAAGACTATATTGAATAATCTGAAAAGTGGAGCATTCACAGCCGTTAGCAAGGTCACTGATCCAATCCTCTGAATCTATTAAATGATAGAAAATGCTAATTATGCTGAAAAACCTAGCCATATAGTTTTAAATTAGATACCTAAAATGAGTGTACATTTAATAACAAGATTTCCGTTCCTCAGCTGGATCTTAGAGTAGGATGGGTAATCCTTTTGAATGAGGAAGTCAGAAATTAAGCCTGGACATCTACACCCTTTAGACTATTTTGAAATAACCAGCAAATAAGTTGTTTACCTCATGGCATAGAAATTTTTGCTCTATTTCCAAAGTTAAGGTTGCAATAACAAAAAAAAAATGAGAATCATGGGCAGTAATGCCCAAAATTAAGTATGAAGAGGTTTTGTCTCTAAAGCAAAAACTTGTCTAATTATATGGGATAGGTTTCACAGCTGCCTTAAGTTACAGTAAAGATGGGTAAACCCACAGCTATAACCTTGTTGATTATCAGTATTTTAAATAAGCAATTGCTGCACTTGCCATGATGAATGTGAGTGCACAGCTATAGGTAGAGTCAGCTGAAGTCTGAGAAGTGCTGAGAAGCCTCTGCTATAGAATAGCATGCAATTCCAACCTACAATTCATTTTGTGTCCTTGGAGTGAAATACATGCCCTGGAAGAATTTTCTCTCACTTCTAGAAATTGAATGATAATTTATTTTTGAAACATATAGACTAAATGAATACCACCATACCACCAAGTGTTTTTTGTAGACAGGGAAAACACTGGAAATGTGGCAGAGCTCTACCAGAATGGAGCAGTTTTCCGCATCTAAAAGTATCAGCACATCATGAAGTATTCTGCCAATTAATTCTGCCTGCAAGGAAGATTTCTTTGTAGGCTACCTACAAATGTCTTCTTTTCTTCAATTAGTTTTTCTGTTTCTTTGCTAGAAAAAGACAACAAAGATTTTATATCATATACATCAATATGAGGTATCTAGTCAACATATAAGCCTTTGAAAAACTGATAAATATACACAGAGATATCTTTTTCCATATCAGAAGTTAAGATTCCCAAAACCTACAAACGCTTAAGTTTTACAAAGTCAAAACATTACTGTCAGAATGGGTTCCTTTATACTTTTTATTAATGGTTGAGCTGCATACCTGTGATAAAGGTAACATTAGAGAAAACACTAGCAGGCATTCTCATGTGCAGTGCTTGCAGTGCAGAAACTGCCCATCGGACCAACACATCAACATAACTACAAGAAATTAAACTATACCTAGTACAATACTGCTGTTATGAGATACACACCCCCTCCCCGCCCCCCCCCAAAAAAAAAGAGAGAGAGATAATACCCATCTGTCTTCAATAGTTTCAGTAGATTGGGTGTTCAATACCTGAATCAAATGCCTGCATAAAGCTCTACACAGGCCAGCCCTACCTGATCACACTAGAAATAATCATCAGCATGGCTGAACAACCACGGTTTTTCAGTGATAACTTCATTATGGATTTCAGTGGGGCACATAATTTTCATATAGTGATTTGTCTGTAAATACTCATGGTAGGGCTTTTCAACAAATTGGCTGATTTACAGAAAGCTCTTTCAAGCTTTGAGGATAAAACTTGCTGCAGCTCTTCAATAATCAAAGGTACAATTCTTTGTTATTTTTCTTCCCCTTGAACTTTGGAAATAGTAGACCATAGCACAGCAGAGGCATTTTCTCTGCAAAGTACTTAAGTGTGTTTCTGAAATTCAATAGTCATTTTCTTGGACTCATTATGCTATTGCCTATAGTTAAATATCCAGGCATAACTGTAGGAAAAAGAAGGTCTCCCAGAGTGGAGAAAAAAGTCTATGAAGCCTTAACACTGTTACTCCCAGAGATGATAGAAACATAAACACAGTGCAGAAGAAAGTATGGTTATATTCTGATATATTTACAACCCCACATACAAGAGGAGAGGAAATTATACCCTAGGGACCAGAACACATTGCCACGGCTTTGCTTAGATATTTATTTTGAACCAAGATCCAGTTTCTTCTCTTGGTGCTTCTGACTCCAAATACATAAACCTTTGAAGATATATTTAAAGTTTCTTCCGTTTCAGTCAGATCCATTTTAATGGATTTTAATGGCCTACTGTGGAGGGAATGGGGACAAATGTATTAGTCATCTGAACCAAAACTGAAAGAAATTTTGGGATAGGCTTATTACTACTGCAAATAAAAATAGTATTAAAAAAAAAATATTGTATTTTGTTTGTGTGGCCAGGTTTTTGTAGCAGGGTGACTGCAGTGATAGCTTCTGTGAGAAGCTGCCAGAAGCTTCCTTTGTGTTCAGTAGAACCAATGTCAGCTGGCTCCATGATGGATGTGTTATTGGCCAAGGCCCAGCCAATTAGAAATGGTGGTAACACCTCTGCGATAACAGATTTAAGAAGAAGTTGTTGGGCAATTGTAATTGCAGCCAGAGAAGAGTAGGTGGGAATATGTGAGAGGAACAATGCTGCAGATGCCAAAGTCAGTGGAAAAAGAGGGGTAGGAGGTGCTTCAGATGCTGGAGCTGAGATTCCTCTGCAGCCCATGGAGCAGATCATGGTGAGGCAGCCGTGCCCCTGCAGTCCATGGAGGATCCATGGGGATGCAGAGATCCACCTGCAGGCTGTGGAGGAGTCCCTCACCAGAGAAGCCAATGCCTGAGAAGAGGCTCTGAATATGTGGGAGACCTCTGCTGGAGCAGGTTCCTGGCAGGGACCTGCAAACCTGTGGAGAGAAGAGCCCACACTGGAGCAGATTTCCTGGAAGGACCTGTGACCCCATGATGGGACCCAAGCTGGGGCAGGCCTGCCCTTGAAGGAGTGCACCCCGTGGAAGGGTGACCCATGCTGGAGCAGTTTGTGGGGGGCTGCTGCCCATGGGATGGACTTGCTCTGCAAAATTCATGGAGAACTCTTTCATGTAGGAGGGACCCCACACTGGGGCAAGGGAGGGACTCCTTTCCTTAAGCCGTGGGAACACCTTTGATGAACTGACCACAACCCCCATTCCCTGCCTCCCTGCACCTCTGGGGGGAGGAGGTAGAGCGGGGAGGGAGGGAAAGAGGGTGGGAGGCAGGTGTTTTTAAGGTCTGGTCTTTTATTTCTCATTATTCTGCTCTCATTTTGTTAGTAACAAATTCAATTAATATCTCTAATTCCAGCCTGGTCTGCCCATGATGGTATTCAGTGAGTGATCTCTCTCTGTCCTTATCTCAACTCATGAATCCTTCATTATATTTTTCTCCCCATCCAGTTGCAGAGGGGAGGGATAGAGCAGCTTTGGTGGATGCCTGGCATCCAGCCAGCATCAACTCATTACGATTACTCTTTTCATTTATTATAATCAGGAAAATAAGTTACGGTATTTGAAAAAACACTCAGACATTAGGTGAATGAAGTTTTGGCTGCTATGAAAAGTAAATATATCACGATTTACTCTTTCCTTATTGCAGGAAGGATCCCAGCAGTATATTTTCCAGTATTTTATCCTAATTAGTTTTAAAAATCTTGTGATAAATGGCTGAAGCTCCAATGGAGAGGGTAATAATATTTTATGGTTGAACTACATCTCATTGTCTGAATGAAAAACAATAAAAATCCCTTTTTCTCTGTTTTGAATGTCATCATCTTATCCCTCATTATGAATTTAGTCCATCTTGATGTTTTCATCTGGTATTTATCATCCTATGTGAAAATATAAGCAAGTCTTATATCTTATTCTGATCATTGCTTATCCAACTTCAGAAAATTAGATTACGATTTTCAAATACTGTAGGAAGTCTATCCATAGAAGTGCTACTAAAAATCCTCTCAAACCTATTTTTTAAATCCATTGTACTGCTTTGAGAATTTTAGACTTGATTATAAATTTCTGTGGCTTCACAAGCTTTCTTATACTTCTTGGGGTTCTTTACAAGGTCCTAACACATACAATGTTCGTATAAGGCTTTTCAGTTCTGTTTCCATAATTTCTACTATTTTAACGTATTTCCCTCTCCAAGCTGCATGACCCCTTATATTTAATTTTCATAAATCTGAAGTTTGCTGCTGAAGGGCTCACCTGACTGATCAAGGCAACCCATTTATAACTACCTCTTTCCCCCATTATGGTCTTCAAACCGGATTAAAATTGGAACCGGGCCTTCATATTGTGTCTTCATTACTGCTAAGGTGGGCTAAGTTGCACTTTATGATAATCTGATGCTAGAAAGACAAGATGAATCTTCATCTTTTTTTTTGTTTTTGTTATCTTCTAAACAGTACGCAAGAATAAAAGCACAGCACAAATTGTATGTATTAGTGTAAAATGCATATATTTTTCTGAAGTAATCAATCATAAGTTTAATAATTAAAGACAAATTTAACAAAACCACAAGTAAAAAGCATATTAGACTACATTCTTGAGTTCCTGATCAAGTACATTCAAAATGCTGTGCCAGTTGCTCAGTTGAGCCCTGTGAAAAGTCAACAGGCTACCATACAGTATCCAGAATGATACAAATGTATGAACTATTCAGTTTTCAGAAGTTCTATTCCACAAGCCTGCTTTACTCTTTGAAAATAAAAGGATAAAAGCAGTATTAAGGGAAAAAATATTATGTCTCTATAGTGGCAAATTTGCATCTAATGCCAGGTATTTTCAAGCAGTTCTAGCACAGCAAAATTTAACAAGAAATAACATATATCAAGATGCAAAAGCCTTTTAAAAACTAGTGGAAATATAGTTCCTAATTTTGCTTATACTACGTACAAGACACCATCAATGGGCCTCATAGGAAGAGAGCACTGCCCTAACAGTTTCCAAAATAGTCCAGACTGAGATTTTAATACTGGGTGAGGTAGAAGTAGATGGGAGGAAGAACCTTGGTTTCACTACCTTCTGAGGAAATACAACTCCAGAGGATGGAGAACCTGCTAATTTTTTACAAAGCTGAGTCACTTCATCCCCTGCCACAGTAGGCAGCGAAGGGAAAGTGTCATCAGCAATGGAACCATCTCAGAATTACAGAAAAAGAGGAACATGTGTAATTTTCATGATAGCTCAAGGAAAGACTCAGTACTGAAAGACATTAAGGAGCCTCTGGCAAGTACTAGAAGGACTTTCACATCATGCCTGTAAAAAAACTATACACTTTTCAGGTTTGTCTTGTTCTAAGAGAAATAGAGTGGACTGTACAGAAGCTGAAATAATATACATTTTCCTGATGAAAACAACACAGAAATCCCACATTGAATGTAATTTCTCAATATTAAGTGCCCTAGGTTTAATCTCGTTATGTTGAAAAGAATAATAAACTCCTCCCAGCACATCCAATAAATAAATGCCCAAATCTCACCCCAATTTCTACTGCATCAAAAGTATTGTGAGAAGCTGATTTTCGTAACCATGCTGATAAAACAAGACTTGGTCATAAAGAACCCATATCAGTAAGTCAGATTAACACTGAAGTACAGAAAACATATCTGTAGTTCAGAAAAACTCCATTTCTCATCTAAAAACCTACAAATATTTCAAACCTGCAGGGGTAGTAGGAGAACTAAATACAGAGATTTGTCTTTTTTGTTTATATACAAAGTAAATTATAAGATCAGACAATCAGTAATTCTCATCTACTTGAGCAGGATCCAGTGGATGTGCACTAGAATTGAAAGAGAGTGGAGAAGGAGCATACTTAGAAAGATCGCCCCCATGGCCTTAAACACTCTAACCAAAGAGCATAAGGATAAGTGAGGAAAATCTGCTAGAAAGTGTTCTGAATGAGTGATGATAGAGAGGTGACAAAGACTGCAAGATCATCAGGCATAAAGATTGACCCTTCATGCCCAAAGTGTTGGCAGTTGATTAAAAGATTTCCAGGAGTATATTTTGTTAAGTGTTAATGAATTATGAACAATTACAGCTAATAAATGTCCAATTTAAGAAAATCAGAATATGTGAGACACTGAAAATATTTTCTAAAACACATTGTATCCCTGAAAGGAAACCAACTACGACTTCAGCATTTACAAGTGCTTTAGGATATCTCAAGAATTCCTTGAGATGAAAATGCTCCACCCTAACTTCAAGGAGCTAGGGAATGACTAGTTACAAGCCACATAACCCTCTTCACCTGGAAGAAGCCATTATCAGGCAGGGGTACAGAACAGTTCCTTTTATCCTAAAAAAACTAAAGAAAAATTAAAAAGAAGTTTTCAGTCCACTACCACCAGGCAGGTGTAGGAACTTGGCAGCAGTGGTCCAAAGATGCTCTTTAACACAAACATAATTCATCTTTAGGATAAGTTAAATGCAGAGAAGCTGAACTCAGACTTCTAAAAGGTCTCTAATCATCTAAATAGAAATACAACATGATCATGTAGAAGTTATTTGCACTTCATGCAAATAAAAAGAACTATCAAGAGTTTAAGCCATAAGCTTGGATTCATTATATATTATTATATATATTATTATATTCATTATATTATATTGGCTCAGCTGCCAATGCTGTCAAAGACTCCCAGTGCAAATTCATACAAGTCATTTTCTGAAAGTATTAGCTGCCATTTTCCTTCTTGAAGAAGAAATAGTTTCTCTTCTCATCAGTCATCTGTCACATCTATTTAGTTTGTAGAGGGCTGAGAACAGGGACTCTATACAGAGTAAGACAGTGATTTTTGGAGTCTTTTGTCAATACTGTGATATATAAATATTTAGTCCATATGTGTTACCTTAAATTGATCTGGTGATTTTTTTTTTTGTTAGACATCTCATGGAGTTTGCACTTTTACACTCTGACAGTGTCTATGGTCTAGGCACCTGCATATGCATGTGTAGTTTTTGTATTAAAGTTGAAGAATCAGCCAAAAGAGGAGAAATGACAGAATTAAGGTGATCTCAACAATTGCCCCTGTATCTATTTGCATTACAGTGTCAAAAAGATTTCTAGGGTTCAGCAGGGTTATTTATTAGTAAAGCACTTCTGGGTTTAAATTCCATTTAGGACTAAAGAATAGACCTTTTGAGATAAAAGCAGTGAAAGAAGAGTAAGAGAAGAAACAGATTTCCAGTCCTTGAATTATTTCAGATCTTCTCTGGGATGATGGAAAGCAAGATGGGAAGTGTCAAAAGAGTTCAGAAGTAGCATAATTTCTGCCTGGGTTAAGTAGGACATAACAAGAAAGGTATGTGATGCAGAAGAAGGAGGGCTGTTGCCAGATGCATGACCTCTAGCTATCATCTACTCCTACAAGACAGCTGAATTTTTCTATGGTAGCACTACATTTAGTGTTACTTTACCATCAAGTTGGTGGCAGCTCTGAAGTGGGTTTGCCTCTGTGGGTTTATCACTCTCCAGCTGACTTTTTGACAAGAAATTCTCCTCTGGACCATCAAAGTCCTATTGACAAAAACATCATTAATATGAATATTTTTCCATAAAAAGTTGCAGTTTTGAGAAACTGATATTTTCTGCTAAAACAAAGAAACAAGCAAAAGGTTTTTGTCAAAAGAAATTCCCATGTAGCTCCTTTCCTTTTTTTCCCTACAGAGACCACAGCCATACTCAATGTATAGACAGAGGAGGGCCTGCAGAATAAGCAGTTATTCACTATTTTGCTTTATCTTTATTCTGCAGTGTGCAGTCCAAAGCTTTGTTTATTTTCCACTATTCAAACTTTCCTCTAAAACTAGACTCATTAATTTCTGCATGTGCTTTTTATATAGTTAATGAAAATGCTTAACTAACAGGGATTTATTTTTCCAGCACAGTGCTGACACAGAGTTGAGACAGGGATTAAAGTCAAAAGTGCCATTCATGTTAAGTGCCTGATCTGATACCGCAAAAACCATATCACCTAGGCTATGTATTGTTACATAGGGCTTTTTGTATTTACAGCTCCCTCCCTCCTGATTGCAGGTGGGGCAGTCTGCAGGCAGGACTTCCCAGTCCCTCAGACTCCCAGTTGGACACCCAGCTAATAAGGAGCACAATTAGGGACCATCTATGGACCCCAGGTACTTACCCTGGACAAGGGAAGAAGTCGTGGTCAATAGGAGAGAGGACTGGTTACCTTGAGGGTTCTGCAGCCTCCTTCCCTGCACAGTACAGATTTTTTCACAGGACACAGCCGACATGCAACAGTGTGCAAAATCTTGTGTGATCCCCAGCCAGGGGACTTCTAAAGACCACATCTACTGTATTTCCATCTAATTTCTCCTGGTATTTGGTGACGTGAAATTGTTTAAAGATATTGCAATTTGACCAACCGTGCCTTTTTCTTTTCATTTAAAAGGCGCAAAACAATGCTGTGTCATGCAGACTGTAGATTTTGCCGAACTTAAAAATTTTGCCTGTAACTTCTAAAAATTGTCAGTGAAGCAGCGACAAGAATTACAATTTCTGCCATATACAAAACCAAAAAGTTTAGTTAGTAGGGGTTTTTTCCCCTAAAGCAGCAAACTCATTTTTCCTAGAAATTTCTGGAAACAAAATTTTGTAAGCCTATTTAATACATTAGAAAAATGTACCAAAGTAGACAAAGTTTAATAAAGTTTTAAACCAATGTAGATAAGGTGTTAAAATATGACATAGCAGAGAATGATTTGTTCTGGCTATAACAAATAGAACTTGAGAGCAGAGTGACTCGGGACAGAAGGGAAAAGGGCTGTCACCAAACTGCCATTGATTTGTTACTTCAAATCCTTTTGTTAACACTTACTAAGCAGCACCACTCCCATGCTACTCTTCTGTTGTTCTTAGAGTGCCCCCAGCTAATTGTAATTACACAGTATCATATTACCAGCTTCTCTCACCTTGTCAAAGCTCTGAATGCAGAGAGCATGCCCTTTGCCAGCCACAGATAACCTCAAAATTTTATCCTCACCTGCTTTCTGTATTTGGCACCAGGGTCAGCTTACAGCTCTCCTCCCTGCTCTTGCTGTTGCACCTTTCCATATAAACCAGCCATCTTTCAGCTCCAGAAGGATTGGATGAGTAGGTAGAAGACACATTGTTGTGTCTGTACCCAGTAATACGTCGTACCCAGTAAGTACGTCTCCCTCAATTTCTTTTACAGTTTTGTTTTATCTATGTGCCACACAATAATTGTATGTGTTGCGAGGTATCAAACTTAGCTCTCATATATAAGAATAACACAGATATTAAGACCCTCTCAACTGCACTTAAAACGTTGAATAGTTTCTCCTTTTGAGACACTGGTAACATTTTCTGCTTCCTGTTAGCAATTTCTTGTTTCCCCTCCCCCATCTCCCTTATCCTTTAAATGGAAACACAAGTCTGCCATTTAATAAAACCCCAATAATGATCCTGCTTTAAAGGACAAGGGCTAATCACTTACTGCTTAACATTCCAGACACATGACAGTGGAGGAGACTAAATCAGTTAAACAGCAAGATGCAGCACAACTAATTTTCATGTAAAAGGGGGTGATTGCCTTCTTTTTTTTAACCATTGTGATTTTTTTAAGCTGTTAAAGCCCAAACATTCTCGTCTATCAGTTTATGAATTATTAATAAAAAAAGAGAGAAAAGAAGCTTTCTTTTTCTAAATATCATCTGCTAAGCCACCACAGACTGAAGTGCCTCATACTGATTCCTGATTTACATAGTCCCAGTTGGAAGTTAATGAAGACTGCTGAGCCACCTTTCAACATGCAGATAAACCTTCATGTATTTAAAAGCAGGGAATATGTGCTTGTTGCTGGCAAATTATTCATCTAAGATCTGAAGTTTCTGACACCGCCTGCGTCAGATAAACTGTCACCCAAATTGCAAACTAATTAGTGATTCAAACATTTTTGAGCTGATTGATGACAGAATAATTTACGCTTGTTTCTCAGTTTCCAGCTGGCATAGGCTGCTGACTGGAGCCCTAATTAACGCTAGTACATCAGTCATGTTCTGCCAAGGCAGCACATACAATTAAAAGGCAGTTTAAATGGAGTATCACATTAAAAAGGCTGGTAGATGCAAATGTGAGGAAACAGCACTTTAGGATAAAATGACAACAGAACCCCAGAAACCAAAACAGAATGGAACAGGGTTGGGGTTTTTTTTTTTGTTGTTGTTATTCTTGGGGTTTTTTTTTTTTTTTTTTGCTTTTTTTGTCTTGGTTTGGCTTGGTTTGGTTCGGTTTGGTTTTTAATCAATAAGTGAATTCTTTTCCACATAGGCTATTTAGCAAAATAAAACAAGTGTGGAGGCAAAACATGCACACTAAATTCTTCATAACAAATTTTAGCTAGATTCTATCTCTTAATGTTTGTTAGAAAATTGATGTGTACTTACATTTTGGATTTCAGCTCTGTAAAAATTGAATAGAGGGCGTCAGTGATAGCTGTGAAATTATTTACAGTGATAGTATAAGACAAAACAAATATCAATATGTATCCTTGTGAGAAGCTATAGTGAAGCAGCCTTAAAAACTAGTTTCAAATAACAAAAGAACTAATCCAGAACTCACTGAAGTCAAGGGAAAACTGGACATGGTATGTGTAGGAGTGTACTAGACATGGCTATTCTTATTTTCAGGTGAAATTGATAGATTTTGGTAACAGTAGTACTATATGGTAAAAACATAATAATTTCTAGGTTCTCCTGATCAGGTTGGAAAATATTTTGGGGAAAAGTAGTTATTGTATGGGTTTTAAATATTATCTTTATTGACAAATACAACCTGTGACCTAATTATGAGTCAAACACATATTGCAACCTGCAACACAGAAAGTCAGTCCTCTGCAGTGTTGCTGTCAGGCAGCTGTTTAATTTTATTAGTTCTATTTTATTGTATACATATTACAACCACGACACTTGTATATCAGCTCCTCACTGGGTTTTAAGCAGTCAGGTAGGATAAAATGCGTTTTGTCATTTCAGTACAGAGAAGTGACGATAGTTGTAACCTGTGTTCTCATTTACATTTGAACTACAAGAGCGCTGGCCGTTTGAAACTGTTCATCAAGCTAAGGACAAAACCAATCCTCCTTGACTCAACTCACAAAAAGTCTTAAGTCTGCAATGCCAGACCCCTGTTGCAATGTATGCTGCATATTTGATGACACGGTTTATCTTACTCAATGTGACCTCTGTGGGGGGGAAAGGTTTTCATGAATATAAACAGCCCTGGGGTTCATACCTTGTCTGTTAAGATGTTTTTGAGATTATCTATAGCACATGACAGATGAGCCCTTGACTCTTACAGCTCTCAAGTACAGAACAAAGAGAAGTCACTGTAGTAACCACAAGCAGACCTGGAGAGTGGAGATGTGTGAAAGCAGTCCATTTGTTTCTAGGAGCACAGCAGACTGAAAGCTCACATCAGTCAGTGCAGTCACATTTTGCTGTCAAATGCCATTTTGCAATGCCATATATTTTCACCTTTAAAAATTTTAGATAAGTAATAATTTACATTGGTATAGTAACAAGGGGTTCATACATTGGATTTGACAGCTGAGCTATTTTAAGGCACTTTACAAATCAGTGAATTGGAGATGAGAGGTGAAACTCACCTTAGACACAAATAAGCCCAAGTTTTCTAACTTTGCTAGAGCTTCGTGAGATTTTTGCTGTGAGGCATGGTGAAGGCCATGTGCTGCTGACCCTGTTGTAGCCATGAGGGAAGACTCACCAGAAAACCTAGGCTCAGGTTTTGGATGACACATCATGTAACTTCTGCTGATTTGACTGAGTGTCTGACATTAAGCTCACTGGTGAGCACTGAGACACACCCTGGAGAGTGCCCAGGGACAGCAAAATCCCAACCAGAACCGTAGATGGGATGACCAGCAACTGGTAGGAACGATAAGATGGGAACCATTTGAAAAGGGAGTACTGGGATGGTTAGCCAACAGCCAAACAGCAGTTGTCAGGATTGCTATATAGGATTTAGGGATGTAAATTTTCGCACACCCACTCCAATGTCTTCTTTTTAGATCTGTTTTTTACAGCTTCATGTACAACAAAAATATTTTCTCCTCAGCTGTAGAACATGGTTTAGGACAACAGGATTATGGTCTCCTTTCTGAAAAATACGTCAAAAGCATCAATCTATCAGCAAACTGGTAAGAAATAAAAATACCAAAGTTTTATTATTAAAACCTTATATTGAAGAAATAAGACAATTTAATAACCTCTTGTATTTTCTGTAAAAAAGCTTATCCTAGAGAGTGGAGAGCAGATTTTGAATTTATCACAAGATCTTTCTTACAGATCTCAAATTAAAGACTTGCCATCTATAGTAAACAATCATGTACACAGAGCATTGGAGAGTTGAGTCAGAGCTTGTGGGTTAAACAAGTGGAGCAACGAGTCTTTCTACTACTGCAGAAACTGCCTGTCTCCGTGCTGTTGCTGATCACGGCAGTGGCTTGTTACATCTCCCCAGAGAAAAGCAGTTCCGTAAGAGGAGGAATTCTGAATTCCCCCTGGAACCTCAAACTTTTAATGTGCAATGTAAATTCAGCAAGTGCTAGCCAGTTTGTGTTTATAACATATTAACCAAGTGCAGTATCACCTCCCCAGTGGGGAACCCGGAAAAGCCTGAGTGCTCAGACTCTTATGTGTTTTCTCTAAAGCTCTCTATCTAATGCTGAATACATGCAAATCTTTCCAATATGAAATGCCTTCTTCTCTTTTAAACATTTTCCCCTCAGGTTTCCTACTGTCAAGGTTTACTTTCTTTGCTGAGAATAGAGCTTACACAATTAAACTTGATCGTAACATGATTTCCTATGGTAACCCAAGGGACAGAAAAGCATTCAGGAAAACAGATTGGGAGGGCTATTTAAGGGTTTTGGATTTTTTTGAGATTTTTTAATATTCTCTGTGTTTAAAAGGAAATTTTAAATGTCAGCAGAGATTAAATAAAGTAAATACTGTGGGAATGGAAATAAAGACAGTGTTACACTGTCAGACTGTGCACCTTTGAGAACAAATTTCAGTTCATTGTTTTGCCACAGACTTGTGTGACCTTTGGGAAGCTACGTAATCAAATGGCACCTCATTAACCAATTTGTAAAGAGGGTAAAATGACATCTTCTCTCTATAACAATCTTAGCTGTTCATTTGAACTTGCAAGGTATGAACTTCTGTTCAAGATGTGATTATGTACTCTTTGGTGCTTAGTTTGAAAACTCTTCAGCATTGTCTCTGAATATATGAATAACTAGAGCAAATCATACTTGTAATTTTCACCTGCATCTACAGATATGTGAAGTGACTAGAAGTTTCCACAGGCAAAGCCTGGACCACTGCAGCTGTTTTGTGAACACATTTTTTGAACCTTGCTACAAAAGACTCTCAAGATTTCTGAATATTTTTGAAGACAGAGAGTTTTATTCACAGCCGGTATATTTTAAAAATGCATTTTACTTAGGTTAATCCTAATTTTTTCCTCATATTAATTTCCCATAAATGACACCCTCCTCAGAAGTATTCATTCTACGGTAGGAATCAAACCACAGATGGTTCCACTTTGATATGCATTGTCTAATGAGAACTGTCATGACCAACAAAATCTGAGTTCTTTCTGACCACATGCAATCATAAATCATTGTCATCGTTCATCCTTAAAATCTCCTTTAGGCCTTATTTATTATTCCTTTGTATTTCCAGAAGCAAAATGTTAGAAAATATCTACCAAATTTGGCTTCTGCTCTGTAGGATTTCAGTCCCCAGTTATGTCAGCAGGCATTACAACCCAGCAGTGCTTGATTTTAATGCAGAAGCATCTCAACAAGAAGGTAGTGACCTGCTGGAAATAGTAAGGCATGAAAGTAAAACTAACCCTGATGCACATCATGAGTAAAATGAGAGAAAGATGTGAAGAAAAGAAGGTAAAGATCTATGGGAAGAAATTATGTTATAAGAAGAAAGTCTTAGAAGTGCATCAAACATACACAAAGGACAGATTAAAGAAAGTGCTGAGCATTTCTGGAACATAGTACTGTGCAGATGATCAAGCAATGGCACAGATTGCCCAGAGAGGTTGTGTAGTCTCCTTCATTGTAGATATTCAAGAACCATCTAGACACAATCCTGTGCCATGTGCTCTGGGATGGCCCTGCTTGAGCAAGGGCGTTGGACCAGATGACCTGCTGTGGTCGCCTCCAACTTTATCCATTATGGTATTCTGTGATAGTACTGCAAAAACCAAGGCACAATGTGTAGTACTAGCAGTAGGCCAGTCAGTAGCACAAAGAAAGACCTGTTAATTCTGAACTGGAAACAAGTTTTGGGTCTAATCAGTATTGAGATGACTCTTTGACTGACCTGGATACCTTATTTTTCTTTAGGTTTTACAGTTTGTTCTTTGATGGTACATTTCAGGATCACATTGTAATATGTAATTCACATAATACTCTGTGATGCTGAAAAGGTCCATTAAAGCAGCTGCTGTTGATGAATCATCCCCTTCTGTGTCACTTGCGCTGGTCTGAAGGTACAAAGTTTGATTGCATCTCACCAGCACTTAACACCAAGACAGAACAGGCTATCCCTGGACCATGCAACAGATAATACCAGTGTTAAACAGGAAAATGCATTAGCAATCACAATAGGAGTAACAAGTAGCCTAGAGGCTTAATATAGATAATAGGAAGCTCAAAGAAAAACAGATATCCTGCCTTTGCAGGAGCAAGGCTGTTTTTAACACTCTGCAAAAAATAATGGTACTATTCTACCCATTCATTTTGACAGAATTATATTGGTTTTATGAAGGTGTATCTTAGAAAAGAATTAGGTTTGTTGTCCATTTGGGAATAATTCATGGTATATTTATAAAGCACAACAACAAACAAGCTACCAAAAAAAAGAACAACCAACAACAAAACAAAACAAAATAAAAAAAACAAACAAAAAACAAACAAAAAAACCAAACAAAAACAATAAAAAACCAAAAAACAATCAATCAAACAAGCAAAAAAAAAAAAAACTAAAAATCCTACCAACAAAAATAAAACCAGAAACAGACTTTCAAGTATGGGAACAGCGATCTGGAAAAACAGTAGTTTGGGTACATACATAGGAGAGGGAGCTTCTGCTTCCTGAGATGCTTCCTCCAATCATTTGTCTAACAGCCTCTTCCATCTTTTAAAGCATTGCTCCTGAAATTCTATGGATAACTCTTTTCCTTTCAAAAGGTTTGTCAGTTGGTGCCATCTACTTTCCTTTTAAAGTCCTCTGAAGTTTTCTCCACAGCAGTATCTTTTCTCACTTGAAATGGCAACCAGTGGAGAAAAAGGAGCCAGCTCCTGCCATAACACCTTGTAGTTGTTGCAAAGTGAAGGTCTCTTTCTTTTATTCAACCACAGTCCTGTAGATTTTACATACCAGTCACCATCTGTACACCAAGGCTTTATAAATAATTTTTCAATGGCATACCACATTTTAAAAGTCTTAATATTAACTGAATGTATTCTCTATGGACAACTTCAGTGAAATTAAACTTCCATCTTTCCTCCTCTCCTCAAATCTTTTATTTCTATAATTGATGACTTTCAGATGAATAACCTTGGTGCTGTTTCAGCAAGGGACACCCTAAAAATCAGGAGGGATGAGAAACACTGTGTGCCCCTCATAATCAGAAATAATTAATATCTAAAGTACATGAGGGCTTTCCATTTTTCCAGTGTAATGAAAAATCTGCTGTCAGAAGAAAGCAATTGTATGTGATTACACAGTTACACGCACACATGATTTTAGGTCACACGTAAATACACGTGTGTGTGAGTACATACACATATATATGAGCATATGGCCACAACCTCATCTGCTATAAATTACTGACTTCAGTGGAATTGCATTGCTTCACATTATCTTCTGATTTGGTCCCATGTATGTGCCTCTACATATGCTTATACTCCAAAGTGAGAAGCATTCTACATTCTAAAATTATTTTAGGTCTCTTGGCTGAAATCCCAGTCTGGAATAACAGGAATTTTGCAGTAGACTTTATACAGCATTTTATTATCCCTAGTTTTTCACTAAATTACTTAATATGGGAAAGCATTTACACTACTGTAATGCTTTAAATACTTGGTGGAAAATATTACGGAAATGTAGGTGACATAATGGATAAAACATTGGTATTCTGTGCTTAAAAGTGCTCATGTTGCCCAGTAAGATTTTCAGGAATCGATAACTTCATCATATATCATGCATTGTTGACTAGCTGAAAGAAGGTGCAAAACTACAATTTTTACATGGCTTTTAAAAACAGCTAGATTAGCAGTGTTTTACAAGAGCAGCGCATTCACTTTGATTGAAAATGATAATTTCAATTTATTGCTAAAGGCCTGTCCATTTTCTTCTCCTTGAAACAAGAATGAATATTTTTTCCACTGGTGAAGGTTTATTATTCATCCCAGTGAAACTGTGAAAAAAATTATAAAGGAACTTTATTTTTTTCCAAATTCTAATCACAAGCACTGCTTTCCTATTCAACAAAATCTTATACTTGGGTAAATCAATCAGTAATCATTCCACAGAACTAATTAGAGCTGAAAGAATCAAGGCAAGAGTAATAAAAAAAAAAAAAAAAAAGTCTGCTAAAGTTAAGGTATTAAAAAAACTCTGTATCTTTGTTGTTTGCTTTTGGTGCTTTCTGTTCAGGTCAAATGTAGGAATGTTCATTGGTAGCAGTGTTGGAGGAAAACAGTGAATTAAACGAAAACTGAACAATGTCCACAGAAAAAGAATTCTGAATGTGTTTAAACTAGAAGCCTAGTTTAAAAGATGTAATTCAATTTACCCTCCAAAAAAGTCCACATTTCCCCCCCCAGCCCTGGCCCCATTCACTGCTCATTTGTTGCTATTCTTACATTGATCCCTACATTGACCTGGTAAAGCATTCATAAAGTAACAAGACTGAGAGCCTGACTCAACTGAAAACAACAGTAAATGGGGGGAAGAAGAGGCATTTTTAGCTCGTTGGTTTATCAATATGGTTTTTTTTAAAGCTGTGCAGTTAGCTGTGATGCTGCAATACAGAAGCAGGGCACATGCACAAGTACTAGGGAGAAGAGGAAGGACTGCTGTTTGGTAATAATGCTGCTTTAAATTAATATCAAGTAATAACTGCAGAGTTGTTCTCGTTCAACCAAAAAAAAAATATATCACTGGCTTTCATCATAACTATTTTTACAACTAAATCATAGAATATTCTGAGTTAAAAGGGACCCAAAAGGTTCACCAAGTCCAGCTCTTAAGTGAATGGCCCCTAACAGGGATGGAACCCATAACCTTGATGTTATTAGTAACATGCTCTAATCAGCTGAGCTAATCCCATAACTTACTGTTGCTGAAAACTGGAATTCCCTTTAGAGCAATCCCATTGAGATCAGGCTGTAGCAGTAATTCTTGTACTGTGATCCACAGATCTGAGATCAAGAGAATTTGCTTATGATTTTCAGAGAACTGCTTCGAAATGCTACATTTCCCCCATAATGCATTAAATGAAATTACTGCTGGTACCCAGATACGATACAACTATCAGGAGTGTTGGCAACCTGCCCTCCATGCCTAAAGTGTCTAGGACTCATAGTGTACTAATCTGACAGATTTAGTAGATAGACATGAAAACATTTGTTCTAGGTCTGCTCTGTCACACTGCCAGACATTTTTCTTCCATGTACAGGTGAAAGACTACAGTATGTGTGTGTAGCATTTCAGTGATAACATCCACTGCAGGGCTGACAGTCTCTGCCAGAAGACCAAGCCAGACTGCTGCTAATGCTATTGTCTTGAGTGTGCAAGAGTTATCTATCCAATCCTTGGAACAGTTAAAGAGAACTGTAGCATGAGAGAGACGCTTTCACTTAAAGTCAATTTAGAAAAAAGAGAAGCTATTCACAGAAATGACAAAGGAAGAAATTTGTCATTTTCTCACTCCCACTTACACACAATTATTTGTATGAATAGTCCCACTGAAATAAAAGTTACCATTTGGGTGTTTACCCATTCACCAAGGAACAGATACAATTCAAATAATTTCATGTTTCAAGTGTTTTTAAGAAAAATTAGGTTTCTCTAAAAGCAGCTTTTCAAAGGGAAAGAATATTCAGCCAAATATGCTAGGTATTTTCAAATTCTTTAAAAAAAAAGAAAGGAATTTTATGTTTGTACCACCAATGTTACTATCTGCTACATGTGGTAGTTTTTTTACTTCAGATTTACATTTCTAACTTCATTATGCTAAAATTCCCTTCTTCTCTGATTCCTTAATTTCTCCCTGACTGAGAAACAGATTTACCACATTCTTGTTTTCATCTCATCTATCACTCCCTATTTCTCAAAAGCAGAACTAGATGTTTAATTCTTCTAATTGTGTTGACAAGTTTCAGTCAAAAAAGTTGCAGGATATGTTCAAGGGAGAGGCAGACCATCCTTAATCCTCAATCAAACCTTATCTTCCTGGGGAGCATCTTTTCTAAAAAACATTTTTTCAAAAATCTGCCATATGATGGTCATTAAGATGGTCAAAAGGTCAATTCTTCTCCTGCTGCCTCAAGAAGAGCTATCTAGCATGTTATACAGGCAACACAACCCAAAATCAGAGCAAGCCTGTAGAAATTTATGTTTTTCTTTTCCTAATTAAAATGCTACAGACAAGTGTTTGAAATAGTTTGAAAAGATGCAACACATTCTACTCAAGTTGTTCTGTTATTTGGAATAAAAATTTACTAATTTAGTTTTAAAACATGTAGTCAAAAAATGTGCTTTACTACTGAGACTTTTGTGCGAGCCAATATGAAAATTCTTGTGGCCTGTTTAAGTCCAATAGTAAGTGAACAGTGCTTCAAACATGCTTCAGAGGAATAATTTTTAAAATCTAGAACTCTAGGATATCTGTCTACTCTTTTTTCCACTCTCCTATATACCTTCCTGCCTACCTTTCCTATACCTGTCATTTTTATCATAAACAGGTCTAACTGTTTCCAGTCCCTTTTCATGTGGGCACTTTTCTTTAGGCTGATCTTTAGGTTCTCTTTAGCTGTTTCTGAAGTCCTACTCTTTGACAGACCATTCCTGAGGTAGAGTGATCCACATTAGTTACTGAACCCCAAAAATGTGCACCTCATCATTGTGATGTTTTCTACATCATTCTCTACCCTATTCCTTCTTTTAACAGAAAAGATTAGTACCACCCACCCCAACAAGGAGCAGTGACAGAACACTATTTTGTAAGGGAAAACATGATGGAGAACTCAGAGTAAAACAGAAAATTTTACGAAACCCAGAGCCTACAAGATATGAACACACTAATTCCTAGCTGTGAGCAGTATAGAAGAATCTTTTAGTCCTTCTGGCTGTATGTGCAGGACAAGAAAACAGACATGGACTGAAAAATGTCATCTGTAAATGAATACACTGAACTGAAGTCCTAACTGTGTGGACATGCTGAACCCAAGCCAACCCACAGCATGAGAGCTTGTGTCTTCTGTATTTGCCGGAGATTTTCATGACAAGACAGTTGATAGTAACCCAGTCAAGGAAATAAGAAATTGATGTGTATAGATTCTCTTCTTTAAAAAAAGGAAAAAACCCCCCCAAAAAACTAAACCCCTTCAACCTGAAATATATGAAAGCCTGAAATCTCATTATACCTTAGGCTTTCCAAAGTGAGACCTGCCAACATTATTGTCACTGAGAGAGCCTGACTGAGGTGGAGAAGTTTTTGCAGAGAACAAGATCTTGCCTCCCATTTCCACTGCTCAGAGCAGTGGTGTCAGTATTTCAAGAGACAGTGCCCATAAAAAAAAAAAAAGGGAAAAAGAAAAGCATTGCAAAATAAAAGCATTGATCGGTAGAAGTAAACAATGCAGCTATCAATAAAAGATTCTGACCTGAAAGGAGTATTTAACCTGGAGGTAAATTATATTGTTTTCCCATTGTGCAAGGACAATATTTGAATGTTTATCTTTTCCAGGAAGGGTCTAAGCTTTTTCCCATGTTTACTTAGTTCTTTGCGCAATAGAATCCATTCAAAGCCACAGAAGTAACACTAACTTATGTACAGAGCAACTGTGGCATCTCACAGGGATCTCTTCAAGTGCTACCATCGTCTCAGTCTCTCTTGAACTACCATCTTAAACCATTTCTCAACAGGCACTGTTGTCTTTCTAGTGCAGTTGTCAGTAGCCTTTATTTAGCATTTCCAGGATGCTGTGATTTCCAAAGCTGCATTCCCTGCAGATACCTACTTTTCATGGTGCTTAACTGCACTGAAACCCACAAAGCAGGAGCCAGATCCAAAAGCAGCTAATCCCAGTTCAGTCATGCCATGGAAAACACAGTTGTTCAGGAGTGGCCAGGACCATTCCCACAGGCAAGTCTTTCACCCTGTCAGGCCATGGAGGGAAGAGAGGAGTGAAGAATGTTGTAACAGAAGTATCTGCCTAAATGGGGGAGGAGCAGATGGAAATTTTATGTGGAGCATGAAGTATGATGAAACTCAGATGTGACTTAAATGAAAGTGATGGCAGAGGTATCATGGGGTCCTTGGGGAGCTCCAGTTATTGCCCCATGGGACTTTCAGTGGGAAACAGCTTATTCTGCTCACCACAAGGCACTGAGGTGTGAGCAATGAATATCAACCCAATATTTCAGCCTCTTTGAGGGAGCAGGGCAAAGCTTCTGAAGCTGGAGGCTTGGCAGCATTTTCTGAGTCAGCATGCCCAGCTGATGACATTTACTCGGCTGCTGGTCCAGCTCTAAAGCACTGCTGAATTTATCCAAAATGTAAATCACCAAGCTGGACAAAAATATGTAGGCTTCAAATATCTCACAGAGTCACAGGGCCAGAACCAAGCTCTGGGAGTGTAAGGGAGGGCAGGGACATGGAGTACAGAAAAGGGTTTAGTTAAGAGGATTGAAAGAAACAGGGACAGAAGTACAGAAAAACAGGTGAAAGTGGGTCAGAATAGGGAAGATGTTGAGCAAATGGGGAAAAATAATGAAAAGTGTGAGCCAGGTAGAAATGCTGGGAATAAGACAGTGTCAGACTCAGAAAAGAAAGAGACTTAAGTGATAGATATCAGGGTTTGGAGAATAATGTAAACATTTTCACAGTTTACACAGTGAAATCACAGCATCTTATTCAAAGGATAACAAAAAAAACCGATTGTTGCACCAAAGGTAAGAAAAAGCAAGGAAAAGTATTAGAGTAAGGTCAGAATCATTTTCTTCCAAAATTCTGCATCCACCTAAATGTTACACTTCCTAGTGAGATATCTTTGGGGCATTATTGCTAATTTAAATTGCAAGTACTTTAACTATACTTCATAATATATAAAAACTTTCTAATCTAATAGATGTATATTAACCCTTACTGTTATTATCATTGAACATATCTGTTGGTCAGATTCATAGCTCACCTGCACAGAAGTGAAATACAGGTAAGTCAGCCTGAGCTGATGCCATTTAACGAAAGAGACACCAGCATCAGGACTCTTCTATCAGAAGTTAACCATATTGTCTCCACTGAGGGAATGGCTGTGGCTTAACTATAGTACCTCTGCTTTTCCACAGAGGAGGGAAGCACAGCATGTGTGGTCTCAACCTGAAGAATTACAAAGCAAACCAGTGTGAGTGCATCACCCAACCAAGACTATGCCCTGCCTCATACGGGTACACAATGCTTCAAGTTTGTCTCCTTGTAATACTGTCTCAATAGTCAGGTAAATATAGCTCATAGCAGGCAGCTAGTTACACCAATCTGCCGTCCTCCAAAGTAACAGTGAGATGGAATTTTAAACAACACAGCCAAAATACATTGTTCCTGATATGATATAACTACCCAAATGACTACACAACTCAATAGTTTTCTTAAAATATGCTTAGAAAATAACACAGTCTGATACCACCATGCACAAGGAATCACTGCAAAGGTGTGACGGACTGTAATGTTTATGGTTAATGACTTAAAACAATTGACCATTTGTGCAGCAGGGTGCTTTCCCGGGACAGGGTTTGCACCCCCTCCCTGAGGTGGGATAATGTTTTTTATCCTGCCAAAATCTACCTTTACACAACTGACTCAGTCATACCACTTCAGGGAAGGTATTGGGACACTCTTTCTGACGGGGCATAATTGGCTCAGCTACAGTGATGTGAGAAGTAGCTGTCAAGTCTTGGAAGGTATCATATGCCATTAAAGCCCCCCCTGACTCATTTCTGGGGCCTTCCATAGGAGGACTGCCTAATACCTACTGTTCCACAGTGTTGCATCAGGCAGCGTAAAAGCTCCTCCCTGACAGGGATGATGGTTGGGCATTCCCACCTGAACCTGGATGTAAATAACCCATTGAACTCTGTGTTCTGTGGGCTTGCCCCATGACTGATGGATCAAGACTGTTACCATCATTTCAACCAAGGGATATCTAGACTGCAATAATCAAGCCTTGTTGCTGGATCCACAGGTGGGAATATATTTGTACTCTTATCCTTTCTTTCCCTTTCTTTCTTTTCCTTATATAATTTCTTGAGTGATATTTTTATGCTTTTATATTGCTATATTGCTATAGATAGTAATAACCAAAGTGGTTACATATCTGCTTTCAATTGCAACCAAGTAATTCTGAAACAAACCCAACATATATACATTTATCAATGCCAATCATTGAGTGTCATTTCACTCTAATCTACCCCAAGGGATATATTAACAAAGCCTGGATTACTCTCACTTTCTGGGGCAGGTTGTAACAAACAGGTAACCTGGGAATGGTCCTATTACAGAAAAAAAAAATATTAGCTCAGTTCTTCACTCAAATATCGGTTCTGTCACTCACATACACTTATTTAAAGGTTACATCAGAGGTGGGAAAGGGGAGACAGTAATCTCAGATTGAGAAAAGCTGCCAAAACTGAACTATTGAAGCAAATGCCAAGCCAGGCAGTGGGCCAGTTCACTTATCCTTACTAGCCACCTGCAGGCTGTATTATCAAAGCCCCTGAAGTTTGTTATTGCAGTTTATTATCCCTTCATTATGATATGGAAGAAAAGGCATTGATGTAAAACAATTTTGACAACAAGGTTCTCCCTGACACTTGTCACTGAAATCCATTAATGTTTGCATCGGAACAGGATGTGGGACAAATTTTTTTCTCTATCACATGCTACAGATTTTATCTCTAACCGGATGCTCATGCGTATATGTAACTTCTCATTGTTACCATTGGGGAAAAATATTGCCTTTTCCATGAGAAATAGGCAAAGTAAAAGAAAGAGGCATCTCATCAGGTAAATATTAAATAATCGCATCCTAAGAGGGGAAAGTACCACCACTGATTTCAGTGGAATTGCACCAAAAAGCTCACTTGCATTCTGGCCTCAGCAGTTAAGGAAAGGGCTCACAAGACAATGACATGTAGATAGCAGCACCAAAGCAAGTCATTCATATTAATATCCTCCAAATTTTGAAACACATCTCAATATAGTAGTCCTTGACTAGTACCTTTCCCAAGCCAGAATGGAATTTTTTGAATCACATCCTATGGCACTGGTGAGCATGTCTAATAGTCAAATGATCTTCTGCAAATTATATCTTGAAGATTTTCTCAGATTACAATACTCGAGTGCAACAATGCATGTGAATCTGTGTGTTTTGTTTGTTCTTACTTTAAATACAGTTTTTTTGCATGAAAGCTGAGGGATCAGACATCCCATATTTTATGAGATTATTTACTTTTTAATCAGATGAGTTGTTATCATCTCTAGCACTGATTTAGTACTGTTATAGCTGTAAAAGTCTGAGAATATTATTAGCACAAGAAGTTCTGTAAGGAAAAATCGTATCTGTTATGTAGACTAACTGACATGTTTGGGGAAAAAAACTAAAAACAACAGACCAGCTGCAGATATGTCTTCCAAAAGGGCTCATCTGTTATTCTCACTATATCAGCCATTCTACTGAAAGACAAAAGTTCTCCTCCAAACTTTGTCTGCTGTCACTTGTAATTTAAACACTGGGAGTCTAAATTTCTTTATTTTGACAAACAGAAGAAAGAGTCAGACAGGAGGATATAAAGACAAAACTAACTAGATTGGTAAATATTGGTTTCCCTAAATTGGAGCATAAGCATTTTCCTTTTTCTCCTGTTTTTGGACCTATTTATGATCCAGCCCTCAGTTGTTTTATCCATGTAAAACAAAGCTTGTCTCAATACTAGCATGAGGGATAAAGCACTTGAGAATACCTAGAACAGATGGCCCAAACTCTGAGGTCCTAGTAAAAAAAAAGAAACAGTGGAGCCCAGAAGCAGCTCAACATCAGTGTCCTTTTAAGCTTCTCAAAAAATTTCTGTCTACTCTTCATTGTTTAAGGGTTGGTACATTTTATATCATGGCTGTAGCTAGGTAAAACAAAATAATGAGTGCTAAGGGTTGTTGACCAGGCATGTGACTAGTTCAAGAAGTCATTTGTACCATATACTCTGGTCCCATTAGAATTTCCTCCAGATAAAAGAGCATTGTTAGCATCTGCATTCTAATAATAAGGACAAGACATAAAAGGATTTTCCCCAAGTAGCTAAAACACAGTAACAGAAGGCAAAGGAAAGAACTGCACTTCACTGCAATGAGATAGGATAATACACCCAGGATCTGCTGCTTAGAGGAAGCTGACTTCACAAGGAAATTTTCATTGTAATGATAAAAGTTGGCTTAGGCTGAGGGTTGCTACCCTTTGGATGCGCATAGTATTTACTGAAGCTGAACAATTCTAACTATGTTTTCTTGCTCTTTGTAATGGGTTTGTTTGTTTGGTGGCATTTGTTTGGTTGGTTTTGGGGGGTGCAGGTTTTAAATTTTTTTGGGGTTGGGTTTCCTTGTTGGTTTTGGTTTTTTTATTTTTGTTTTATTTTGTCTTTGTTTTGATTTTCGCTTGTAGCCGAAATACACAGCTATTAAAGTAAATAAAAACAAATTCTTCAGAACTTCACTAGTTGGTACCTCTTTGCAAGGTTCATGGTGAATTTTTTTGAGGATAACAGAGATTTTCAAGGTACAAACAGCAGGGTCCAAGCTAATCTCTGCTGTAAAAGGACAAGCTCTCTCAGCCTCAGCTGCCAGTTGACCATGAGTGAATTCTCCATCAGATCTCATTTAGCAAAAATGGAGTTATGCTTCAAAATTTACTGATGTGCTTCTAAGAGGAGAGATCTAAAGAAATAATTTTATATATATATTTA
>VZTX01028063.1:48792-78680 GCA_013400915.1 Pardalotus punctatus
TTATATATATATTTATACATATTATCCACAAAGGCCTCTTCTTGTTAATTTTGTCAGACAGACAGCACTTAGAGCTGACTTTCACAGGGATGTGTGTATTTGCAGGTCAGCTTCATCAAACATTCATTGTTCAATACTGTGACAGCTGGTAGCAGGCATACATACTCTTCTCTTGTTTGGTTTTCTGATAGAACCTGTCAAGTACTGGTTGTCTGTATCTGAATTTGTCACCCTCTCAGCAAGGTTATAGCTTTTTTTACCATCAAATCAAGTTGTTTTTTTTTTAAAAAAAAAGTCTACAAACTCTTAATGCTAATTTTTAGCATCAACTAAAAATGCAAAGACATGGGGTTTTAATCAAAATAGCCGTTAACAAAGAGGTGCAGATCATTTTTGTTTATTCACTCTAACAGATTTTAAAATCATAAAATCATGCCCCTGGGAGCAGTTGTTGATCCCTTCACTGATGATAAAGCAAACATTCACTATAGCAGGTGTTACATACTCAGGGATGCAGGGCAAGATTAAATATTCCTGGCTTGTCAAGTGTACCAGTATAGTGGGACTGACCAGTCAGTAGGTACTGAGCAGCAGCCATTCAGTATAGGCAGGGTCAGTTTTTGCACAGATTTGGAGACTCAGCCTGCCTTTCAGTCCCCCAGACTGAATACATTATGCACTTGCTAAGTGTAGATAGTCTCCACTGAATTAAATACTGGTGTATTAGTGATGCAGGAGCAAGCACATCAAAACCTGGGGCAGGGTGGTACGTGTTGTAAATAGTTAGAAAACTTCTCACACAAACAGGGCAAGAGAAATGTGACCTGTTTGACACAATCTACTCTGTCTTGACAGAGACCACAGCTATCCAATACAGCTCAGATATGATGAGGAGGGTGACACCAACACAAGTAACCTTGCCAAATGAGATGTGCATTTTCAAGTGCAATGTAAATTCCCAATTTGATCTTCCATGCAGTATAGAGATAACGGTAGTTATAGGAGTGGCCTAAAGTAGTGAAAAACACCACCTATAACAAGAGATCAAATTTAAAAGACTTTTAAGGGCCTAAAGCTCACACAAATGTCTCAGGAAATTTAACAAGTGCTGAAATTCCACTGACATCACAAAGAAGTACATACATAGGCTGCCTGTATGCTTTTGTATATTGCACATGGCAATTCTTTCCTTTCTCAAGTCAATACTATTTCAGTACAGGACTTGTCTCTATTCCTCTACTAACATTCATCCCACAACCACAAACTAACAAAAGCAGAACCAAAGACAGAATAAGCAGAAGAACAAGAAAAGAAGCATAGTATGGTTCAGAAAAGTTCAAATTGCATTTCTCTTGAGATAACATTAGAAAAATATTATTCAATGTATATCTAAATCCATGCTTAGGAAAAAGAGAAGACATTTACATATTTTAATCAATACGAAAAGAAAAAATAGAAACTATTTAATAGTACTATGAGATCAACAATCCATTTTATGTACAAAATGTATGAGGAAAACATCTCACATGAATATCCTTTGAAAAAGATAAGAACCAGACAGTCCTGCTAATAAATAAAGATACATATATCTATGCGTGCATACATACACACATACATGTGTATGTATAAATATAAATCTGGATATAATTGATGCAAAGTCTGGTTGCAGAGAAACTTCACTTCAGTGCCCTAGTTCAGTCGAGTATTTAAAGCACAGGAGTGAAGAATTTCCCGTAAGATTGAAACTAGACACAGGCTTAAGTATCTTGTTAAATGGAGACATCTGTTCTCTTCAACATAAGACTACAAAGAGAACTTTACCCTTTGTTTTGTGAAATGACCCGGACACAAGAGGAAAACCCATTGTCTCTTGAAGTCCCATAATTTCGCTATGTATTCAGGCACTTTGACAATTTCCTTGAAAAGTCGTTCAGTTTTTATTCTTGATCTTGAACAGCTACAGGTCACATTCTGCTTTCAATTACTTCATCGCCATTGTCTTCTTGAACTACTTGAACAATTATTCTCATAAGTGTTACTCTAAAACTTCAGGATACACTAGTGAAAAGTACGAAAATAAAGGCACACTAAACTTTGAAATCTCCACAAAGTACCGGTATCATCAGACCTTTGTTCAGAATTATGTTTCAAAACCTAAATGTAATGCTCCCACTGAATGCCTGCAAAATCCCAATTACTGCCTCAAGTTTGAATAGCAGCTCTGTTGCAGCTATTGTTGAAAGAAACTCTGTTGCAACCTGAGAGGCAAGGATGACTTTCAAGATACCGACGTGTGTGCCATAAAACCACTCTCCCATGTACTCTGCTTTATGCATGGAAACAAACATATTCATGTTTGATCTCTTCAAGAGTGAATCTGCTCTCTGCAGAGAAAGAAAAGGATTTCACTTCCTGCGAGGGAGACTTGAAAGTAGAATAGGTGGGTTTCAAAAGGTCTGGACCACATTTTATTTTTGAGCATTCCCTGCTCCAGCTAGAGTTAGATTGTGATAAGAACTGACTGTGCCACCAAAGCATTTTCATGACCTACAAATTACCCCTGGTTTAAGAGCTGGTGTATCCTACACTGCAAGATATTCTGAGAGGAAGTGTGCCTACAAGAGACATCCAGGCATTTTTATAAACTCTTTAGGCTTCTGGTGTCTTGTGGTATCATATGTGAACAATCAAATCAGTTCTGATTTGAACGCTGTCACTTGGATTAGGGTTTATCTATCGCATGGTAGCACTGAGTTAGCAGGCCGCGGAGATGAATAGAAGTACTGATTGCTGAACTGACAGCCTTGAAGATGAGTAGCATTATTTTATCACATCCTTCTTTGCAGCATGTGCCAGTGGGTTTTAGCTGTCACATTTTTTAAAATTATCAAGCCTTAGAATAAGAAATAGGGCTGGTTCCTTCATACATAAGAGTCCCCTTCTCTCCTTCTGATCCTACCAAAGCTGCTGGCTTTTATTTTGTGAAATTGTGTACTTACAGGTTAATTTGAATAAACAAAATACTTTCTTCGGCAAACCACAACATATGTGGCTACTAATTTAGTGGCTGTTTAGTGCCCTGCTTTTCAGTGCACCTCTTGTTACTAATATGCTAAGAAAGAGATAAATTACAGCAGAATTATCTAAACTCATTTCTGAGGTAAACTCATTTCTTTATGTGTTTTTAAGCCACCTTTCTCATCACACCTATTAAAGTCCGTTAGTTACACACATTTGGACAGCAATGCAGTTTCTCACATTCCCTCTGGCAGCTTGCTGGACAAGCCTATGTCATGTGCAGTTGTCATTTCTCATTCAGGTGCTTTCCCTGATGCATCTACCTGCCTTCTGCCTCCAAGTCTCAGTCTCTGAAAACTGCTTTTGACAGTGTTATGAGGGGTTACAAAAAGTTGCCAGAAAGCTGAGACTCCTGACTGAATGTCAAGTGCCCAATGGATCCTCTGGAGTCGGAGCCTAGTCAGGACAAGGAGAGGAGGCCACCAGCAGTAACAGCAAGCAATTTAGACACAGTGATGACACACTTCACCCCATCCTATGAGCCTACCATCTCCCCATGGTGGAGTACTACCCCTGTTCCAGCTGAAACAGCTCCCCATCCCTGGTGGATGTGGGACTGGGGTGTGGCACACAAGGGCTGCAGAAGTTTGATGTCACAGCCCTGTGCTGTACTGTGCCAAGGGGAACAGGCACATTCGTGTGACCCCCAGCTGCATGCATGACCCATTGGCCTGCTCCCCTGGCACAGTGCAGTGAGGTGCAGAGACTGAGGCATGGGAACCCCCTTATGGCTGTCAACTCGGCCCTCTGCCCAGCCTAATTAGTCAGATTGATGGTGTGTTAAATCTCAAAATGTCAGACTGCACAGAAAAAAACTATTAAATGACGCAAGCAATTTTCATGGATGTGTGACGCACTGTCACTTGCTGTTGCCTCATTCAGCATACAGTAGCCCACCCCAAACCTGTTGGTGTGGAAGCACACACCAAGGCTGAAACATCTAAATCACTTTTCCTACTGAAGATATATCACAAGTAACAAGACAGCATTCTTTAGCAAAGAGACAGTGCCAAAACTGTCTAAAAAGTTTGTGAATATACCATTCCTTCAGTTACTGCCCTACAATAGAAGAAGCACACCCTCCTGAAACAGTAAGAAGCATACTCTCCTGACATTGGAGTTAAAGATGCCCCAAGGGAAAAAAGAAACCCAAAACCAACCCACAAATCAATGGAACACAGCCTCTGCAGGATTAGACCTTTAGAGAAATTACTTTCATCACTTCTAAGAGCAGTATCCAAATATTCAACACCCCAAAACATAAAAAGTGAGTGGCTAATTACTTCATACATCATGATTTCGTTTTCTGTAGAAAGCAATTTAATTCTTATCTTTCCTAATAAATGTAGGTATCTTATCACCTTTCTCACCCATCCTGAGTTAGACTTCACAGATGCCTCCATGACAGTAGATCAAAAGTCATGATATTTCTTACCTGAAAAGGCATTACAGGTGCAGATATCAGGAACTGCACTGACATTAAAATAGACTCTTTTAGCTTTTAGCATTTATGCTCAAAAAGATAGCATTTTAAAAGACTCTGTCATTTTTGGAAGCTTCTTAGGATTAAATCTTACAACGTGAGTAATGATGAACACAAAGCACTCAAAAAGATAATCCTTCTGAAGGGAAAGGAAAAAAATTCCACCACAAGGCCATATATCTTTTAAGGAGTGAAGTAATGCCTAGACAAGGGATTTAACATGCTTTTGCAAATAAGTCTCCTCAGAAAGAGGAAATAATTTTGCCAATGTAAGAAAAGCAGTTTTTAGTTTCATCATCATAATTTTGCACTGCAGAGCTTTATAATTTACACTGGGACAAGGGAAGCACTGTTTCTTTTGGGCTCATGCTGAATGAAAGTTTTAAAATAAGAAATGCTGATACACAGAGAGAACTGAAAAATTATACTAGAGTGGGACACAATCTTATTGCAAATCAATTTAGTGGATTGCAGTCATCTATTTCCTTTTGATTTAAAACTAGTAGTATTTAAACCTATTTCTTAAAGTCTTGGGCATATCTTAATACGAGGAAAGATTCTGAGTTGCTGAACAAAGTGTAAACATTTCATAAACTAATGTGTTCATGAGACTATGTTTGGATGAAAATTATACATTTTTCCCTTTGAAAATATTGTATGGCATAATTTTACAAAATAAAATAAAAGAAATCCCAAAACCCCACAAAAATTAGTAATTCAAAGAGGTGGGAGAAAACAAGAACAAACATAAACTAGGTGATGATTTCAAATGATAGAGAAAGGTTTAAGTGTTTTCTGAAGATCTGTCTCCAGCTATGCAGAGGTGCATGAGGTTGGGGAGATCCTGTATAACAGATGCTGGAGAATGGTGCTGTGCTGGGTAGGAGTTATCCATATAAACAAAACCAGCAAAGAACAAGATAGAGAAAAAAATAGAGAAAAGGAAGATGAGACCTTTACAGATCTAAGTCTCCAAGGGTCTATAAATGACCTCTGCTGTACAAGGAACAGGAGGATTCACAGTGGGAAATAGAGGGATCTCCCTCCCAGAGATTCAAAGCATGAAACCCCTCACACCAGTTCTTTCTTCAAAGCCACATGACCTCGTAAAGACTGGCTTTACCAGTTAATTGTGAATTTATTTTGAAAAAGAAGGAATGGAAATAAATTAAATTTGGGAAAAGGCTGAAAAAGAGGTCTCATCCTTGGGACCAACACTCCAGTGTGGGAGCATCTCTTTTAGATGGAGAACATAGCAAAAAAGATAAAACTGTGGGAAATGGGAGGATAAAAGCTACTTAAACTGTCTGACTAATTTTTAGTGAAGGTACATGGCTTAGCAAGGAACAGTATCATGAGAAGCTGGTTTCAGAAAAGACTATTTTAAACCCACAGCACTCAAACTGATTTGCAGTCAGACTCTGCTGAGAAAGTGTTAAGACCGCTGAGGGGGCTGCAATCATGCCCGGCAGGAGCACATGTCTGTGTGGACAGGGGAAGGCTGGTCACTGGGGTGGGCCAGGGGCTGGGAGCAAGGAGACTTTTTGGAAGTCATCACAAATGGTGGAAGTAAAGGTGAGGAGACACCACAGGCCTGGGGAGGCAGTGGTTTCCCTACTGACCTTTCCAGCTAACAGCAGAAGCCGTTGCAATGCAGGCCAATGACTCACAGCTACCATCAGCCCTTGCCCCAGCTTCAGGGGTGCTCCTTTGGAAAACACATGCTCAAACGCCTTATTGCTCTGAGGCCCAGATGTTTAGCAGCTCTTTTGAGAGGAAAATGCTACTTGCCTTGCAGAACTGTTATGTTTTCCCTGTGACAATATATCACTACTTCTTTTAGTCCAGATTAAATTATTTTTCAAGTGTTGCAAGAGGATTTACCTGTTTAAGATGTGTCAGTTTGTGAATAATAAAATCCATACACAATACATGTATGTGGACACAAAAATGCTTAGGGCCTCATTAAACTTGGAAATTTTAATTTCAATATTATTACTTTTTGTTTTATTTTCAAACTGTGAAATCACTTTGACTTACTTTATCTGAGATCTCACTTTCTAAAGCAGAATTCTACAGTCTAAACTGTGTATGTTTACAAGAGATCAGAAATTTAAAACAACACAGGACTGGAACAACATCCATACCTATAGCAAAACATTTTCTTCCTTTTTTATCCTGAAAAAAAAAAAATTCATATCCAGATTAATGCTCAATGTAGAAAATATTAACCTGGAGAAAATTCTTATGTAGGCAAGTTATAAATCCCTGGAAATATTACAGTAGCAAACCACACTGACCTTTAGCTCTAGGATTGCAAATGGTAATGCTATAATAATTGTTGTATGTCCTTTTATTGTGTGACTCCCCACTCCCCCAGCCTACTATGAAATGGGTAATGACGGCCTTTAGCAGTCTTTTAAATTGAAGGTATAGGGATGCCTTAGGATTATACCCATTTATATATAACCACGTAGTACTATTATTATTTATATCTTGCTTGGGGCACTTGGAAGGCAGCTGTTCCTGTCGGTAGCTGTGTAAAGGAAGGTGTTATGTGTTTTGAGCAAGAATTAAATCTGTGCAGATGATGATGATGCCATATAAATGCCTTCATTTCATATTTTTGTGAATTAATACTGCAGTCTCTGAAGAGAGGAGGATTCCATGCAGCATTCAGCAGTATCAGAAACAAGCAAGATTTAATGAGAGGGATGGACATTTATATTGCTATGAATACTTAGCATTGCAACAGTAAATGCAAGATGAGAAATGACTAATCAGGAAATAAGGCTGGATGTTTGGTGTTCACAGCATTCTCTAGCCAAAGTGTTTGGACAAGGTCTTGATTGCCTCCCATTGGCACAGTGTGGGGATGTATCCCTTTCACTCTTTTCTAGAGGGACTGATGTAAGGACTCTGGATGAAGTAGTCATGAGAGCTGACCAGCACAACAAATTCTCCCATTCATATGATTTTCCAGAGACTGGCACTGCTAAAGATCAATGATGCAATGCAAGTTTGATAAAGTCAATGAACTGAAATAAAATTACAAGACTCTGGAAGAAGTTTTGTTTGGTTTTATATGTTTTAATATATCTTTTATAAATGTTGCTACCAAATTTGAATCACATAGATACTGAATTCAGTACGTTTTTCTCCTTCTCTTGAGAAGACATATATCCAAGAGGCATAACCTGTTTCTTTATGCAGGGGTAAGATTAACTATAAAATGTATAAATGTATAAAGTGCATAATGTGTAAAATAAAACTATTGAGCTATTTTAGTACTTTTCCTGTCATGCATTCAGGATCCTCTAAAGTTGTCACCAGCTACTGTTTCATTTAATTCCCTAGCCTTCAGGGTAATGTAAGAAAATTGAAGAGATTAGAAGCTCTCTCTTTCCTGTTCAATGCATTTGTGTTGCAGTAAATTGGTACCAACCTTCAATCTCATGGTCAGGGCTCTCCAGGGTCCTTCCACTGATATGACAGAGCAGTCAGCTTGATAAATGGTGCACAACCCCTTCAGCACAATGGAGAAAGCTTTCTTCCCTGTCTATGCAGTTGTCTCTCCCACACTGGAGGGAGAGGAAACAATTAACTGTCTTATTGCACTAAGGAATGCTACTATTCTGTTTATATTGTCTGTGTTAATTAGAAGATACATTCCCCCCCCCCCCCCTTGATTAATTATTGCATGGGCAGTGGCAAACAGACTATGAAGGGAACTGGAGGGAAGGCAGGATACTTAGCTTGGAAAATTACTAACTCTAGATAACCTTAAATAAAACATATTCACTAAAGAGGCAGCTCAGTAAAGTAGTTAAATACATGCTTAATTTCAAGTTTGGAGCTACTGATGATGAAGTAGGGGGACCGTGCAATGCTACATTATGCCCTTACTTGGTCACCTTGTTGAATTGCCGCTAATAGATACTGAATTAACACAGGCACTAATGTAAACACTGCATTAAGTGCATTAGCAAAACATTTAAGTAAATACTTCTCCCCTATTCTGGTTCATTCCAGTTCAGCATTTCTCCAGCACTCACTTCCCTGAACTGGGCATACTTAAACACTGAAGAGGGGCCATCTTGGTCTTTTTCACTGTGTGCAAAAATATAAACAGAAGATGGAAGGTAATGAAAGGCCCTTACAAGTCAGATTTTCAGATTCTACTTTTACAAGAAACTTAGCCTTAAACAGACAGGCAAGTGTGTGTTTGTGTGCACACCGATATATTTCAGATTTGCTCATGCAAGTAGCTGATCTAAAAGGCCAAAATGTAAAATTTGTAATAGATGGTTGTTAGAGGATTTTAATAAACGAAACATGTAGAGGATCAATTTCCAGTGGGAAAATAAATAAAGGATTATTTCCAGTAAATGATATATTTATTAATTAATTACAAATTATACCTGTTGAAAATTGGGCAGTATTTAAGTTTGATGCAGTTCCCTATTTGAAATCTGTAACAACTTTACCCAAAATAACACATAGCATTAAATAATGCTATTAAGTAGGTTAGATGTGCACTAAAATCAGCCCTTTACAAAAAACAGTGCTAGAAATGTGACTGAAAATATTTGGGAAGCATGCAATTGAGGGTTTAATATCAGCTTATTCTCAAACTGGGTGCACAGCAGATTTCAAAACATATCAGTTGTTGCACACCAAAGTCATACTTTATATTCCTGCCTATTCTAAAACCCTGGAAGAACTGACCTGCCATTTCACTTCAAACTGTGAGTTGATCACTTTTCCCTATCTGTCCTTTTGTGCCTCTGGCAATGCATAGGTCTGGGAGAACAGTGTGTGATACAGGCCATACAGTGGATAGTAGTTGCTGGTAAATCCAGTGGGGTGAGGTAAGGACAAAAGGAACAATCTCATCTCTAAAATTCCTCGCCTTAGTGCGTTTGCCAATGCCTTAGGGCTAGATGTTCAAAGCAGTGTGTGCAGTCCGTTGCCTGTAGCCACTCTTAGGGAATACAAGTTCGTTTTCAAATTGTTGAGAATATATTGTTGGTGCAGAACACATACCATGTAAGATACAAAAGGAGCTGGAGAAATCCTAGAACTCTGGTTGGAGTTACAATTTACTTTTCTAAAAATGCATGTTAGCTGTCCCAAGCTTACAAGGAAAGTGTGGTGGGTTGACTCTACCGAACAAGTGAGCACCCACACATCTGCAGGATGGGGACACAATAAAAAGAAGGTGAGTGAGCTCATGGATCAAGATAAAGACAGTTTAATAGGGGAAGCAAAAGCTGTATGTGCAAGCAAAACGAAATAGGGAATTTGTTTACTACTTGTCACGGGTAGACAGGTGTCCAGCCACTCCCTGGAAAGTAGAGCCTGAGCACACATAACAGCTAACTGGGGAGACAAACACCAGAACAGATGTCTGCCTTGTCTTTCCCCTCTGCTTGAACCATTGTTGCTGAACATGACAAGTTATGGTATGAGATATCACTTTGGTCAGATTTGGTCAGCTGTCCTGACCGTGTCTTCTCTCAATTTCTTGACCTTCCCAAGCCTGTGCAGTCTGGGAGCAGGAGGCAAAAAGTAGAGGACCTTGAAGCTATTCAGCTATTTTTCAGCAACAGACAAAACACTGGTGTATCAACACTGTTTTATCAAAAAAGAAGATAAAACCCCAGCACATTATGGGCCACCATATAGAATGTTAGCTCTATCTCAGCCAGATGCAGCCCAGCCAGCAAGACAGCTGACACCTACCAATGAAGCCCCTTTCAATCAAGTTGTCACCAAAACAGCAGAAAAAACAAAAACCCTCCAACAACACATTTTCAGTGTTAGAATCAAGGTATTACTTTATTCTGGCAAGGATGTGCAATAGAAATCATTGCATCCACACATGCCCAGGTTGTGCAGTGAAAATCATTCCATCACACATGCTTCTTTACCAGCCTTTTCGCATACTTACACAGACAAAACCCAAAGAAATTCTCATACATTAGTCTTAAATTACACAATTCTTAGTATTCAATCTCCTGTTGGTTATTGATGCCTTCACCTTCAATGCTAATTTGGTCCTCATTCTCTGGTTCTCTTATCAATCTTTTCCCAGACCAGGTGTCTCTGACCTCTCCAGGGGGTGATGTTTGGGGTAATGTTTGTTAATGTTCATTTATCTCCCATGTATCTTCTCGCTACTTCCAGCCGTAGATCTCAAGCTCATCAGGCCTCACAGATGAATGGAGTCTTTTGTAGAGAAACTTCAGTTTCCTTCTTCCTGGGCAAAGGAGAACAAACCCCTGACTAAAGTTACATGAAAAATTTTGAAAGTTATATAATTTCCAACAGAGTCGCCCCTTGTCCCTGGGACAGATCCTTCCACAGACGATAGGAACCAACATTTGTGCGGACAAATCCAGTTCATCACCAGTCACCTGATATATCTGCTTCATTTTTATTGAGGATAATCAAACTCCTTGGCAACTTATACTGATCATGACAGTATTTATCCTGTATTCTGGCCTCTGCCAATAACTGGGGCCATGCTGTCTCAGAAGTATGGGTCAGGAAAAGGGCTTGTTGTGTGAGGAAGTGACTTTCACAGGTGAGTACTTTCAGTCTTGCTAAGATCAAGGATTGAATTTTAGACTTCTTTTATACACAGGCTTAGCAAATACGATCTAAGGTGCTAAGGAAGGAAAAGAAGTAGAAGATATGTGTCACTGATACTTAAACCTCCCCTTTAATTCCCCTGTCAGCACAAAGAGATTTGGAGAAACCATTTGAGTATGTTTTTGATCGCAAATCATGATTGAATTTTATTTTCTTTTCTATATTTGACCCCGTTTGAAAATTCATACATTTTGTGATTTTAGATATTTGCAGTAGAAGAGAAAAATTACATGTGACTAAGGGAAAACTATTAATCTACTCAGATGTCTAAAGACCACTGGTCCTCATTGTTTCTGATACTGAGCTCTGCAAATAGTGGCTGATTTGGGATTGGCAGTTTAAGAGAATTCTAAAATTGACATAAGAGGCACATGCATTGTTTCAACATCCTGAAGAGCCTCCCTAAATTTCTTCTAAAACAGGATGGTAGTATGCAAACATTTTAAATTTTTTGCAAATATATTGCAAACAAGCTTTTAAATTTTAAAGTATCACTGGTGGCTTCATTTTCATTGTTTTCTTAGTAAAGAGATAATGAAAACTTTTTGTCTACTGCTGTTTTTTGTCACTTCGTTCACACATCATGGAATTCAGCTTGTTCAACATTCACACAGTAAACAAGCTACTCCTCTGTGTGCCTTGAGGTCTTCTCAAGGCATTTCACCAAACATTTATTTCCAAGGGAGACATCTGATGCAAATGGACACCTATTCACTGTTGATCCTGAAATACAAATTCCAGAAGTAATGTTGGTAGATTGAGTAAAAACCGTCCAGACTTGTCAACTGGCACAGCGTATTTTCATTCTCCAGTGTCTTATTCAATGCAGAATAGCTGCTGCAGTTTTATACTACCTGTGTAATAATTCCTGACCTGAGTAATAATGAACTCATTAAACCTTTTTCCTGCTTTTCCTTTACACATAGACCTCCCAGCAGTTTAAGCCATATATAATGAGTCCAAGTATTTTAAGGGATAGTGTTAAAATTATCTACCATTCTTTTGTATCGGAAATCACCCTTTTATTTTCCTCCACTACATTGCTAGCATAACTAGGAAACAATATATTAACCTAATTACATGTTATTTATTAGGCAGCAAGCAAATAAGTCATTCAAAGATAAATCCCTGTAGTTATTCATGGAGCTGCTTTGGATGACAAAGATATAGTAAACCGAGCAATCTTTCATTGTATTTACTGCACACTCTTTGTACTAATGAACAATAACAGGCTTTACTTAAATAATGGCTTCTGTTCTGAGTTGTGGTAAATGTTATACAGACCATATTCATCAAAAGCATGTCAAAGCCATGGATGACCTTTATTTCTTTTGCTTGCACTTCAGGAATTTGGGCAGCTGGTGAATAGCAATGATTTAAAGGGCTTAATAAACATAATGTAAAATAATTAGTGTCTTTAAAAAACAACATGCATAATGTAATAGTGGCAGCTCAGCCCCCGAGAAACAAACAGCGAAGATGTTGGCAATTTATTTTTATAACCCTTACCTTTCAAGGAGCCTATGCATTCTCTTTCCTTTCAGTTTCAGACAGGCTTACTCTGTGTTGTTAAGCATGCATTAAATCCGCACCACAGTGGGAAGAAAAACTCCCATTAACTTCACTCATCACTTGGAATTAATGAAGGCTGTAAAGCAAAATAAGTGAATTTGAATATGAAATCACAGAAAGAATTAAATAGGGAAAAAATTGAGAGAAGGAAAGGGCTTTGAACTTGACTGTTTTAAGTCAGGTTAGGTTTTAAGGGCTTTTTGGAGAAGAAATGGAATTCCTATCTTCTTTCTGTCACACAGAAATCCTACACATGATATGAAAACACCTTCTTTCTGCTGCTGAATATTTATGCTTCAAAGAAGCTGACTCAGGACAAGACAGCATAAGAATATCCTTGAGTGTGATGGCCAGGGTCATCCCCCAAGAACTGTGTTCAAGTACCTTTTTATGATCCAGGTATTAGGGAACATGATCTCCAACAGACCTGGTAGAATATAGTCTTCTTGAGCATTGGGTCAGAGTTCTAGTTGTTTTTAAGTTGCTCCAGTTGACCTGGTGAAAATGTACTAAGAATGTCAATTAGATAAGACATTTCATGTGGGACAGATAAGACACTGAAGTGAAATGTAGTATATGTTGCAAAGTAATTCGTGCTAAAAATTAAGATTACAGCATTTTTTGTTAAACTGAAAGAAATTAAAGATACCAAGGACATGTAGCTGCCCCCAAAATATGCATTTCAAAGGATTTTTGTTTGAGTGGACTTCAACCAGCATAATCTGTATGCATTCAGTATTCCGGGATTTTCAGCGATATGCATATACGATATGCATCGCCAAGAGACTTATCCCAGCGATATGATAAGATAATATGCGTCGCCAGCAACGAAAGATATGCATCTACTTGTTCCAGGAACTGTCACCAGGTGCAGCAGCAGGACAAGAAAATACATCAATATGCTAAAGACTAACAAAGCCCAAAAATGTATAAAAAGATACCCTGGAGAAACAGCATTGGTGAACTAGAGGGATTCGGAGCGGATGATGTCCGAACTCAGTTCACCCAGTGCCGATCGCCTGGCTCGGCACTGCTTTTGCTCGTGGCTTTTTTAAATTTTATACTTTGATTATTAAAGAAATTCTGTTTAATTATAAAATTGACTGATTCATTTATAACATGAAATATGCAGGTGCTTAGTGTTACCAAGCTTTGAGGGTCCTGGGCAACCACAAGAGAAACATATAAGAAACTTGGCAGAAAATTGCTATGGGGAATTAATGGTTTCCGTGGTTTACAACATCTGTGCAAACACTGAGGACCTACATATTGAAGTCAGATACAATAATGGCAATTAATAAACCCTCAAGTTATTTTTTGGAATTAAATAGAGGACAGCATTTGGCATGAATAACATTTGCTGACCCAGCTCAAAATATGGACTTTCACCAGTCTGATACCCAGCTCTTGGGAACAGATATTTCAAAGTAATTGTATGTCTTCCGTCCTAATTCTCTTTAAGCATTCTAATTGAAGAATTATCTAATGTCCATTGGCAAAAGAAAGATCCAACTAACTCTTTGAATGAACCTACATCTAACTTATTAACAGCAACATTATGTTTATATTTTTAGAAGAGTTGAGTAAAAACAACAAGCTGTTCCTAACATTGCGAAGAGCACCTTGTAAACGCAGTCCAGTAAATTTAGTCTAAGAAGTTTATTTCTTATCTTCCTCTTGTCTTTTGAGACTTAAATTGAGCAAATCAAATTAATTAATTTGTAATAATAAGTACAAATTTCTGTGTCTAATTATTTTAGAAACTCATGCACATTTTTATAGCATAGAATGAATCATAAAATCATAAAATGGTTAGGGTCAAGAAGGGACTTTAAAGATCACTTAGTACCAACTCACTGCTGTGGACAGGGATACCACTCATTGGATCAGTTTGCTCACGGCCACGTACAACCTGGCCTTGAACACTTCCAGGAATGGGGAAGTACCTCAGCCTTCTCCCTGTCCATAGTTACTGGTGTGCCCTTGTGTTCATCAGTGTGGTTGGTCTTCCTTTCATAGCTGATACACCTGCAGAAGCCTTTCTTAATTATCTTGTCAAATTAATCCTCAGCCATGCTTTGACCTTCCTCAACCCATCCCTACACAACTGGACTGTGTCCCTATATTCTTCCCAGGTGTTGCAGGTTGGGGGGTGTGGAATTTTTCCCCATTCTGTTGCTAGATTACAAAGGGTGGGGTACTTAAGGACTATTAACTCTTTTTGTAAGAGACAAAAGAGCTGGCAGTTGTGGGGAGGGGAGAAGAGATCTGGACACAGATAACAATACTCAATCCCGGGAATTTGGGACAGGCAGCGGTGGGGAACTGCTGTCACTCTTTCACTGCAGCTGTGGAAAGGCTCAGCTCTGTGCTGCTTTCTTCTCCTCGGTGAGTGAGCTTTTGTTTGGGAAAGGGGCGTTTTCCTGAAGTGCACATCCTCCTGGCTGCGCTTGCAGCTTCTGCAGAAGGGGCCTGGCTGCTGCCGGCCTGCGTCCTCTCTGTCAGAGCGCACTGCCACAGCTGGGGAGTCCCTGCCACCTTTTGCTGGCTAGCATGGGTGAGCCTGCTCCCTGCTCTGAGCTCCCTGCTTTGCCCCCTCTGCTGCATCCCCACCTGCTGCCCAGCCCATCGTGCTGCACGCCCGCCTGCTGCCCAGTCCATCCTGCTGCAACGCCATCCTGCTGCCCAGCCTGTCCGGCTGCCCGGTCCATCTGCCATAACCCGCACTCCACAGAGCTGACCGCGCCACAGCGCCCCCTGCAGCTGCGCGGGAGTCATCGCACCCGCCCTGCCCGGCCGGGAGCCCGACAGCGCCCCTGCCGGCTGGGACCGGAACTGCACCGAACGGGAAAAGCGCTTGGCAGCCCAGAGACTTCTGTCACCACATCTTCTGGTTTTTGTTTGTTTTGTTTGTTATTGCTACTGTTGTTATTGATTGTTTGCCTTCCTATAGATACTAACAAAGGACTGTTATTCCTTTCCCCATATCTTTGCCTGAAAGCCCTTGATTCCAAAGTTATAATAATTCAGAGGGAAGGGGGTTCACATTCTCTGTTTCTCCCACCTTCCTTAGTAGACACCTGTCTTTCAAACTGAGATACCAGGTTACCTGCCTCTACTTACACTGCCTGTGCATTTGTTTCTTACCCTTTAATCTGGAATCTTACCCAGCAGCTCTTGATTTATTAATGTCAGTCTCTTGACATCCTTTCCTGTCATCCTACACATGGAAATTAAGAGTTGTACTCCATGAAAAGTGTCATAAAGATCTGGCAGCTCTGTTCCGCTTTCTTGTTTCTGAGGGCAATTTCCCAGAAGGGCCTATAGATTAACTCCTCCTCCTGACAATTCAGGGTCCTGATCCATATTCCTCAGGTTTGCGAACTCTACCAATGCACGAAGAGGCAGCTCAGGCTGCCTCTTCATGTCCCCAGTTAGTTTGCTTACATTGGTGATAATCCAGTATCACAGTATCACATCATCCTCTGTGGAAGAGACATCTATTACTTGCCTCAGGAAGTTATCCTCCATGGATTCCAGGAGTTTCCTGGGTTGCCTGCAGCTTGCCTCTATGTTGTATTGAGTGTAGTGCTGTGGCAACTCATGCCAACATGATAGTATGGAGAATGTAAATGGGTAAATTCTCTTTTTAAGGCCCCAAGCACACACTCAATGAGACTCTTAAAAGGACTTGCAGTTTTTGGTAGTTCTCTGAGTTAGATACAAAAGAGAAATATTGACAAAATATTCTCAAGAGGCCAAACAACAAAAGACTTTTCTGGTAATCCTCAGAGAATCAGAGAACTTTGACAAAAGTGTAGAGCAGCATTCAATCAATATAAAATATTTCACAAAGGATTAACTTAGCCAATCAACTTAGCAAACTCCAAGCCCATCTGATTCTAAGTTACTCAAAACTCCAAGAAGAGGGAATTAGAAGAAGGAGCAGAAAGAGAGAAAGAAAGAAAATGTAGAAAAGGACCAATATAGCTACCACTCTGGGCTCCAGTGGTGTTCAGCGGATAGAATTTCCCACAGGAGGTGGGGGTCAGGAGATGTGCTTGCCACAGGCTTTGGTTTGAATACCCTTTGGCTTCCTGGGCCCTTGCCCCAGCCGGGACTTGTGGTCACTTGGCCCCTGCGAGGCCAGGCTGGGGCTGCAGGGTGGGTGTGGAGCTGCCTGCGCTGGGCCAGGGCCTGGCGGCCGCCGCGGCACTGGGACACCGCTGGGGCCGGGCCGGGCCGGGGCCGGGACACGGGCGCGGCTGGGGGTGCAGGAATCGGGAAAAGCGAGGGCCGGGACACCGCCGGGGCTGGAGGTGCACAGCAGGGCCTCGGCCTCAGCAGGACAAGGCCCGGCCCGGCCCGGCCCCTCACACACAGAGACAGACAGACAGACAGACAGACAGACAGACAGACACACACACACACACACACACACACACACACACACACACACACACTCTCACACTCACACACACACTCACACATACACACACACATACACCAAGACACGGAATGTTTCCAGCCAGCAATCCTTACACACTCTCATGCTCTGTAACCCTGACTGCACTACCGTCCAATTCTACGATCAGAGAGAAAGAAGAGAAAGATAAAAGGCTGATTATTACAGTGTCACTGATTTTACAATTTAGCACAGAAGTTTGGGCTGACATGCTTTCAGCTTTTTGGTAGTGGGAAATATCTCACTGATGAAGACCATGTCACCAGGACTTCTGACATAAAGTGCAATTATTCCATACAATGATCACATTAACATGATATGCTAGTCATCTCTAAGTAACCTGTAGTCATCTATATAATTTCTTGTGTCACCTCACTCAAGAAGTCTTCTTGGGTCTGAAACACTTGCTATTTCAGTCTGCTAATGTTGCAGAGGCTGTAAGTATCACAGGGCCTTGCTTGGAAGAGAGTTGTTCTCTTCCGAGATTCCGGATGTGTAAACAAGATATTCAGTCCAATAGTGTCTTTCCCTAGAAGCTAAAGTAATTTCAGCCACCCCTTAAATTCCAGGGTAGTTTTTCATCTAGAAGAATGGTAATGAATTATGCTATACAAATATATTTACCTTCATTTCCTTGGACCAGTAATTAGGGCAAAAAAACCCCACCCTGCTCCCTCCCTCCCTAATGAATATACAAAGTGATGTGGAATCATACAGACAGAAAGTGTTAGCTGGACTAACAGTGTGGCAGCTAGATGAACTATACCATGTTCTATATACTTACCACATATGCTCCATTTGAACAGCATTATAGTACAATATTATGCAAAGTCACGTAATTCCACTGATCCATTCTTCTTCAAGTCAGCTTGGAAGTTAAGCAGGCGTCATATAAACTGCCATACTTGTCACAGTATATAAGGCAAATGGAAAGCCTAAAAGCAGTGCAAAGTCTCATTCACCTTTCACCCTGCAGAAGGGGTGTGTTCTCAAGAGTAAGGGCCAGTGCACCCACAGGACTCAAAGGAAGCTTATGCCATGGTAAATGGCAGGGGAGACGGGTCCGTTGGTATCCAGAATCATGAATGATTAATACTTGTGAACACAAAGAGTTACTGCTAGGTCCCAAGCATAATGATGAAAGAGCCTAGATTGTTTCAACATGAGAAAAAGCATATAACCACATTCAGTTTTTAAAAATGCACAATGAGACTACCTAAACCCATATGAAGCTTTTTAGGGGTGTAAAGTCTCAGAAAAAGCATTGCTTAGGAGCTGAAGAATATAGTAAATATATCATTACTAGCTTATTCCTTGCTGCTAACATATGAGACAACTGCATCATCATGTACCCAGTAATTCTCCATTGAAGTAGTGAATAAATAACTCTGACAAATGCTGCCATCATGTAATTGGTATAATGAGTTTCAATGGGGCTGAGGTTCTGAGAGTGATTTCTATCTGGAGTAGATTAAGAATAAATCATGGAACCTATTGCAAATTTAACTCTGACATCACTGAGACAGAAGTCTGACATTAATTTTGTGGACAATTGTTAGAATAGAACAGTCAAAAATGAGAAATTCCATCAAAACTTGGCCAAAAGAGAAATAAAATGTTGTAGATCAGATGTGAAGCATCTTACAAGCTGCTTTAGAAATAATAAAAGTACAAACTGCCATCTGAAATTAGAATTACAAAAGGTCTTTTTAGTTATTGCTTTCATTTGTTCAGCCAGGCTTTAAAGGATGTTCAGAAATAAAGTGTTAGGATAAGCTTGTGCTCTCAGGGACAAGCAGGACAGCTCTTCCTTCCTAGGTTCAGCTCTGCTGTGATACTGTTTGTACTCAAGAACTCTGAGCTGAAAAACTGCTGTTCTTCTGTCTTTACAGATCAGTTTCCTTGCTGACTGCATTTTTATCCATTTGGCTGGATTGGGAGGGCAAGTACATGTTTCTGTAGAAGTAATCCAGCAAATGTTTAATACAATAAGTTCATGGCTCCTTTTGTCATAAAATGAGATGTAACAAAAACCCTGCAAACATCCTAATTCTGTCCCAAACTCAGCATGACAAATATGGATAATGTGAAATTTACAAAAGATTGTCACTGCTTACATTATACTTTATTCTCAGCAGAGGATGGTGAAATTGCTTATTAGTTTCAAAAAACAAGCAGTAGATACTAAGATTTACAGTGACTTTTTTCCAAAAGTAACACTAGATCAGAGTTCAGGACATCTCTTGAGGGCTTCTTGCCTTAGGCTTACTTTCTTTTCTGGAAGCCTATTTGCCCTCTCTCTACTGAGGTGTTTTGAATAACTTTTTTAACATTCAATGCTGACTACAGAAAGTTACAGGGGCCAGAATAAAGAGATGCTAGGACATAGTTCTTTTTTTATTTTTTTTTTCTCTTTTTCTCCTCTCTCTTTCTCTTTCTCTTTCTCTTTCTCTTTATCTCTTTCTCTTCTTTTCTTTTTGTCTCCCTTAAAAATATTGTAAATACAGATCTTTGAGAAAGAAGGGAGAATAATTGGATGGTAACTAGTGTCTGTGATGGTAATATCTCAAGGGGACAGTTCAAAACAAAACACAGACTCATATTTAGTCAACTGCTGGGTCCATCTGACATATGAATGTGAAAACCATTCTGTGGACAAGTTCTTAATCACCCGGGGACAAAGGAGCCCTGATCAGGTGAATGTGAAGAAACAATGCTCTTTAAAACACAAGAGGTTTTCACATCTATATTGTCAATTTTCTGTTATCCTGAATAAACTGTCAGAGACCAAAGTTGAGAAGAAGAGTCTGAATAAACAGAAATATGACATGTGAAATACATATAAATCAGAGAGAAGGACAAGGAGGACATAAAGTATAAAAGGAAATTGGTGACAGCTGATTGCGGAACGCAGATTCCTGAGCTGGTGACCAAGCAAAGAGATCAGTACACAGGAGAGATCAGCTGAACATGAGCATATTCTCCTTCATATCAGACTAGTTTATATAGAACCAGCCAAGCATTTTCAACCCACAGCTTAACTTCTCAGATATTTTATCTACAAATTCTGAAAAACTGACTGTAGCAATCAAATCATGTTAGCAGCATGTGCATTAACCACTGTGAGCTACTAATGACCAGTCCATACACTAAACCAGTGCAAGCAAGCATCTAAGTTGAAAAAGGTATATTTAAATATCTCAATTAAAGTGTTGTTTCATTTAAGAAAAAGGACTAAACAAAAACCACAAAGCAGGAAAACATTACAGCAATCAAAAAAGGAGAAATAAATGTGCACTCAAGAATTATTTCCCATTTTGTCTTCAAAATACTATGCTGGAAAGCAAAATGATCTTCAGGAGCACGAAAAACATTCTGAAATTCTGTACTTACACTAGCACTTCTACAAATTATTGTCATATTGAGTAAACCACATGTCCTTTAAGTCTCTGTTTCTACCTGTAATAAGCAAACAGTTTAAGAGCATCATCCTACCTGTCTGTGACATTTCAGGGCTATTTGAGAATTAATTCAAGCTGACAACCAATTTGTGAAAAATTTGTAAAACAGTGCACAAGCATATACAACAAATTGTTACACTTTACAAGCAGCTCGTCTTGATCTTGGTATTTGGATCAAATTTCTTCTCTTTGCATATGACAAACAAAACAAAACAAAAAAAAAGACCACAGTATTTTCCAACAGGAAGGTTCTTTTTTACATGAAAAAGATTATCATTGATTAAAAACTTCTAGAAAAAAATTTCCATAAACAATTGTTGCGGGGGCAACGGGTCAATCACACACAGACCAAGGTGATCAGATGAAAGTCGTTTATTACAAATCAGAAGGCTGCTTAAATACATTCATCTACGTCGCTACATTCAAGCAATACATTGGCTATTAGCCTACCTGTTTACACATCTAAGCAAATCACCGAAGTGAAAAGTAGCCTCAGACACCAACCCCCCGTGCTGCTGCTTGTTCTGCTAAGGTTTTACAGCCTGCAGTTTCTCACACTTTGTTATCTACATTCTTAGGATTGCTGCACCTGGTAGTTAATCTCTGCAGCTGCACTTCAAGGACATTTATGCCTTCTCCCTTATTTTACTCAGTTAAGTTAGAGGCCGAATTGTGCAGGTCCCAGTGCCCTGATTCTAGTAAAAATTCTTCAACAAACAGTTTTTACAATTTTACTCAGATAGGAAAGCATCAAGAAAAACTCCAAAGCATATTTCTTTTTCAAAAAAACCAAAACCCAAAAACCAGCCAAACCTGATAAATTGCTTATAAATAATAAAAAATTAAAATTTGTCAAGTAGTCTGAGAAAAAGTTATGGATACATAGTAGAAAAATAACCTCCATAAACTTTCTCTCTTTTCCCTGCCTTATCTAAAACTTTAACCATTATTCCAAGAGCACAATGCAAAAGCAAGCTTCAGAAAGCGTACTATGATGCCAAGCTTTGGGATCTAGAATAATTTCAGACATTATTCTGGATTCTGACTCCAGCATGAGGCTACTGTATTTTAGCAATCAGTAGTCACTGTAAGAAAGTTGGCATAAACAAATACTCCAAATTGATGGTATTGAGCAAAACCGGACAGAGTTGGAGAAGCATTTAGACAATGCTCTCAGGCATATTGTGTGACTCTTGGGGTTCCCCTGTGTAGAGCCAAGAGATGGACTCAATGATCCTTGTGGGACCCTTCCAACTCAGCATATTCTGTTATTCAGTGATTCTGTGATTCTGTTAAAAGCGTACTAACCCACGTTCATATGTTCATATGCTGACAGGTCTTTCACTGACAGTCAGTTTCCTCCTAATTGAATGTATTAAAAAGCAATGAGCTCAAGAAATGACAAACAAAAGTAGTTTGGTGTTCTTATTTTTAAATCTCAGAATACATCTGAAAGCTTGCTTGTGCCTAAACGAGAAACCTCATCTTTGTTAGTCAAGGCAAGTAAGATATGAAACAATGCCAGCACTTTCCATTGTTCAGAAATGTTCTTCACAGTCTTATATTCCAAGGGAAAATAAATGCTTGATCTTGCTCTCAACTACTCCCTTTCAGTCACTGAGGTTTATCATACTATGAGCTATACGCAAAGTTTGTTTGCTTCTTCTTATTCCTGCAATGATGCTCTTATCATTTGGTTTCTTTATTTTTCTAATGTTCTCAAATTCATTTCCTAAGCATCTTCTGCATGATCTCAGACAGCTAGTCACAGATATAATCAATCTATAGCCTGACATTGTTAGGATGTTTGCACCAGTACGAGGAAAAAATTGTATGAGTGTAAATTACTATTTATGTAACAGAAGAAAGATAAGTATACATTGCGAGGATGCAAGCCACTACAACTGGGTGGGCAGTATGAAAAGAAGAGGGTATTGTACCATTTGTGTTGCCAAGGTGGCAATGACCAACATGTCACACAAAAGAGCAGTTTCTGAAACTGTCTTTGAATGTGCCTTTCTCTTTGCTTGACTTCACTACTTTTCCAACACCCAGATGAAAATTGTTCATTGGGAAATAATTGCCTGGGCATGCTGGCTGGTCTGGTGTAATTGTGAAAAGGTGGTAAGCAAACACAGAGCTAAGGGATTGACTGGCATTTAGCAAGAACTTTTAACCAGGGAAGAGACTGTCAGGGAGCCTGTTGCCTAAAGTCACAGTGCAACCTCTACAGCATTTGCTGTTGCATTCTGCCCAGCAAGAGGAACCAGTACATCTCCTGGCTACTCCAGGACCCTGTCCATTGCCCACCAATCTGGAGATGTCACCCCTCAGCTTTGTTCCCATCCAGTTATGTCTCAACACAGCTTTCACAGTTAGGCAAACCACACTCGAGCAACTTCTTCCCACTCTCATAAGGCCTTCAGTCAGTGGTCTCTTCAAAAAGAGTCTGCAAGTAGCTGCAAGGCTGGCAACAGTCACAAAGAAAAGCTCTGAAAATGGGATGAAAATAATTCATCACTCTGGATTTCCACTGGGAAACTTAGACCACTTTCAAGTTTTGAAATCACAGAGCTGCAGTCATCTGGGGTGCAAACTGGTAGACATGAGTGAGTCAGAAACACAGCAAGGAAAATGTAAAAAGGGTGCCACACAGACAGAGAAACAAGACTATCTGGAGAGCTTTGTTTTTAAGACATCTTTTGAGGGCTGGAAAAATGGGAACCGTGGAAAGAAAGTGAATGGATCAAGTCCTTAAATGTTGCTTTTGAAGGGCTTTAAGCATCTTAACTATCTATGAAGCTGAGTGAGTACAAATCAACCACCAAAGCCACTTTAGAGAAGAAGCATTTTTATTGTCATTCTTATTAATGCTAATCATTATGAAAAGAAAAAACCCTAAAAACCAGTTACTGATTTAAAGGTGATTCAGCAAATTGTACCTGTCTTCCTCCACTCTCAGTGCTGCAAAAGGAAAAGCATTTATTGGATAGACCCTTCAAGACCTCCTTCTACTTCACATGCAGCTTAACCTTTCTTGGTGGTAGAAACAGGGCAGGAAAGGATAAGCAGGGACAGCACCAAAACTGGCTTCTTGATGCTGTCTTTGCCTAGGCTGGATGCCTCTCATTCTGATTCTGGGTTACTTCAAATGCAGAGGAAATTTCTTTTCTAAAGTAAACTGCATTCTTTGTCTCCTTTTCACTTCTGCCTACCCATTTCTACATGATCAGTCAATGAAAGAAAATAAAGGCTTTGCATTTTGAGTACCAGGATGCAAGAAAAAGAAACAGCGGAACAATCTCTAAGTGCTTCCCTGCACCCCCAAGAAGTCTGTATTTTATTTTGTCCTAAGCAAAAAACTAAGTTCCTGTGAGACTACGCCTTGTGACTTAGTGCTACTTTTTTTACTTGAAGGTAAACTTAGTATTTCTGATGTGGGAATACCTGTTACATAGCAAACAGGAAAAAATTGACCCAGAACACAAGAGCAAAATGGCACAAGAACCTTAGAAAGATGAACATGGAAGCTGGAAGAAAAGAAAGACCTTGCAATTTGAGAGGAAAAAACACAGATACCTGTGTTATACAGAGCAAATGCAGCACCATTAGCATAAGAATGAAAACAGGATTGCAGGAGTGAAGTCTGTTACAGGCCTTTTTGGCTGTTTGGGAATCCTTGAGATTGACCGGCAACATGAGAAAATTCACTTTTGTGCAAAACTGAGAGAGCTCAGCACTTCATTTGTATGAGGTTGGAAGGGAAACAGCATTAGAACAGCCAGTTATGTGTTTGTGGCTATAGATTTGATTCTATATATTTTATAATCTTTGTACTTTATGTCTCCATCTCCTTGATGCCTTTGATTCTTTAAATCAATGATGAAAATGTTCCAAGAGAGTAAATCCAAAGTAATTTTATAATTCATGTTCATTAAAAGACTTATGACACTAAAACAGCCTTTATGTGATACTCAGTGGAACAAGTTAGACAGGAATTATTGTAAAAGAAATGTTTAATTTCTCTAGTGCTGTATAAACATTACTGTAATGTTGCTTATGTTTTCAGAAACTGAACTCCCTTTCCCCCTATAATTCTATACCTGGATGGCTATAATGCAGTAATTTTCAAATATAGCAAATTATATCATGGGTTTTGAAACATGAAATAGGTCAAATGAGACTAGGAATCCAAGGCAGGTTGTCACTGAGGTCAATATAGACAGTCCTACTCAGCTGTGAATAAAACCCTTGGGAAAGATCACTACATTAATTTCCATTCATATTCTAGCCTAAGGAAATGATCCAAATCAGCGAGGAAAAATGCTAAATGTCTTCATCTTTAGGGTTTTCTTATTCCTGAGTATTTTCAGCTACTGTTTCCACAAAATCTCTGTAGCTCTATTCAATTTGGAGGTCACTGATTCTTGGTTTATCTCTCTTATGTAGTTCTTGAACTATGCTCAAGAAGCATTAGAGACAGTAGGTGATTAGGGAGATATTAAGTTTGTTCACCAATTCAGTTTTCTCAGATTCACATAGATCTGCACAGACATGATTCTGAGATTCATGGCAGACACTTTAGAAGAGTGTATCATTGCAGGCTCTCCATATGTTGTTCTTCCATTCCTGCCACACTAAGTACTCTCTGTGGAACTCAGAGAGTATTAGTTCTACACAAGGCTTTTAGTATTTCCAGACAGCCTTTACAAAGCTACAACTACAGGCCACCCATCTTGTTTCCAGTGCTTTTCCTGAAGATTTGGGGTTCAAAGGTTTTGAATCCATTAATTAAAGGTCTCTCTGTAGTTTTTTTGCTAAAGAAGGCACCAGAGAAAAAAATAACTTTTGTTCAAAGTAATGTGAATATTTTTGATATTTGTTTTTTTACCAGCAACTGCCAGAACAGTGCCGTTGTATCTGACCCTTAAAAAACCAAGCTGAATGCTGCCAAATAAGAATGCTCAGGAAAAGTATTCAATATGACATTGGAGAGGGAAGAAGGGTGAACATAACTGCTTTATGGTATAAAGCTGTCAGCAAAGGATTGCCAGTAAAAAGATGTTCCTCTTTTACAGGCTTTTCAAATTTTGAAGATTACGCAGAGAGAAGTATGGGGGTAAAGGCCCCTAGCTAGTTTCAGAAAATTCAGTCAAATGGATGAACAGATCACTGGGATGCCCCAGCTATTATGCAGCAGTCTGGTACATACAATCAGGGAAGAAACATTTTTATTGCCAGTGGCTGAATTCAACAAAAATAGTCTAGATCTTTATTCTACACTAACTTAGACTATTTCTACCTTTAGAGTTTTGAAATAATAATTTTAATCATTGAAATTGTACCTTGCTTTACCTCTTATAAATTTATTTATTTTTAAAATTCTAAATCAGGAAAAGTTTGTTTCCTGAAAGAAACTATATTGTTTTTACTCTCTCCATATGACATAATAGAAGTGCAAAAATGCAATCATTTTAGCCTTTTGAAGAATAGGTGAGTATAAAATTCGGGCCTATTCAATGTGAATCATTTAGTGAAAACCAACACTAACTGAAGTGTGTTATGAACATTCTTAAGGTGTTTGTTTTTTTTTCTTATAGATTACCAAGATATGGACTACCTGAACCAGAAAAAGCTAAAGTAAAAACTGCTCAAATGCCTGACCTCAAGTCAAGCCCAAGATCTGAAATTTAGGTAGTTACCTGCCTTCTGAATTACATTGCCACAGATTCTCATAGAGCTAAAAATGCCAGGATCAGTGGCAACTGTAAAAATCTCATCTAATCTAGCTTCCAAACTCTTTTTTCTAATCCATTCTCATCTAAACTGTAGTCTTTAGAAGACTAAATCTGCCAGCCAGAAAATTAACAAAATAGGAAATCAACAAAAAATCTACCTTGCCTGAAGTACAAGCATTTCTTCTATGAATTAAAATTACATAGTCAAAGAAATATTTAAAGCCTGTTATTTATGGACTAGTTATCATGTAATTCAAGATGGAAGTTTTTAAATTATACCAGATATTGTAGGAATTCTAAAAGTTAAAAATCATAAAGACAATTCAATCTGAAGAGTATTAGAACATAACGTATACACATAATGATCAAAGGTCATGTCCATATGTCTATAAGAAATGTCTATATACAGAACATGGATAAATAATTCACCTTGGCCTCAGGAGACTCAAGGATTAAAATCAGTTACTCCAAAGATTCGTTGTTGCTGTTGTTTTGTGCAAAGCAATAAAGATACTACCTTGCGCGATCTTTAGATTAGGTTTTCCTTACATCTTTGAATGCAGTTTAAACCTTGCATGTGTGTCATCTTATCACCTGCAGTAAAGTTCTTCCACATCAGTATTTTATGGACGAGTAAAATACGCTGTGTAATATTTTGCAGTGTAAACCATTCCCAAACTTTCTGGCAGTCAGGTTCCCAGTGAAAAGTTCATGACAGGAACAGAAAGGATGATATAAAAAAACCCCAAACTAACAGCAAATAAAGGTCAATATATTCAGATAACTATTTTATCTTTTCTAGAGAAATCACTGATGGAAAAATAACTAAGCTTAAGAACTGAGTCAAAAGTCATAGCTGAAATTATTCTGCATTGTTTTTAAGAAAGCAGCATTTCAGATTCCTGTGGGAAGAACATAAGCAAAAAGAGGGAAACTTTCAAACTTGGGGATGTGACACATTAGAATTCCAAAGAAGACACTGATCAGTATTAGCAATGAGATTTCATTTGCAGATCTCATGTAAAATTAATTTTCATAATTCTCTTAGTTCCTGTCTACATATAAAGTTTTTTTTCTCATTATCTACTTTATTACCATATTTGAATTCTTCTGTTTAATGTCTGGAAAGAAAATATGAGAGATAGGCATTTTATTATGACTCAAAGAAAAATGCACTCTCAAATCTCAAACCATTGGTCCCATGAATTGAGGAAGAGTTCCCTCTAAAAATGTTAGCATGTCACAAAAAGGGGACAAACTGTTCCATTGAATAATCAATTCAAGTGAAATTAAAGTTATGTAGTTATGTTGGGATACATTATTTAAAGTGCTTCTTATGCAATGAGATTTTCCATTCAACGTTCACAATTCAGTTTGACACATTCTCCTAATAGCATATTTAGAAGCCACAGATGGCGATAATGCCATCAGCAGTGACCCATTAGCTCCACATCAACAAGCAAATTCAACACAGTCACTCCTACTAAATACACCTGAGTCCTTCCACTTAAGTATCAGGAAATGTCTGACTGCTTAGCAAGCAAGATTTAACAAGATTACAGCCCAAGGAAGTGTGGCTACAGGCTGTTGTCACATTCACTCTGACTCATATTCATAATGTCTTCTGATCTATCTCTAGACTCATGATATGCAAAGGGAAAAACCCCAATATATGGATTTTACTTTTCTGCTAGCTTTGTAGCTAAAGAAGAAGAAATGGGATCTTAGGAATTTATGCCACTGCTTCAGCAGTTTGGGGGGGGCAAGGGGGAGAAAAAACCCATGTGTAATCCATATCTTATATGGATTATATGAGTGAGGTGCTTACTTTAAGAGGAATTTGAACATATTTGGCAAACCATCCCAGTCCCATTCTCTAGGATAACAATGTGTTATCAATGGGCAAACAGACTTCTAAGTAAGCTAAATTTGAGCATGAGCATGGCTTCCTTCTGTCAAGTCCTTTTATTTTTACTTCACTTTGAAAAATACACATGAAATTAGAACAACTTGGTTGAATGATGCTGTTTAAGGGAAGTCACAAACGATTTCATAGTATGGTCATATGATATTTGTTATATCTGAAAACATGTTAACTGGAGTTATTAAAACAATAGGTAAGCCACAATCTGAACAATTGAAACCTCAGAAGTTTTGGAGACAAGGGTTAGTGAAAACACCAGTAGTTTACAGGAAGCTACTTGGATTATCCATCTCTCTCTGAATTTTAATTATCACCAAAGTATGCACAACTATATGCATATTTATATATTTCTGTGATATTCTGGATTCAAATACAGGAAGGAGGGAGGAAGGGAGAGAGTACAGGTTTGTTATGCTTAAATTTTTTTCCTGATGGTCCTCAGCTAAATTACATGAGAAGCAATAAATACAGGGAGATAGACTGACAAGATGGCAAATACATTCATTTTCTATATTTCAGACTACTTAAATTTTATCCACATGAGTTTCTAACCTTATAGAAGAGAGTAAACCCAGAATGCTTTGTTATTGCTGCCCACAGTGAAGTTACACATAGGCTTGAAGTTTCAAATCTTCAGAAATAAGTTGGACTTGAAAATTCTGGGTGAGACACTTTCATTGATAAAACTGCAATTACATACTGCTCACTTTCTTAGTCACCTGAGCCCTATGTGATTACTCAGGAATCTAACAGATTTTGAAAGCTATAGCCCACATGTATGATTTGACTGCAGGATGTTTCTTCTCAGGAAGGTAAAAAATGCAGGCACACACTGTGGGATGTATAAATATCTCTTAAACCTATACCCACTCCAGGTCATTATTTCTGTGACCCCAGAGAGCCACACAAAACTTCTGCTGGGAAAGTGAAGACTGGCCATCATAACCATAGAATTGGGCCAAAGCAGTGGAAGGAGAAAGGAAACAGATTTAGATATTGATTCAGAAACTTTACTTGGCAGCATATGAAGGCAGGCATTCCTGTGAACCCCAAATGGATTTTGAAAGCATCCACAGTTGAATGTAACTGTTTCCTCCAGTGTGGCAACTCTTGTAAACACAAAATGGTGCCAACTCAACATTTTTTTGTAGAAAAAGAATAAATTGTATTTAGTGTGCAAATCTCCATGACTCTGGTGCAAAGGGTAGCACTTAGGCCACACCTGGACGCACTCTTCAAATGTCTGATTTCACGATCATCTTGCATTTTCCCTAATTTTTGGAAGATATATATCTGTCCTAGACAGAGGAGACATTACCAGTCAAATGAATATGCCCTTTCAGTGAATTAGAGGGAAAAACCCCCCAACTTAATTATTTTCCCAGGTGTAGCGGTGGTTCAAGCCCAGAGAGTTTCTTCCCCCCTGAGGAATTGGTGGAGACCTAGAGAATAAAACCCCCCTGGGGTGGAGTCAGGGGTGGCTTGCCCCAGAGAGGGGTCGAGCTCCCCC
>VZTX01028063.1:85533-99384 GCA_013400915.1 Pardalotus punctatus
ATAGAGAAAAAAGAAACTTTGAGTGGTTTTAATTTTCATTTCTCAAAACCTGATGGTTTTTACTGCATTCCATGTTAAGAAGTTTTTTTGAAGTTTAAAAGTATAGAAGTTTTACTAACAGAAGATTTTTATAAGTAATTTGTTGGTACAATTTTTAGAAAGAAGGAAAACTCATATTTGATCATAATTTCAAAATTTCACACAATAGCAGAAACTGTTTCAAAAGCATTTTCAGAGTCTGCAAATTTGGCCTAATACATTTTCTTTTGAGAGAAATAAATTTAAAATAGAAGAGGCCAAAGAACTGAATAAAATCAGGGAGATATCTCATATATATATATATATATCTATATAAAGGCAGAATGAGATTATTTAATTCATGGAGGATGAAATCAGAGGCACATAGAACAATTTAGAGAAAGTAAATCATCAGCTCAGATTTATTCTTTCAAATAGCATGAGAGCAGAACACAGCAACCAAATTTCAGAAAGACCTTTGGTCTGTAATATATTTGTGGAATACATCACAACCATAGCTCATCAAGGTCTGAAGTGTGGCTAGTTAAATGGTTAATAAGCATAACCAGAAGTTGTATGTAGTATAAACATTCTTACAAAGACATAAATTTTGTGTTAGCTACATATTTTTTACTTTTTATGGGTTATTGCCAAAGAGGCAATAGGGGTTTTCTAGCAAATAGGGAAATAACAATATTCTCAACTTCAATGAAAATGCTTTTTTTTTTTCTTTTGTATATTTGGGTTGTTGAGATCTAAATAACATTATCTTCTGACCTGAAGCAAGACATTTCACATGCTTTTTTCATCTATTTTTAATAAAGCAATGCAATGTAAATGAAAACAGAGAGACAGTCACTGTTTCAGTGAAATCATGGAGAAGAGAAAATGATGATTGCAGAGGGTTTTGATGTAGAAGTTATTCTGGCTGCCATCTAAGGAGAAAGGAGGTGAGAAAGACCCACCAGTTAAACTCCATGGGGTAATTCTGTCTGCCTGCATCCCACAACATACTGCCTTCATAGGGGGGCTGTAATTAAGAGTTACCCGTCCCTCCTAACTCCTGTAGATTTGGTATTTTTGAACCTGCATGCATCTCTCATATCCAAGTCCCAATTAATTTTACTGTTACAGCCTAATCTCTTCCCAAACAGCCAAATGGCAGGTTCAGTCAAGGGTCATGCTGGGACTAAAAGGGCCAGCACACCCATGGATGATGGGGACAGGTAGAGTTACCAGTTGCCCTTCCTTCCGTGTGTTAGGGCCTAGGGTCAATGGTGTGTTCCCAGACCCTCAGTACAGGGCTTCTGAACGGCCAGTATTGGTTAGGAGAGGGTGAACATCCTTACCCAGAAGACTTGGAAAGGAGAAATAAGCCTTCAAGGTTTTCCAGTTTCTTTAGTTTGAATTTGAGAACCCCAAATATTTGAGGCTTAATTTTTCAATTTCATCCAAAGATGAGACTGGCAGGTCTGTCCAGCTTTGTCTTTCTTTTCTGGGAACATTTGGAGAGACAGCAGACATATCCAGAGTGTCACCGCCTGTCACAGCTAGCAATTGCTTGGCTAGCAGAAGACAACTCACCATCTCCAGCCCACATCTTTCCCCTCTGTGCCACTCGTGCTGGATGCAACAGTGCTGTGGTGTCAAGGAAGAACTCCCTGTGCGATTTCAGAGTCCATGGTGGTCGGAAGAACTCCCTGTACGATTTCAGAGTCCATGGTGGTCTCCTTCCCTCCAGCTGCTAGACAGTGCTTTGTTTGACCTCCATATGCCAAGAAAATGTTTGTGCTCGCAGAGCAGATTTAATCCTGGATGGAATAATGGGGTGGCCACAATGGGTATACCAATGAGGGAGAGTCCAGCACTGCCCAAAATGAAGCCCAGGAGCACGCTGGTGGAAGGAAGTGCCTTGACTGGGCATCCAGAACCCATGACAAAACAGGCACTTGAGGTCCAGGTTTCCTTCCCTCAGAACTGCAGCCAAAGGAGGGGGAGAGAGAAGGGGCAATCAAGGTGCCCATGAGACAGCAGTGGGCAAACAGAGCCGCCTGGAAGCGTGTCCAATAGCACACCATTGTGGGAGCAGGCCAGCTGTCAATGCAGCACTTACCACAGACCTGAAATCAAAGGAAAAAGAACCCACACAAACAAACAAGCAGAGGACCTAATTATAGTTTTCTAATATAAAAGCAGCAGTAAAGGTCAGGTCACACAGAGCTTGGAGACCCATTGCTCATGTGCTCAGTGGAAGGCACCCCGGTTTTCCTGTGCTTTCTCTATGCCTATTGTTTTAAAAGCAGATGGGAAAGGCAGTACAAGAAAGTCGATCTCTCCCTCTCATCACCTCGATTACTCTGTCTGATGTAAGGGGAACAGCAAGAGTTAAAGACGTGTTTGGGGGGGGGGNNNTGTTAAGGCTGTGTTGGGGGGGGGGGGGGGGGGGGGAAGGGGAGAGTGTGGGAAGGGTGGAATTTAAAGGAATGTGAAAATAGAGGCGGACTGCCATAGCACACAATTCAAAAGCAACTTGTTTCGCCAGAGGACTGTTTGCAAGGTCCAGCCATGCTAACATAGCCTTTCTTCAAGTTCACCTTTTTAGTGGGGAGAAAAGGGGCAACCTGCTGTCCTCAGGGCGGGTGNCTGAGGGAAACAGGCTTATAAGCATAAAGCCGCATAATGGTGTTCAATGAAGTGTGAGACTTTTAGTTCAGTCTCAGTGAGCCGGCCGCATTGCTGGAATGTCAAAGAGGGATTGTGGGTGGAAAAATTATGGATTTAAACTGCTAGCTGTAAATGAGGTCAATATGTCTGGTTCATAAACAGTCCGAGGCTATTCCAAGAATGCAGTGAGGGGGAAAATTAGCGTGAAGCCAACACTGTAGACAAACCTCATTGAGATATAATTGCAGCTATAAATACAAGTGAAAAGCTTACTGAGTGCAATAAAATATAGACACGGTTTTTTATCTCACTCCCCCCCCATATTTCCTTCTTTCAATCTATGCATTTGTTAAGTGTTGTGCATCTATAATATTCCCCCCCCTCCTCCCTCTCTTTTTCCCTCTGACACCCAGTGTTGAAATTAATTGAGTGTTCTTGATCTCCCATTCCATTTTATTCAGGCAAGATTGGAAAAAATCAAAAGAGCACATCTAAAGCATTTTCTTCCCTTTTGCTTTTCTATTTGAATCAGGTTGAAATGTGTTAAAAAAAAAGACATTGCGACTTTTTTATATCTTAAAAAAATGCAGTAAAATGTCTTTTTAAACTAATACATCTGTTAGATCATTTGAATCTCAATTTAATGAGGTGACATCAAAGGCAAGTATTGGATCCTATGGAGAGTCTCTTTCATGAGATACCTGGTCTTTGCTCATGAAACATTGACTTTAAATTAATGTGATGTTTCAGATTTTCTTTTTTTTTTTTTTTTTTCCCTGTAGGTTTTTTATTACTGTACGGTGGGGGAAGGAAGCAGCACCAAAGGACAGGAGGACAGACACTGAGCAATATGCCTTACCCAGTTTAAAACTGATACAGTAATAAATTGAAGGCTAATGGCTATGGTCAGGCTGTTTTTTCCCCTAAGCCAATTGATTTAAATGGCAGTAATTTGGCTAGCAAGGCTAGCCCTGTTTAAATTAAACCCATTAATATAATAGCACCAGTCTTGAATTAAATCCATCTGTAGCAGAGCCTCCACCAGTCAGTGGTTTAATAACTGTCCAGGGATGTCCTGAAAACACCCACTGTCGTACAAACACGAATAAGAGATTAAAACCAGGATCCAATAAACCTCCTCTTTAACTAGAATGTAAGAAGCAAGTGTGTTATAGTCAGGGAAAGGAAAACCACAAACCTTTACTCTTCTTCTAGAAGCACAATCTGGAACTTCTTAATGTATGTTTTCATGAACTCCTGCGCCTCCACTCCTTTTCCTCACCTGGGCAATTACATTTAAATTTGTTTGCCTGATGATCTGCACACATTAACCAATGTAAAAAGTTTCAAAAAACGCTATGTGGAGCAACAGGCTCAAAAAGGACATTGAAATGTGTCTAAGGGTTAACATCTGATATAGAAAGCTTACTCTTGGCAGAGGCCTTCACAATGTGGTTAGGATTGATCTTTTGACTTCCTCCCTTTTTGTTCTTGATTCCCATTGTGGCAGGCTGCTATGCATTATGAGACAATTTCTTTCCTTACTTGAAGGACTATGCAGGATTTTCCTTGGACATATTTAATGTCAAGCCTTGCCTGTGGGAACTAAAGGATGCAAGTCTTCCATTTTAAAGAAAGCATCTTTGTGCTTCAGTCTCACCTTTGTGAGATCAATAGCACCTTCAAAGTAGTTCTTCTTTTGAAAACTGCCTTATAGTTTCCCTCTTTAACAGGCAACTCCACTGGATGAAAAACATTGAGTTTATTCTATATTTTGCTTGGTTATGTCATACTGACTTACTTATGGCTGTTTTAAGTTATGATTCATCATGTTGGACACCTGTCAGCTTCAGGTGAAGTTGTTTGCTTCACCTGACAGGAGAGGAGAGTTGAGACTTGCATGTAATAAATACTATGTTTCTGTCTGAATTTACGTTTTCACTTTGCAGTGGAGGGAATGAATGCTGTTCAGGATTAAATAGCATCAGATATATTCTGTATCCTTTAGTGTATATAGCTGAAGAACCCAGATCTTATAAGGCACATCGAGTTTTTAATAATTTTTCACAATTCCCTGCCTCAGCATCTCTCTACAGACAGCAAAAAAAAAAGACTGCTTCATGACAGTCTGTGCCAAATGATCCTCCAATAATTCTGCCCCATAACCACATGCTTCCCTGAATGAAAAAGAATGAACAGCACATCCTCAGCTTTTTCCTGGACAGTACCCATGAAGTTACCTCAATTTGAGGTTGTCTGACATTTTGCATTACAAGTCCCTGCTTTCAGTCACTTACCACTTTATTTAACTGAAGGGAAAATTTCTGTTTGTCTTTGGACACTTTTGGACAGCAAAAGATGGTGAGATCTAGCGGTTTTGCCATCCAGACTTTGCTGTATTTTTTGGGAGCATAAAACCTTTTATTTTGTCCAAGCTACAAAAAGCTGTGGGGATATCATTAGTCATATGCTTAGGTCAGACAAGTCTTACGTACGTATAGTGTTCAAAGGTATAGCACATAAAAACCACTGTGAGAGAGAGGGACAAATTTTTAAGTGTTTAACAAGCTTGGTCTGTCCACGCTCTCCTTGACCATAACAGTGTGAATGCAAAGCCCTGATAATACTTCTGCATTGCAAAAAGCCCAGTTTAATATGCACAAATCAGAGCAGAAGTTATTAGCTTGGGTTCAGTCTTCAGCTAACGCATGCACAAAATTTTCAGTCAATTCAGAGTCTCTGCAGAGCAAACCTATATCTTTGAGAAACAGACCATGAGTCTTAGACTGTTACCTTAAATAAGAAAAGACAATTAAATAAATTGAGCAAAAAATAATTGAGTTTAACATATAATCTTTCCCCAGAATGATCACAGAAATAAATACTTCCGTGGAACTTTATGACTCATCCATCAGTCTACAATGCAGGATTCCCCAATCAGCTCAGAAGTCTTTCTATGCCACAGCAAAGCAGTTCTTAAAGATATTGCCTCAGTCAACATCCAGGCATGTATTTCCAGACCTGTTTCCTTTGGAAAGTCAATGTGACTTTTCAGGTCATTAGAAAAGGAATTGTATATAAGTGTGAGTTTGGAATCAAGAGCAGCCACAACTGGCTGTAGCTCATATGCTTTGGCTGATACCTTTTATGTTATCTGCTCTGAAGCATCAGTAGCTAGATCAAGACTAAGAAACTGAGGGTTTAATAACCCCTTTGAACACTGTCAGCAAGATATATATATATATAGATATATATATACACACGCACAATACATATATACATATATACATATATACATATATACATATATACATATATACATATATACATATATACATATATACATATCTACACACACACACACACACATATATATGTAAACACCACAGGTATGTGTCCCAGTAATAATTTAGGACAAAAAAAGGCAGATGGCTTCTAGATGGAGCCAGGAAATACATCTGGTCTATGCCCATATGTTCTTGCTATGCTCCTCAGTTTCATTTAATTTAAAGTAGAAATGCTGAAAATGATCAAATGATGACATTTTGCAGAAACTGATGATCATTCCATAATCTATCATTACCAAAGACATATATCAGAACATACAAAATTCATTGGAATTTGTGACTTGTTTCTGTTAAAACTACATAATCTTGCATTATAAAGAATAATGTGTGATTTTACTACTTACTGAGATATAATTTGTCTCTTTTTTAGAACCTTTCTGTATGTTACACGTACAGAGAATAAATAATATTATATTATCTGTAGGAGCTGTGAATTATCCTACAGCAACATAAGGCAAGACATTTTGTTATAGACCTTTTCTGTAAAATTTGATTTTTAGTTTTTGAGTCTGTTTTGAGCGTGGGGGAAGAACAGTGATTTTCACTGTTGGTAACCCCTTGAATAAAAAGAAAATGAAAATTTCATTCAATGCATTTTCTTCTTACAGACATTTTGAAATTTTTCTATTGTTTTCTCAACTTTACTGGATTTTGGTTGAAAGCCTGTTGACAGAGACCAAGGTGGTTTGAGAGTCATTATAAGAACACAAACACATGGAATTCAAAAAGAATTCAATCAAACCAATGAAAAAGAGAAAACTACTGAGCAGTACGCAAAGACATACAGGGAAAGAAGATATAAATTGAACTCTTTTATTTGAGCCCTTTCCTCTTCTTGACTTTCCCAAATCTGAGACCAAAGAGAATAATTACATTGCTTAGAGAAATCTTTTGTAAACAAAGGTACAGTAATTTTTCTTTGATTGAAAAAGTCACGCTTTGTTTGCCATTTTCCTGAAATCTGAAGCCCCAGTGCACCTGTTATCATTGTAAGCCAAGCAGTCAACTCAACCTTCCCATTTTGCATCCCATTTTACAAGACATCAGCGAATGCTGATCAAAATGTTGCAGTGAGCCCATCCCTGTATCTTTGGACACACTTACCACCTACATGGCCTATCACAAGCTTCCCAAACACAAGACCTCATAATATGCCCAGTTTTTCACCACTAGTTTAAAATTCCATTGAAAGCTGGAATACCTCCCCTTCTTTCAAGTGCAAGTGGTAATGAATTTGCTAAGAATATTCACACTCTCATTTTTTGGTACCACAATCTTCCTTAGCTGATGGATGTTTGTGTAGTTTATGGCAGCCCATGAAAAGCTTCAGAATAAAATTTTGACCAAAAAACCCAGGGCTTGCTAAAGTATACGTAGGACACTGACACATTTACAGAAAACTGCACTACAGCATTTGGAAGATTATCCTACCAAATATCTGCTGTGTTCATGTGTCATCTGAATGAACTTAATATTATATAGAGAAATTAAAAACAAGACAGCAACCCACCACAAGAACTCAATTGTAATTCCCATGGACACTTCTCTTTAAAGTGATTTTAGTGTGCAAGAAATGTACTGGATTGACAGGAAACAAGAACAGAGAGCACCTTTATTTCTATGCATTGAGTATGGTTTTGGTATTAGAAAGTCCCCTTTCACAGAGTTTTAACTCACAAGAAATAACCAAATGAAGAAATGATGAATTCTTTCAAATGCTAGCCAGGATTCTATTTACCAAAAAAAATTAAAGACAGGAAAAAAAGAGAGATTCACGCTGCTATTGTCATTTTACTTCCAATTTATCAGTGATTGTGTCATGAAATGAAGCAATATAAATGATAATAATGTGTTGTTATGACTCTGCATATCATTTGCCTTATGTGACATTCTGAATTTTTCAATTTGAGTGTTTAGAACAGAAATTGTTGCCTTTGTTCGTGTATTGGCAAGTACCTGCTGGCTGGGTTCCCTGTAAAAACATCTTCTGGCCTATCTTCAGTTGAAATTATTAATTCATTTCCCATAAATGGTGCCCTCAAATCTATATAATTATGGGTATATACACATTAAGACCCATACATGAACATACTCTGTAGTCCATGTATACCTGAAGGTCCACAGGTAAGCTAGTAGTATACACATTAATATATTCTGCATTGTATATGTTCATAAATAGAGGGTTTCTGATGGCAGGAAGGACAGCATACTTCATTTTCATGAGTTAGGAATGACTGCATAACTCACAGGTGGCAGAGCAAAGCAAAGCCACTAATGGATTCTGTACAGCCATCACTACTGGATGAAAATAAAATTCCATTACACTGTCCACCATCACATACTATATTTATACCATATCAGAGACTTATGTCTACAGAGTAACTAAACTTTTCGTTACCCTTTGCTGAAGAAATTAATATCATTGAAGAAATATAAAGACATATTGCTGGGTTTTATTTCCCGCTGGCAGCATCTAAATATGTATTTCCTACAAGTAAACACACACATACACCCCCATTAATAATGTGGTGTTTTTCCTAGTCCATTTCTGAGAGCTACTGCAATGAGTTCATCTGTCCCCTGGATATGATGGAATTTCTGTTCCTTAGATTTATACATCAGCGGTTTTACATCTTTTCAGTCCTGAATGTGACTCTGGATTTGCTATGGTGTAAGAATAATTCCCTAAAAAACAACACATGCAATCAGCTGACAGTGAAAACAGATTAGGCCTTTGTCTCTGATTTAACTGTAGAAGCATAGTTACCACCTTTCCTGCTTAAAGGATGGCAATAGGTAACAGCAACAATTAAGCAAAGTCTGAGACACCTACATCATCTGGAAAGAGGTCTGTGTGTTATTGCTGGATAGAAATCATCATGAATACAAACAGTATACAATCAAAGCAAATAAAACCCCCTATCTCTAGGTGATGTTCTTGAACAACAGTATGCAATAAATTTCATGTAGCAAATAGTTGAATATACAGGAAAAAATTAAACTTCATCACAATAAAGCTCTACGCTCAGTGTTCTTGTGCTGTTGTCCTTCCAAACTGACTGTCGTACTACCCACATCAGCAACAAAGCAGAAACAGAACCTCCATTTCCATTTCTAAACCTACATACCTATCTCACTTTATTCTGACAATTAAAATTTTCTTCCCTGAAAAAAAAGGTGTCCTTTATAGTGTCCTTTAGACACTAATAAGCCTTCCAAAAGTGTCATTAACCTGGCTAAGTAGATTTTAGAGACTCTGGGTAGTATCTCAAACAAGTTTTTTTTTTCAATTTTTACATTTGAAAAGGAACCTAATGACATAAACTGGTGGGACAGAAGCTCCAGTTCTGTTCAAAGTCAAACAGCAGCTTTTACCAAGTCACATTTTCCTTTTTCTTTTTGAAACATGAGCAGAAAACTAAAGAAGCCAGCTTTCTGAAACATCATTTTCCACACTGTCTTCAAAATTTTTTTCAAGTTAAAGGCATATATTAAATTTGGAGATCTAAGTGTTTATAGCCAAAAAGAGCATACGCAGTCTTAAAACTCACAGAACTGGAGTCCCACATTGTATAGTGGGATGCATATCAGGCTTTTAAAGTTTTACCAGGAAAGGGCATCTCAGAGTAACCAACATGTTGTCACTTTCAAATCCGATAATTACTCTGATGAAACAACTCTTAAACTGTGGCCTGTTTTTATTGAAAAGATGGTCTCCAGCTCTCCGAAACATTGGCTAGACAGCTCTTGAAATTAGTCACTGTATTTATCTTCTGCTCATACAATAAGATGCCCACAACTCTATTGACTTCTGTGGGTTGCTCAGTATTTATTTACATCAACATATAAGAGAACAAAACATGGTCTTCTCTACAGATAATTTTTGGGCAATATGGAGAAGAACATTTTATCTTGCACAAGGGAATAAGGCAGCATTTAACCTGGATAATAATTGACTCGCCAGCATGGGAAGACACAGAATACCACTGTGAACTTTTTTTTTTTTTATATCAATGCTTCAAAATATATAATCCTATATCCCCCTCAGGAAAGAATTGTTCTTTGCAGTCTGTCACCTCTTATATACTAAAAAACCCCCAAACAAACAAAGAAACAAATAAAAGCATGCTGCACAGAAGTAGGTATGGAATATTATCTCCTGCTGAACAGTACTCTAAGATCTGATGCTGCACTTTATGGGAAGATCTTCTGAGGTAATATTGAAATAATGTTGTAACTACAGAAGTTCTAGTGGCAGCATTTGCCTCAATCCTGTAGAGGTTCAGTGACATAGGCTACTTTTCTGGCTTCTTGTCTAACAGAGATGAAAAGTAACTTTCAGGATTCCAGAATATTCATGTGGGGGAATGAAGTTTGGCATAAAAAAATTTATCCTTTATCTTTCTTCTACTTGACCTTACTTCTTTTTTCTCTTTTCTTCTTTTTTGTGAAGAAGCAATTTGGTTTGCAGAAATATACTGGTTTAATAAAACTGGTCTTCTTCCTTCTACTAAAAGTTTACCTGTGAGGGCCCCAAACATAATAAAATCAGATTATGAAGGCAATCATATTTACTTGTAATAAATCAAATCTTGCAGACATCAGTTAAGTCTCCCTTACTGCACTGGGACAATATTGCACATGCATACATCAATACCTGAGGTGTCAGAAATATATTTCATAAGTTCAGAAAAATTGCATACACACTTGCAGCACCATTATAAGTAGTGAATTTGTAATGTGAACATTATGATGTACAAAGTGGCTTTGTTCTTACATTTCATAAGCACCACATGTCAAGCCCACAAACACAATGGAATTTGCTGGTGATTTACCATTAGATGTAGTATATTGTTTTCAGGAAGAGAAGTTTTGCTCACTTTATCAGCAGTATCCAATTTTAAGAAGCCATCTTCTTTCTCTCCTCTGAATGCAGAATATTCTTTAGATTAGTGAAATAAAATAAAATCCCAGCCAGTGGTATACTCTATTAAGTTGAATGAAGTTAGTGTAAGACATTTCCACTTGCAGACAAAATGTTTCCTTCAGACTATCCCTGCACAATACATATATTTATTAATCTAATTTTGGTATAGGTTAGGATGCTGGAGAAGGTCTTACCTAACATATGCTTTGCCAGCCCAGCATAAGAGCTGTAGTATAACCCTCATGTTGAGGTACTTTCAGGTGTTTTCTGACCTTACAAAGGTCATTGACGCATCACAGACACTTTCAGTCTAAATAATAGAGAAGCAGAGCACTTTTCCCCCCATTTTTTTTTTAGGAATTGATAAATTGAGAAGACTTTTGATAAATTGAGAAGACTTGGACCCTAAGATTTTGTTGATGTACATTTAAAGAAAGAGTCCTTTTTTACTGTGCACTTCAATACTGCCTATCAGAAATACTTTACTAAGTGTCCTGGTTCTGGCTAGAACAGGGACAGGGATGGAGGTAATTTTTGCAGTAGCCAGGAACAGGCATGGCTAGGACCCAGAGGTTATTCTACACCATCTAGTGTAATTTTCCAGGAATGTGACAAGGGGTCTCTTTCAGCCATGCAAGCATGGTAGAGGGAGCGATCAGATAGCACCGATTCACTCCATTATTGATGTTATAATTGTTACCGCTCATTTTCTTATTCCTTTGCTGTTTTCCAGTAATTTGTTCTTATCTCAACCTGTGATTGTTCCCCTTTGTGCCTCCCATTCTACTCTCTGTCCTGCCACAGGGGGGATGTAGATGGGGGAGGCAGTGAACAGACCATGATATGGACTGTTTCAGTGGGAGCACTAAATTGGGGCATATCATTCCTAAACCATGACAGAAGGCAAATTGCAATATCTGAACATCAAGCTGACATCTTGAATACTGAACCTTGGAAACAACTTCCCTTGAACTGTGAGTTAAAATGTCTTTAGCATGTAAATGTAAGAAAAATCTCTGTAGACCTTAATCCTACCAGACCACCTGAGCCCTAATATTTACTAAGACAAAAGGAGACTGCCAACAGTTGAAACCTAAAGTTTTGCTGGGTTTATAATGAGAATAAAGTAGTGTGCTATTTTCCTCCTTGGAAGTGCTGTTTTGCCTTTTCTTGATAAGACTATTCATAGTTTTGTAAACTTTATTCAATGTTGTGACTTAAGCAGGTTTACTTGTAGTGTTTTTGTGTTTCCCAGCAGAGCTCATAAGATCAAATTTAATCAGTAGAGGTTCATATTGCCAATGACTTATCATTCTGTTTTGTTTCTTTTCTCCATATGAAACTGCCTGAGGGTACTTACAGCTCTGTTCTCTAAATATATATATAGATATATGTATATTTTTTTCCCTGAGCAGCATTAAAGCAATCCATTATTTAAAAAAATTGCTAAACTTTATTCCTAGAAAGACACTGTCTCTAAACCCCACTTGTTCTAGTTTAGGCCAGGTCTAGACTTCACAAGTATTTGTTCATGGCAACATTTGGCAATCTACATTCCTTGTCCACTGCTCAGCTGTTTTTTGAAGCCACAATTCCTTCTCCAGTATGCCCTCGTTTTCCCTTCTCCAGTACCCCTCAGCTGCCCCATCACAATATTTGCACAGTCTGGTATAAGGGAAGAAAACATGGTTTCAGATGACCTTAAGAAATGTCTGGTAGTTTGCTGATCGTTTTCTCAGCTAGATGCACCACTCTGGTGCAAATGAGGCAGGGAGGAGAAGGGGAGCTACCTGAATTGTACTTGTCACTGACAGGAGTGCCCAATAAACCTCTCACCACATATAAACTTCACTGTCTGAAGCACACAAATATGAAAGAACATACCACTGTGGTACCTACCTGTGGTTCTCATTTATGTGGTGAATTTGGGTAAGAGCGGTACTATGTAAGAAGAGACAAAACACATGAAAATATCCCAGCTTCGCTTTTGGGGCACACAGCAAATCACATCCTTAGCACTTTAAAAAGTAAAAAAAAAAGTGTAGGAACAATGAAAATAAAATACAGCCTTAAATACTTTTTCAGATCTAATTTTCTTGGTTTATAAGCACTGATAAATTTCACAGCACTCTTGTGAAGAATTATAGTGCTAGAACTACATACAATATTTCAGGCAAAATTTGGGGGTTTTGGTAAAAGTTCGGATTTCAAAAGACAAACGTTCCACTAAAAGAAATTGAGAAATTAACTCCATTAGTTCTTAAAAGCTAGCATTTTTATTTTGGTCTTACTATGAGTGGTATAAGCAATATTTTTTAAAACTTTCCAATTCTAATTAATTATTTTAGTATTTAATTCAACATTACATGGTATATTTAACTCTTCAAGGTCTAGGTGAACATCTAAAGAAGCATTTTAAGAACTTTTTGATCTACATTTTAAACTCTTTAACTTGTTGAAAATATGATCCAATTACAGATCACAGAATATTCTGAGCTGAAAGGGACCCAAAGGGTCACCAAATCCAACACATGTGTGAATGTCCCATAAGGGGATTGAACCCATGACCTGGGTGTTATTAGCCTCATGCTCTAACCAGCTGAGCTAGAGTACTAAAGATGTTATTATTACCATATGGATTTTATAAATGAAAAACCAATATTTATGGAGAAAAGAGCCAAAACTCTTGAAGTGTCCATCAGTATGGTGCAAGCAACTTGAAACTGAGTGACTTTTTCACAGTGCACAGCTTTTTCAAAAGAGTAGTTCCATCAATTTCAGTTACAGATGTGAGTGATCAGCATTTGTAGGAATCAAGATCTAGAAATCTTAAATTAGTATCAGTGAATGAGGAATATATACTCAATTAAACCCTTGGAGAAACTGTGATTCAAA